>JBAMBE010000748.1:5562500-5845000 GCA_037043585.1 Drosophila mimica | reverse complement strand
ATAAGATTAAAAAACATTATAGATTCAGTTGTATTATTTTAATTTAACTGCTAGAGGGTATTCAGAAATGAAAATAAAAATCAAAAACAGTTAATAAACAGTTGAATAAACTCTAGCAATGCTGGATAAGTTTGTGTAAATACAAATTATGTTAATTATACTTTTTGGGTGTGTTGTCGCCTTGTTTTGTTGTTGTTGTTGCTTTTTTTGTATTTTTTTTTTTTTTTTTTTTGTTGCTGCTGGTTGTGGGCTGCAATTATGCTAATTGTATATTCAATTATAATATGTTTATTTATTATTATTTCACTGGCCACCGCCAACGCCGTCTGCCGCCTCACATTGTTGATGTTAATGATTAAAATTATACAACGGCCGTCGATTTATGATAAACGTTGCATGAATTTTAAGATGATTTCATTTCCATCAAAATTAAATTGATTTTCTCATTTTTATGCATTCAACATTTGTTTTCTTTCGGTTCTTTTTTCTTCTCCCTCTCGTTCTCTTTTATTATTATTATTGTACTCAACCTCGCCAATTGACAGCGCCCAGAGCATATAATAATAATACACCCACACACATATATATAAAAATATGTATATGTGTATATATATATATATATATATATATGTGTGTGAGTGTGTGCACATACGTGTTCATTAAATAATTATTTCCATAATTAAAAACCAAGTGGACAGCTGCCTGAACAGGCTTTGCAGCTGACTCTGGCTACGGGCCGGACTGTGACTCGGTTTTACGTGTATTGTCATAATTTTATACCCTGGAATCCATGAGATAATCGTATTAAATGCTCTCTGCACCCGTCTCCCCTCTCTCGCTCTATCTCTATCTCTCTCTCTCTGTGTGTCCATCTGACTCTCTTTGAGCTGTAAAGCTGCCAAAAAGCCAGCGCAAAATGTTCGAGCTTTGGCTTCAGCTTAATAATCTGTTGGACAGCATCCGAAATGCGAGTTTTTTGCCCCCAAAATTCCAAATGGCTCAAAGTGTTGCAACTTGATTAAAGAGTAGAATATCTATAATTATAAATTGTTAGTTTAATTTATTAAATATTTCACTCTCAAAATAAAAGTGTGCGTTTAACAAAAGTTATATTTAAGTAGAGCATTAAAAAGACAATAAACAATGCTGAAGCTTCTTCATTCTAGATTAAAACGAACTCA
This sequence comes from Drosophila mimica, assembly GCA_037043585.1. NCBI lineage: Eukaryota > Metazoa > Arthropoda > Insecta > Diptera > Drosophilidae > Drosophila > Drosophila mimica. The sequence continues at coordinate 5,843,819 of JBAMBE010000748.1, read as the reverse complement.
ATTCAAGAAAAAAATATATATTTCTGATTAACAAAACAAATCGTTAATTTTGTGGTAAGTGTGTGATTTGATATTTAAGTTTGATACGTTTGCTCATTTTTGTGTGTAATTTAAATTAACTGTTAAATATCAATGCAAATTTTGAAAAAGATGTAAAAATGTTCGCTTAAGAGCCAAAAATTCAAGTATGATAATATTTTAAGCTTAAACCAGAGCTATAAGCTGATTCTCATAACGGTCAAAGCTGCAATAAGCTCTTAACCCAACTCCGCATTGGCATTTCGAGCTCCTTTGAGAGCTAATAACGCTCGTCGTTGTCCAGTTAATCTCCGATACCGATCCCGATCCCTATCCCGCTCCCGCGCTGATTGTGCAATTGGATTTCAACCAAAAGAAGCTAAATGTAAAAAATAAAAAAAAAGGGGCGCCACAGCAGCTGCATAAACGGTTCATAATTATTGCTCCATTTGGCCGTTTCCACGTTCCCCAATTATGCATATTGCTTTCCTTGACGCCTTCGCTTGGCATTTGTTTAATTAAAGTGATGCGCAATCCGAGTATTGGATTGGCAACCCCCCAACCCCTCCACTAGTCAGGAATCCCCCCCGTCTTTGCTCATACAATGCATCGACGAATGCAAAGTGCGCTCGCAATTCGAGCCACAAAACTGTTCGCAAAGCCGTTGGCATTATTTAAAATGCAACGCAATGCGGCGCTCGAAATGCAATCAATGCGAATTAAATTCTCGGCTCGCAGCCAAAGAAATTGCAGTCGACATTCGGCATCAGCAGCAGCATCAGCAGCAGCAGCAGCAGCAGCAGCAGCAGCAGCATCAGCAGCATCAGCAGCAGCAGCAGCAACAACAGCAGCAACAAAGAGCCACAACTGGGCGGTGGACTAAGGGCGGCAAGGGGCGCTGTCAAGTGCGGCAGGTCAGTTGCACGTTGAAGTCCTGGTCCATTTACGTTTCGCGGTTGCCTCTCTTTTCCACTCTTTCTCTCTCCCTGTCTCTGTCTCCAACAGCTTCTTTCTGTTGCTCTCTTTCTCTGTTGGTTTGCGTTGCATCCCGTTGCGGAGCTGGCCGCAAAAATGTTGCACAGAAAAACTTTGCAACTGCCCGCCAGTTTAATTGGGCGCGCAAAATATGCGCCTCCACCAACGCCCAACAGCCAAACCTCAACTGATGGGCGTGGCACCAGGTGTGCAAGAGTCGCCAGTGCAAAAGCACTCACAAATCGCTGTGCAACACTGTTTGTGGCATATAATATATTTACTACAGTTTATTTGCCATATTATATAACATTATTACAGTATTTATCTATGTAACACATAACCTCAAAAAAGGTATCAATATTTAGAATAATATTATAGTAACTGTATTAATATGTTCATAATTTATAATTGTAAGTTTATTTATACGACACATGAATATTGTTATAAGATCCATTACTTGATCATTGACTATATCACTAGATATCCAGTGATGTCTTGAGAACCTGATCCATTAAATGCCGTCTAATTGTTGCAGCAACATATGTCGTAAATGTTTAGCTATTGAATTGTTGTGTATTTTCATCTGATATTGCGTTAATTAGTCTGTTCCCCAGTTTATGTTTATCAAGCCAACTGTTGTTGGTTGTTGCTGTGATTATTGTATTTATGTTGAGCTGTTTGTGTTGCCACCTCGTTTATTTTCACGAGAAACGTGAGAACGGCGAACGGTGAACGGTGAACGGGGGCACAACAAAATCGATCTTGATCGCGAACGCGAACTGGAAATCGAAAAACTCTCAACTTACGGCAGGCGTTGCCCTTGGGGTTTAGTGTTACCGTTACACAATCCTTGGCAGCTGGTGCGTGTCTTGGCTAATTGATCGCGCTGCATGCGTTCGCAAAATCTCATCTGACACACACACACACACACACACACACACACACACACACACACACACACACACACACACTGTATGTGCCTGCCTCTTCCTGCCCCTTACGTGTGTGTGTCCCTCTCTCATTTCATTTAGCTCTTGCGCCTGAAAACGTTTTCTTTATTCTTTTTTTGTTGTTTTTTTTTTTTTTGGGTTATTTATGCATGTTTATCTTGTTGTTGTTGTTATTGTTATTGTTGTTACATTTAGCTGCTGAGGGCGCAGGTCACGCTGTTTTGGCTCTGGGCCTCTGTGTGTGTGTGTATGTCTGTGTGTTTGTGTGTGTGTGACTGCATCCTGTGCCTGCTGTTTTTCCTTCTTCCCTCTCGCTGATGTGTGTGTTTTTTTTTTTTCGTTTTGTATTTTTTAACTGATGCCGCACACATGTTTTCATCACACACACACACACACACACACAACCAGTCGGCCAGGCAGGCAAACAACGGCTGCTGCTGTTGCTTCGGTTCAATTACTTGTAATTTTAGCCGCAACAACGAAAACAACCACAACAACAACAACAGCAACAACAACAACAACAGCAACGGCAACAGCCAAACTAACTTATACGCGTTCCCCTTTCTTGTGGCACTGAGCACAAGGAACAGGTAAATCGACAGACCTTTTAGAGATGGTAGCAGCAGCAAGATCATCAGCTAAATGGCTAATAGCAAAACCTTATCGTCTCAAGCACTTACAGCAATGGCCACACAAATAGCTCCGACTGTCTTAATAATGAATGTTGAACATGTTTTGGCTTAAACCAGATTACAAATTGGATTGGGCTCAGCTTTATATTTTTGCTTTTCCCATCTGACTTAATTTGCTGTCAAAATTAGCAATAATTAAATGAAGAAAAAATAATTAAAATACTGACTCCAAGTACTAGTTTAAAATTAATAACAAAGCAAAAATATGTAACAAATAAATTAATTAAATAATATTTATTAATTCAAGTATTTATGTTTAAGTATAATATTTAGTATCAAGCTTCTCATTAAATTTGTGGCAATACGAAATTGCTTTGGTTTTAAAACAAAAAACAGGAAATTCTCTTGCCAGTTTTAAATTCGATTCCGTGAGCCCATCTCTGACTATCGAACTATCGAGTACTTCAAACGCTGTCTGTCGGACTATGTGAGTGTGTGTGTGTGTGTGTGAGAGTGTGTGCGAGGGTGTTTTTGTGTGCATGAGTTCACACCAGGCGCCTTTGCACTGCGTATGTGTGTGTGTGTGTGTGTGTGTGTGTGTGTGTATATGTATGTGTGTGTGTCGTCCTTTGGGTTCTGTTTTTGTTACCCCTGCCGCCTCCTTATTCGGCATCCTTTCGTCTTTGGTCTGCCGCTTTATTTAATTTCAATACATTATGCTACTGCTGATCAGCTTTTTTTCCTATCTTACATATATATATATATGTATATATGTATATATATATATATATATATATATATATTTCTTTTTCATTTGTTTTTTTTTTGTGTTTGTCTGTGAAAGGTTTTTGCGCTTTAAATGTGATTTCGATTGAGGCTGCTGCTGCTGCTGCTGCTGCTGCTGCCGCTGCTGCTGCTGCCGCTGCTGCTGTCTCTGCTTATATCCTTTTTCATGTTATGCTCAAGTTGTAATTGGAGTGTAAATTTGTACATCTGTTTAATATGCATTAAGGGCAGCCCAACACAGCAGACGACGCCACGGCACGGCACGCCACGCCCCTGGCCGCAATCCCCTGACAATAATAATATTAATCAATGAAATGATTAACGCCGCATGGAATCATCTTTTCGCCACCAATTATTATTCCACAATTTGGACTCATTACAAAGAGTGGGAGGTGAGCGTTGGGATTGTGGATAGGGAATTGAACAAGTTCTTAACTTGCTGTTGATTTTCCGCTGTTTTTCCAGCCATCACTCCCCCTTCCTCCTCCATGGATATGCATGTGTGGGCAGATTCCTGTGATCCGTCTTTGCCTTCCTTCTTCTGCAATGTACTTTTCCAAGATTTTCTTCCTCTCTCTGTCTCTCTTGGTTTCTCTCTCTCTCTCTCTCTCTTGCTATCTGTTCAATTATAGTATTTTCTATATTCCATTTAGTTTGTTTCTGTTTTGCATTCATCTGACAAACAAGTCACGTACCCCAAAACGACAAGTTTGGTGGAGCGTCCTCGAAGGCGCAAGAGGAGTGTTAGCATTTTCTAGGTAAAACACACACACACACACACAAATAGCAGCGACAGCAACAACAACAACAACAACATCAAGAAAAAGTACAAGAAAAATATGTGCATAAAACTTTTCTAATAATCAGGATAAGCAGCTGGCAATGGGCTCGTTTCATTTTGAGGGGGGTAGTTACCTATACAAGGAGCTGCGGATGGGGATGGGGGCGTGGCTGTCGTTGGGGTGGTGGGTTACGTTACACACATGCAATGCAGCTCAGCGGCAACAACAAGAAGCGTAGCGTGCAAAATTAATTGCGTGACTGACCAAAGAAGAAAAGCGAAAGCCCAAAGTCGAAGAAGAAACAACATTTGGGGAGGCCTCTCTATATGTGTATATATACATGTGTGTGTGTGTGTGTGTTTGTGTGTGTGTGCGAGAGTGAGGTGCTCTGGTTGGATAAACACTTTTGCAGGCAATTGGCAACAATCGTCCCAAAGGACATGCAATTGAAGCCTAACCCTGACGGGCAGAACACATTCAGCACAAGTTGCTCATTTGTTCGCATTGCCAATCAATTCCTTAAGCGCTTTTATTGAAATCAATTTCGTTCACTCTCTTCTCTGCTCCTCCTCCTCCTCCTCTGCATCCACCTCGCCCTGTCTCATTGTTGAGGCAGAACAGACCAAGTCTGTATTTAGATACACATTACATAAATAATGTCAATCGAAAACTTTGCAGTCCAAGTAGTTTTCATAATTTGACATTTATAATAAAAGATTAAGTTTAATTTTTGTATTTGTTGTTAGAATCCCTTCGAGAGAGAGAAATATTGAGAGAGAGATGGAGCTTTATTTATCTAGAGTTGAGGCTCAGCATTATTCTAATTAATATTCAAAGAGAGAGGTTTTTACTTTCATCAATACAATTCTTAGTACCCCAGACATCTGTCCTGGCTAGATCAGCTAATCTATTTTAAACTACATATATATAACATATGTATATCGCATGCCACTGATAACCAAAAGATATTCATATATATATTCATCTATTCATCCAAAAAAAAAAAACATGAAATAGTTGCTAAAGCTTAAGATGCATTCAATTTAATTTAATTGTTGAGAGTAATCTGTTTACTGCATGATATACCAAATATACCTATCGGCAGTTGGCAGCTGCCAACGGAATATTATGCTTTGGGCCAAACACACACACACACGCATACACATACAGTTAGATAATGCAAAGCAGGCTGACTTATTCGAGTCAGTGAAGCGAAATCAAATCCCTTGGCATATGCTAAACAGCCTTGGACACACCGAGAGAGAAAGAGAGAGTCTGTGTGTGTGTGAGAGAGAGAGAGCGAGAGCGAGTGTAAAATCAGAAACACATTTTTATAGTAAAATTGGGGGCGCCTTTGAAGTGACTGCCACAAATTGACAATGTTGAAGCCGGAAATGGTAGACGACGAAACAGTCGACAGCCGACAGGCGACTGCCAACAGGCAACAGACAACAGACAACAGACAACAGACATGGCCAATAAATTGAAATTGTTGCTAATTTTCTACTCCTCTTCTGAATTTTCTTCTTCATTTTCATTTTCAGTTTCATTTTTACGCAAATCTTAGAGGAGCTAAGGCAAGCAACGAAAACTACGAAACTAAAATTATTTCTCACAGATTTCAATGTAAATATGCAAAATATTTCTTCGTAGCACATTAATGCATCAGTTGCACACAAGCTGAAGCTGGCTAAGGGGTGGTTGGGGGGAATGGGGGTTGTGGAGAATGGGGAATGGGGGTTGGGGGTACATTGAGACTCGCTTGGCTGACTGGCTGACTGGCTGCCTAGCAGCCAGCTTGGGATAGGGGCCAAAGTCGTCACTCAGTTGTCGCCGGCAATGTGGGCGCTCAAGGAAGCAGTCACAACTACACAAAGAAATACATTTGACTTTGGCTAACCGACTATCAGATACCCCCCAAAATAAATATATACATCAAATTGACACAGCAATAAAAAAAAAATAAAAAAAAAAACTTTTATTTCGATTTGTGTTTTGTTTTTTCTTTTAAATCAAAATTCTTAGATTTTACAGTTTAACTTTAATCGATTTATACTAAAGATTTGTGTTAATACTTAAGAAGATAGCCTTGTGCTTAGCCAACTTCAAACAAGCTGAATAGCTATAGTATTTATATATATATAATTAATGTCAATTTGTGCAAGCAATAAAGAGTCTTAAGTTATCTCATCAAACTGATCGAAACTATATATATATATATATATATGAACATACATGATGACATAAAGTGGATAATGTAACAACTGTATATATATATTACTCTTTGCTAGGGTATCAGCAGCAATCTTCTCAGTGTAAGAGGTATGCACACAGAAACGTGCAACAAACTATGCATTCGTCTCACTCTTGCCGCATGCCACTTGCACCACGCCTCTGGTGTTGGCTCTCTCTGTGTGTGTGTGCGTGTGTGTGTGTGTGTGTGTGTGTGTGTCTGTGGGCCCGGGTTTAAATGTTGGCGGCATGTCATGGAAATAACATTAAAAACACATTAAAACCGCGAGTGTCTGGGCAGCAAGCACACAACAAAAGCTAAACGATGTGAGAAGCCAGATAGTGTGCGACAAAGATTGTCGCTGTTGTTGTTGTTGTTGTTGTTGTTGTTGTTGTTGTTGCTGCTGCTGCTGCTGTTGTTGCTGTTGCTGTTGCTGCTGCTGATGATGATGATGGCCAGAGCCAAAAGCCCAAAAAAAAAGACCCGAAACAATTGCAAAAAACAAAAAAAGAAAAAAGCTGCCTTTTGCCCAAGATGCATTACAACACTTGGCCGTTAATTTGGATACACACGCACACACACACACGTATATATCTATATATATATATAGTATATATATATAAATACTTATACTCACATGTAGCTCTTTGTTGCAAATGGGTGAAATTATTCGCCATAACATTGTTGTCTTGGCTTGGCTTACCTGCAAACAGAACAGCTGGAGAGAGTTAGATCAGATACAGATACCAAAGATACAAAGATACAAAGATGCAAAGATACATATAACTAATACACCGGTAGGCAGACGAGCTGACAGCCAGTCAGCCTATCAAATGGCTTCCGTTCGACTGGCCACTGATTGTTTTGTTAGCCAGGTCTACAGTTACCAAAGCTTTCCAGCGCAGACAGAAAGCAATTAGGGCCAAGAAGGAACTACGCAGCGAATAGACCTCGATTGAATAAGAAAATGGAATCGATACGCACGATACCTGGTTGCGGCTCATTAGATGGCTGTAAACTTACAGCTTGTTAGCAAATTGCCAACAGCAAACAGCCAACAACAGACAACAAACGGAAAATTAATATCAATCTATTCAAAATCACAATTTTAATGATGATGAAAATAATGCCAACTTGCATTTTGAGCTCATTTTGTGTCACTGTGCAGTTAGCCAATGTGCAGTAATAAATCTGATACATAATTGTGCTTGTTCTGACACTTGGCTAAGTAAAAAATAATCTTGGCACAAACTAAAAACAGATTTTTCTTTGTTAGAATGAGATTGAGATTTTTCTTTCGTAATTGAATTGAGATAAAATAAGCCAGATCTGAAATTATCTAAAATTAAGTTAATTTACAATAAATTGTTAGCTCTTAGATTAATGCGAGTAGTAAAGAATATTTCAAGTACTTCAATTTTTTTGAAAGCCAAACATACGATTTTTAGATTTGTTATTCTTAATAATAATATTCAAAGTTGAAATAATAATTAAAGGATGTATTCCAACAGCTAAAGTTGTTATTTATATATACATTTTTATTTTGTATTTATTTAATAATAATAGTTAAAATTGAAAATGATATTGAAAAGAATTCCAAAAATGTATTCAAACAATTGCAATTATTTTAGAATGAAATATTATAAACAAAATATTTTTGCACTGACAAAAAAGACACTGATCTTAAGTAAGTCTGCCTGTCTGTCTGCATTTCTGGCTGCGGTACACTTTGACACCACTGCACCACATTGACCCACTCCACTGTTGAGCGACGCCTAATCAATTTGATCACTGTCGACAGGGTGGGTCGCGTGGGTGCTGTGAATGGGTGGTGCAGGTGGTGGTGGTTGGAGAGGTAAAATGACTTGCGAGTAAAAGTTTTGCCACGCGGCACTCGCATAAACCATGAATGGATTTCATAAAAGTATATAAATATACATATATATATATATATATATATATATTGGCCATAATGGCTCATAAGTATACACATTTATGCATATACATGTGTGTGTGTGGGTGTGTGTGTGTGTGTGTGTGTGTGCTTGGTTTATGATTGATGATGCCATTGATTGATGCATGACGAGCTGCTTGTCGTTGACGTTGTTGCCGCCTTTTAATTGAATTTTCAAAGCTGCCTTCGAAAAACTTTTTGCTTTTTTTTTTTACTGCATGCTTATCAATGGCAAGACACACGCCCCGATAGCCACAACAGCAATACTCCCCCCCACCCCTACCAGTCCCCCACTGCCAGAATTATTTGACTAGCCAAAAAAAAAAAAGCGAGAGTTGAAAATTTATGCGCTGGCATTTTATGAAAATGCGCCGCATAATCGTCGTCATCAACACATTTTATTGCAACATCATTGGCAGCGTTTTGGACAAACAACAGGAGAGTGCGATGGGGTGCCGCGAGGGATTGGGGGGAGCAAGGCAGGGTAGAGTGTGTGTGTGTGTGTGTGTTAAGCATATTTGTCATATTTTCTTTATGCTTTTTATGCCATTTCTTTGCGCTGCTTGTGTTGTTGTTGTTGCTGTTGGTGTTGTGGCATCTTCAGTCAACGGCAGCTTTTGTGGCCAAAATTGAAAAATGGACAAAACTGGCCAAAAGAAGAAGAGGCAGTAACAACATCAGCAGCAGCAGCAGCAGTTGATGTCTGCTTTTTATGATGCAGTAGAATAGGCAACGCTTGCCCCTCGTTCTCCACTTGTTGTTGATAGATTGCCAGGCCAATCAAAATTGTTTATAATTGTCATTACAGCTACCCTCCCCACAACTCCGCGCCACCCCGCCCATTAGCAGTGCCTTGGCGTTGGGCCTGACGACTAATGCGGCACCTTGGAATGGTCGTGGCGTGCGTTGGGCAATTTCAATTAAACACTGCTTGTTGCCTCTTTTTGTATTTCGATGTTGTTTTTTTTTTCATTTATTTTTTTTTTTTTTTTTTTTTTAGCTGTTTGCCGTTTGCTGTTGGCCATGGCCATAATCACAGCCACTTTGTCACCCACCCAGTTGGCGAGTTGACTTGTACTGCGGTGGGTCCAAAAATAAAGGCCATGCCCCAACGTTGGTAGTCTCCTCGGCTTAATGCAGCTGCCGCACGCAAGTGGCACATAAAAACAAAATGTTTTCGTTGGGGCGGGCATGGGGATGGGGCAAAAGGCAGGGGGCAGAGACTGGGGGTCTAGCCCTTTTTGGGGCCATACCATAGGAAGTTGTCGGCCTCGAGCTGTTGCCGGAAATGAAGATGATGCAGCACAAAAAAAAAAAAGAAAAAAAAAAAAAACTATTAAATAAATAAACTACATGCCACACACAGACACAGCTAGCGAGACGCCGTCCCCGACTCCGATTGTGACTTCGATTGCAACTCTGATTGTGACTGCGATTACGGCTCTCTTCTCACCCACTCTCCACTCCCAATCCCCGCATGCAATAGACAAGTAAACATATTAATAAAAATGAATATCCCAGATGCAAAGTAATGTTTGCATAAAGCTCCATCAAAACCGAAGCCGTTTTTAAGAATGGCCAACAAAATACTTACACACACTCTCTCTTTCTTTCTTTCTCTTTCTCTTTCTCTTTCTCTCTCTCTCTCTCTCTATTGCTACTCTCCCATCCATACTTAGTATAGATGTATTTTCCTCGGTGTACAGTACATTGACATTTTTGTTTGTGTAAAAATAAATGCCCTACAACAAAAAAAAAAAAAAATGTGGCCAACAGGGGAAGAGGGAGGCAGAGGTGGGGATGGGGTGTTGGGTTGTTGCAAAAGGGTCAAGGGACCTACATGGGGAATGGGCATTGGACTTGTGGTTGGATCTACTATCCTATCAATTGGATCTTGCCGTTTGGCGACAAGTGGCAATTAGCCAAGGGAATGAGAACGAAAATGGACATGAGAATCACAATGGCAATGGAAATGGGATTGCGAAATGGCAATGGGAATGAGTTCAGCTATTCGGAAAAGCGACTCGAAACGAAAACGAATGGAACGAATGGAATCTGTGATTGTCAATCGCTGCTGTTTGTCGTGCTTTTTATTCATGTTCATTTCGCAATCTGTTGAATTCGAATTTTGTATTTTGTATTTGTCATTTTCTGACTTTTGTTTTTGCTTTGTGGATCGGAGTTTCCTTGCATCTTTCTAACTTAGCAGAGGAAATTGCAAGTGTCGCATTGAGGTGACATCTTCCCCTAGATTCGACATTTTGCTGCAGGCTGTGCAAATATTTTGGAGCAGGATGAATCGGATTCTTCTTTTTTTTATAGGAGTACTAATATTTCTCAATCTCTTATATATTATGAGACCAGGAATATATTTATACTTTATGGGGTCGGAGATGCTTCCCGCTGCACAACTTCAATATACCCTGAATGCGGAAAATAAAGTTCTATTTCTATTTTCAGCTACATTTTCTGTTTAAAATGTGCAAAATGTGTTCTGTAAAAGAAAATCCCTTAGCTTTTACAGTTGTGCATTTTCTTTTTTGTGCTTATGTGTGAGACACTTATTTTTCAATTCTGTTTCATTATTTGTATTTGGAGTTTTTCTTTATCTTTGGCTCATGCATAATTAATCTCATAAATTTCCATTTAATTGAATCTCTGTGTGACTTTTGGCTTTGCCCAACCAACAACCACAACAATCAAGGATAAAGCGACTTGAGCTTTGACACACTGATTGAAATCCTTCAAGTTAACACTTAAACAGCAAATGGTGAAAGAGAGACATAGGCCTTTGAGAGAGAAAGAGACGGAGAATGAGAGGGAGGGAGTAGCAAGAAGCAAGACCACTAATCGCAGGCAATTGTAATTCTTCTAGAGTAAGTTTGAAATGTGTTCAGGGCATTCTTGAACCACTGTGCAGAATTAGTGAAGCTGTTAGTCTTTTGAGCAATGCGTATGTTGCCGCTGTTGTTGCCGTTGTTGCTGCTTCCGTTCAAAAAGAGATCGAGTGAGAAAAATGCCAGCTATGGAATGGAACAAGTTAATATCATGCGGCCGCTTTTAAGCTAAATAAGCCAAAACGAAACCATTTCGTAAAATGTTTCATCAAATGTTTGTAATTCCACATAAGAGCAACGCCATGCCCCCAAACCCCCAGCCTACAACTGCATCTCTTCCTCTCGTTGAATAGTCTCCCGTTCAGCAATCCACCTGCAGAGGCACTCAATCATAACGACAAGGAGACAAAGTCATAAAAAAAATAAAAAAACAAAACAAAACAGACTCGAAATTGATTAGGTGTGGCACCACTGACTGACTGTCGCCTTATTCCCGTCAAACCCCCACCTACATGCGGGGCAGCACCTTTTCCGCCCCTTTCAGCCCATTTAAAAGAAAATTAATTAGCGCCTGGTCGCTTGGCCTGCCACCAAAAGCCACCGAAAAAAAAACAAAAACAGAACGAAGACGGAAAAAGATGTTTGGGAATGAAGAATGATGCGAAGCATTGCAAATCGAGGGAGGGGCGGAGAGGTAGAAAGCTAAGTGGAATGAGAATTGAGAGGAGGCATGAGGCAAGCATTCAGTGGCAGGCTTCATTGCCAGTGGGCGTCGCCGACACAGCGACGCTGTGTCGCTTGTCGCGCTTGTCGATTGTCGCGTGTGTCTTCAACTCCGGCCGCGTTGCCTCATTTTTTCTTTGCGCTCGAAAGCCAAAAGTGTCATCCGAAATTAATTGCTAAACAAATGTCTAATCTTTGCCATTTAAAAAGCGCATAAATCAAGCCCAAATCAAACACTACCAAAACAACAACAAGAGTGAGTGACACAAATGCACAAGGAACAACTCACCAGAGTACTCGAAAATAAAAAAGTATATTAATATATATATATATATATATATGTATGTATATAAATCAGCTGAATGGACTGCCCTCGTCAGAGTCCTGGCCAATATGAATAACACTTTATCGTTTTCTTTGTGAATATGTTAAAATATGTATGTATATGTACACACACATATACCAAAAAGAAAAACAACAACAACAACAACAAAATAGATGAAAATTGTTGAGCTCGTAGTTATTACATGAATATATTGGGTCATAAATGTCGGGACAGTCGACGCTTGTCCTTCTGCTGCGCTTTACTTACTAGCCCAATCCAGCAATCCCCAATCCCCTCCACAAACTCCACAACTCACCCAACTTGCCGCTTGCCCCTGGCTATGCTTTTATGATTTACCTTTTGCTCTTTTGGCAGAGGCAAAGCCGTGCAACGCCACTCGGTAGCTCAGTTGCACACTTATTGCTAACTTTGTTTGCCTGCACTCTCTCTCTCTTTCTCTGTCTCACTCTCTTTCTCTCTCTATATATCTATATATATATATATATATATATATGGCCCACAGATGACAACCTGTTTAGCAACATATCCAGCACTTTTATTCCTACCCGGTTCGTTTGATTTTCGCAGCTTTTCACATGTTTTTCAATATACACATATGTAGATACAATATATATATGTTTTTGCATACATATACCCCATTCAAATACTTCTTAGAAATCGAAGCGATCGGTTTACTATATCACATGCACATGTAAGTATTATTTTATTGCCATCAACTAAGACGAAAGAATTGTTTTTCTCAAGAAATCGATTAAAATCAAAATAAAAAACAAATAAAAAAAAATATATATATATATATATATATATATATATATATATATATATATATATCGCTCGAGCGCATATAGATAGTCTAACTCGGCAAGTGTATTTAAGATTTGATATTCTGCTTTTTATGTTTTTTTCTTGGAGTTAAAATGTAAATTTTCCTGTCGAATATTTTTGGCTGCATAGGCATTGATGAAAAACTTTGGCCACCGAGCTGCAACTTGTTTTTCATTTTCTTCGGTTGCACATTCCTTGCCCAGTTACCCCGCTACCCCGGCTCTGACGTCCGCCGCCTTTGGTCTACTGCGAAAATATTTATTTGACAATTTTCATTGCATTGAATCATCGCACAAAAGTCCTTCGGCGTGCACACTACAATCGTGCCACATCGCCCCACAACCCCCATTGCTGCTACCCCACCTGGACTGCGGTGTGCCCCGCCCCTTCACTCCGCTTGGCTAAAAGTTGCATGCGTCTTGTGCACTATTTTAACACTTCTTGTGCAAATTTTATGCACGTTCTTTGCAAGCTTTTTTCTTCATTTCTGCATTTTTTATTATTATTATTTTTTGTTTTCTTTATTTTCTGTTTTTTTTTCCGTTACTTCTCTTTTCTGCTGTTTGTTCTTTTCGCACTTCGTGTTTGTAAAATTTGCATTTTCCTTTTGTTGTTTTGCATTTTTTGTCGCTACTTTCACGTCTGCGTGGCCACAATTAAACTTTACGACTGCAATTTTCATAGCGTGCTTGCTTTATTTATTTTTATTATTATTTTTTGGTTCTTCTTCTTCTCGGTGGGCGTGAAAAGTTTTGTAAAATTTAAAGCACTTCAGTTTAGCTCAGCTTCGGTCGAAACCGACTCCATGTTTGGTTAGTGACTCCAAAAAACGTTGAAAACCGATATGATGAACGAACTTGCCACATTTTCAACGAGTTAAACGATGCCTAAAGTGCACAAGCAAGAAAGAGAGAGAGAGAGAGAGAGCGAGAGAGAATCATCTATATGGCAAAAGTGATTCTTTCATCAGGTATCGCTTTACTACAAGAACTTTTCTGATATTGCGATATTTTTCCATCCAGATACATTTACGATCCTCCCAAGGCGGTTTGCAGCAGAGGGAAACAAGGAGGAATTAAGAAGAACTCTAATTTGATCTTTAAAAGCCCAAAAAGTTGTCGTAATCAAATAAATATATTTACTGTTTTATATTCATACTATATTCACATTAAACCATTCTTTTAAATAATAGTATATAAATTTTATCTATATAAATTGAGAACTAAATTGAAAACTATTGCAAAATGTATATTGAATAATTGACAATAACTGTAAATTGGCATACGCTTCCGCAAACACACACACACACATATACACACACACACGGACACACACACCAAAAATCAAAGCTGCGGCTGCGGCAACTTTTTGGGTTTCTGGCTTTTGCTTTTTGAACGCAAGTTCGTTCAGCTCGAGGCCTAATTACCCCCAAACGCTGACGCTGCAAGTTCAACTTGGAATTGGGGGTGAATTGTGGCTTGTGGATTGAGGGTTGGGGGTTGGGGGTTGGGGGGGTAGAAAATGGGCCCTTTCATTGATATTTGATTACGGGGCCGCCGTATGGCAAAACAATGACACTTTTGTCAAAGACTCGACACGGTTAATGTTGTTGTTGTTTTTGCTTTTGCCACTTCTTTTACCATTTGTTTCTTTTTGTTTTCGGTAAAAAAAAAAAATAAAAAGAAAAAAAAAACTTTTCTTTTTTGGAAGAAGAATAAGATGAAAAGGGCCTTTGGGCGTCTGTCGCTTGACATTTGATGTCGCGCTTTGCCTCAAATTTCAATGAGTGCCACACTGACACAATGAGTCTGTGCCCCTCCTCAGCCTGAGATGTTTAGCCACTTGAGCAGCCCAAAAACAACGCACAGCCGAAACGTAAAAGCCAGTTTATCCAAACCAGCGAAACAGAGAGGGAGAATATGTGTGAAGGAGAGAGAGAGAGAGAGAGAGAGAGAGAGAGAGATTTAGAGAGGCTCTGTCGATTCGCTTATGGCAATAGTTAACTGCCATTTGATATGCTGACAGGCAGCAGGTAGTCAGCGATGCGTGGGAGAGAAAGGCACACATACACACACACACACACACACACACACACACACACACAAATTGTTAATGAAGCATTAAGCAGAGTGTTGTGGCACAAGGATATAGCGGATACGGCAACAGATACGCACAACAACAGGCAATAATAACAGCTACAGCTACAGATACAGATACAGCTACAGATACAGATACAGATACAGCTACAGATACAGATACACTTACAAAAGGCTCTCGAGAAATGTGAACGGAAATTGCGCTAAGTGCCCTGGCACGCAAAATAAACATTGGACTCTTGGACTCTGTGTTGCCTTTAATATGAGTCCTGCTCTAGCTTCAGCTTCAGCTTCAGCATCGACTTCTGTTTCTGTTCCTGGTTGCAGCAACTGCTGCTGCTGCTGCTGCTGCTTTAGTTTTTTGGGGGGCGCTGGGGCTTTTTTGGGTGCAACACACTTTCAAGTACTCAAAGTGAGTCAGTGCGGTTTGTATATAATTTTACTTCTTGTGCTTCTTTTTCTTTCCGTCTCCCTCTCTCTCTGTGTGTGTGTGTGTGTGTGTATGTGTGTGACTGTGTTTTTTTTCGTAGGGTGCCAGTGCATTAACCCCACTGGGGTTGCGGGGGTTAAAAAGCGACCACAGGGGCTGCACTGAGTTCTACTGCAAGCCGACGAGCTGATGTGCTGATATATACATACATATACATACATATATCTATATCTATATGTATATATAATAAGTTCATAACTGCATTTTCAGTTACAACAATAAATGCAAAAAAAATAAACTGTAATATCGCTATTTTGACGAGTTGTTTTTAAACGTATTGCGATTAAACTATAGCTATAAATTAGATTTATTAATTGTTCTTCTAATTTCTGGACTTGCAACATTTTTGAGTGGACCATCAGTTGAGATGGACATTTGCTACACATGCTATGAACGTTGATGCTCTTCCTGAAAATCAAAACTGTTTTTGCCTTGTGTGCAATTTTTTGCAGCTGCCTGACACCGTCATAATACCCACCCAGGGGCTATAAAAAGGGCCAACAACCGCACTTGCTTGCCAGTTTCCCTTTTATATTTCGGTTTATGTTGCCCTCTCTTTCGCTCTCTCTTTCTCTCTCTTTTCTCTCTCTCCATTTCTGTTGTTTCACTAGGGGGAGCCAGCCCAAAGTCGTGGCTTTGATTGAGAGGCACCAGCAGCCAGCCAGGCACCCAGTGAGTCAAACTTCATCACAAAAGCGGCGCCAAGGACCTCTGTTTGGTTGGGGCAGGGGAATTAAAGATTGGGTGGGGGAAGGGGAATGTGCGCTTCTGTGTCGCAAACGCAGGGGGAACAGGCAAACCTGTGACTCTGATACAACTGTCGACTGCCTGACTCGGGGCTCAAGTCATTAGGCTCGGGCTATGTAGTCCTAGTTGTCCTTTGTTTGACAATTTTCTGCCCAAAAAGAACGAACCGTGAACAGTTATTGTGTGTGTGTGTGTGTGTGTGTGTGTTTGTGCTTGTATGTGTGTCTTAGCCAGGCCAAAAGTCATACCCTTCCCAGCCACATACACACACACACGCGAACACAACAAGTAAGGTAAGGAAAATCACAAGGGCTAGTTGTGGGCGTGGCTTCCACCAGGAAGCGAATGTCGGCGCGCTTAATTTTTTGCTCATGCGAGAACGCCCGCAAGGAAGGAGCCCAATTCGAGCTCCAAGCTCCAAACTCCTAGCTGGGGGAATTACTCCTACATAAAAAATATATTATAATAAATTCTGCAAAAAAAAAAAAAAAACAACAAAAACAAAAAACAAAAGAAGGGCAAAAAATATACTTGTAGCAAAAGGGCGCGGTCTCGAAACACACACACGCAGAAATAAATATATACAAATATTTATCGAAGAAAGCCTGCTCAAACTTGCAACTTGACTTCAGTATCTTAACTCTTTACTTAACGAAGTATAAATTAATTATTTCATACAACAAATATATATTAAACAAAATTGTGGTTTAGAAAATGCATTTTATGCCGACTTGAATTTCTTTACACATAAATTGCATACTTTTTTTCCTTTTCTATAATTTATAAAACTGCCAGAAAAAATGAAGAATTTCAACATGTCATAAAATGATCTGCTTAATCTATAATTTTGTTTAATATATATTTTATATTTTTTAATTATTATAAGGCTAGAAAATTAAATCGAGACAATTAAGTGAAATAAACTGCAATTGATTGTTAAGCAAATAAAAATGAAAAACATGAAGATCCAAGTTTTTCTGAGTGCACACACATACACACACCCACACAATATTACGTAATAAACTGTGTGTGGTTGCAAAAGTTGCAAGTCGCCTGCATGTGCCACACGAAACGCTGATGACAAGCGTTGCAGGGTTTCTTACTGGGTGGTTTTGGTCACAAAATCGGGGAGTGTGGTGGAGAGGGAAGAGTGGGGGTGAAGGGGTGGTGGTTTGGGATTGGGGCGCAACTGTTTAGCCAACTTGTCTACTTAATCCAGCGTGGGGGAGTTAACACCAAGGCACAAACTTAAGGGGTCATTCATTTTAATATGCCACACGTTGCAGCACGCATGGCCGGCAACTAACGTCCCACCAATTGGCCAGCAAAACCCCACCAACACCCTCAAAGCGCCAACATGGTAGAACAAAGCGGGCAACCCACTCCATTGGATTATTTGCATAAATTAATTACAAAACGCTGCCACGTTCGTGGCGCGTCCAAATCCAAAATGTGCGTAAGGGGAAATTGGATATTGGCTAAGGGTCGAGTGAGGAGAGCGGAGAGCGGAGAGGCGGGGTTAATGTGTAGGGGTTGTGTAGGGGGTGTGTGTGTGTGTGTAGGTGTGTGCAGATTAAGCCAGGGCCACAGCGTGTAAAAGGGGTTGTCAAGGTAAACTTTTTTAATTATGAAAATTAAGTGCAGCAACGACTGCAATAGGAGCGAAACTTTGTCAACGTGTGTTTCGGGTGTGTGTGTGTGCGTGTGTGTGTGCGTGTGTATGTGGTGTGTGTGTGTGTTGCGGTGTTTGCTGGTTGTGTCGTAGCCCCCAAAATTGAAAGCTTTTTTCTAAATTGCCAACAACAGATGTTGACATTAATTGGAGTCCATTGTTAATGAATGTGAATGAATGCGTGTGAATGAATGGAAATGAATGTGCGTTTGGCATACTCACACATACATACACACTCACACAGACACTCACACACATACGCACTAAATTGGAGCAAAAACAGCAACATCCAGTTTCGATAACAACTGTTTAACAAGCCTAATGAATAATTGAATAAAATGGTTTCGATTGAATATTTAGACATGTAAATCGATATACAAGTGTGTGAATAAAATGGCATAAATAGTGTATTCAACTTTAAATCCCACGGATAATTTGAATATATGATTAGTTATAGTGAATCAATTCAATCAAATCCATAACTAGGCAGATCAAGCTCGATTTGTCAAACATTTGTTTCGAGTTCACTTGGTTCAAATTTGTGAACTGTGAGTCACTTTGGCAACTACTTGCAGCAACGAGTGTTATTCGTTTGAATTGTACCCGCATTACTCAAAAAGCATTCACTTCACGAGCCAACCAGCCAACCAACTACCAACTTGGTCCGTCCGTCTACCTTTGCCTGGCTGAGTCACTTGCCTGGCTACTTTCTCACCCAATGGACCCAGCGGCGTGACACAGATATATATATATATATATATATATAGAAAGAGAGAGAGAAGACAAAGAGAGAAGAAAGAGGGGAAGAGCGCAAGAACTAAGAGAATAACGTGCACGCCTCCGCCTTAACAATTCCAGAGTAAATCACGCCAATCACTCCACAAAACTTTTGCATAACAACCAAAACAACAAGCAACAAAACCAAAGCGATAGATAAATACCAAAAAACAATAACAACAACAACAACAACAACAGCCAGGAAAAAACAATGGCCAATAAGTAAGGCTAACAGACATAGAGCATGGGTGGTGGGGGGGGAGGAGTGAAGAATAGGTTAACTGAGGCAATGTTAATGAGTCTTTGTCATTGTTTCGAAGCAAATCGCTTTCCATTCATAATTCGATACAGATGGCACAAAGGGAGCAGGAGCAGGAGCAGGAGCAGGATACGGAGCAAGATGAGGAGCAGGATGAGGAGCAGGAGGAGGACCGAGACAAAGTTTGAAACCGGGGCACAAATAGTTGTTGGCTTCTTACTACTATCCCTGCTCCCGCCACCCAAAACACACACTCTCCCTCTCTCTCTCTCTCTGTCTCTCTCTCTCTCTCTCTGTCTCTCTCCAGCTATCCCTCTCTGCAACAGTGTAAAAAGTATTTTCAACTTTTGGCCACATGCTTCATTTATCACAAATTCATTTATCATTTGTCGTCAAACACACACACACACACACTCCCACACACAGGCAGCGGCAAAACGAATGCTAAAAATGCGAATCTGAATCTAAATCGAGATGTGAGTGTGAGTGTGAATGTGAATGCCTGTGTGAGTGTGAGTGTCCCAAGCAGTAGCAGCGGCACAACGGAAGTCGCCACGAACTAAGCCCCGAAAAAACTGAAGGCAGACGAAGAAAAATGATAAAGCAACAGCCAGGAGCCAAATAAAAGACCAGAGCGAAAGAGACAGAGACAGATAGAAATAGAGACAGCGAGAGAGAGAGTGTGTTAGCTAGGAGGCAATTCTCATTGAGCTCGATAAAAATGTTGGCGGAAAAGCAAAGCTCCCAAGCCAAATAAAAAATGCTGCAAATAAATGAAAAGAAAAAAAAATATTGAAAAGACAACCGAGAAGATAAACCGATAATTAAATACTCTCGCTTGATATTGTTAGATAGTTTATCATACTCAACTTAGTCCAACAACAACTGCAAAAGTTTTAAATGCGAGCAACTATCACAAAGTGAACCAAAAAATCTCTAATAATTTCTAAGCAATATTCCAGAGTTCAAAATAATTTGTTCTCCACCAATTATAAATGATGGAAATTAACTAACTGGCAAAACTATACTCACTACTTGATAAACTCTTATTCAGAATTCATCGAATACTTGTTTAATTGCATCGACATCATTTTCACAACGATAATTAAAATGTGTAATTATCAGTAATCATTCATTAGCATTTAATTGCATACACAAAGCAATTGCAGTTGCAGTTGCAGTTGCAGTTGCACAAACACATTAACAAAGTTATTGTACCCTTTTCTTTTTTTGGTCGCATCTATTGGCCAAGAAAAAATGGGGGGGGAAAAAAAAGGAGAAAAGGTCAGGAAAAGCTACGAAAATACAGTCAAAAAGAAAAATACAACGTTTCGTATATCCCAACGAAATGAAGCGAAAATAAAATTTCCAGCTAATGACAAAAATTTCCGGTTTCAGCTATAGGCAACAACAACACAAAATGCCAATTTTCATTGGCGTTGGGCGCAGGAAGAGCCAAGCGTATCCAAAACGGCCAAAAAAAAAAAAAAAAGAAAAGAAATTCAACAACAACAAAAATCGGATAAAGCTCAACTGGAGGATACCCTAAATACATAGTTGGCTTGCTGAGAGTAGTTTCTTCAATATGGGCATGTTTTAAAGGCTATAATGAAAAATGATATCAACTTGAACTTACAGAAGTACATAGTTGTTATAGTCCCTAAGATAGGCAGACAGACAGATGGACAGACAGATGGACATGGCTAAGCCAAGAATATAAATACATTTACCGAGTCGCAAATGCTTGCTTCTGGTTGCACAGCTTCATGATACCCTTTTAAACCATTTTTAATGGCTTCAGTTTGGGGCATAAAAAAAGCTGCAAAACGAGTGCAAAACGCGAGCGAAACGCGAGCGAAACGCGAGCGAAACGCGCGCGTTTAATGATAAACTTCGCATACGGGACAACAACAACAATAACAGCAGTTGCAACAACAACAACAACAGCAACAACAAGAGTGAAAGTGCGCAATTTATGGCCTGACAAGGAACTACAAAGGGTGACACTGAGAGGGGGTCAGAGGGGGTGATTGCCTCTTCGCTTCGACTGGCACACAAATCACACAGTGACACACTCGCTTTCGCACTCGCACTCACATTCAGATGAATACACCCACCCCCACCACACATAGAGTTAGAGTCACCGCTTGAATATTTTACAGTTAATTAAAGTAGACACAAAATGAATAAGTGCATTTGAATTGCTTTGGCGATCATCTTTGCTCAGTTTTTTTTTTTTTTTTTTTTTTTTTTTTGGGATTATTGCAGACTCAGACATTCATACGTTTTTGAAGATACATTGAAAAACGAGTATTCGCAACAGTTTGCAGCAATTTGGTGCGCGTGCGTTGCACGTTCGACGCCACATTTGTGGCAGATTGGAATGTTAAGTGCTTCGACCGCTTCGACGACGGCAGCTTTTGCTGCTAGCCAAAAAGGTGTTGCCAAAAGGTGTTTGCTGTCCCGCCCCATCCCCCCCTCACAAAAAGGAGTAAGCATAACAAAACCGAATGAAATTTGATGTGGGACAAAATCACCTCAGCCCCCGCACCGCCCCCGCACAGAGAGTGGAACTGGAGCTGAAGCGTGCAACGCCTAAATCCACGTTGTAGGTAATAAGGTAATGGCAAAGCTAATGGCAAATCTAATGGCTAATGGTTAACAGTCAACAGTTAATGGGTAACAGGTAATGGGTAATAGGTAATGGGTAATAGGTAATAGGTAATGGATAATGGGTAATGGTTATCCAAGCCGAGTCATGCGTCTGCAATTTTTTAAGTGGTTTTTTTTTTGTGTGTGTTTAAAAATGTATTGTTTTTTGTTTTTTTTTTTTTTTTTTTTTTTTTTTTTTGGTTATGCCTTGCGGTTACATTCTCAGAATCACATTCGCAATCAGCTTGGGAGTTGTTTAAGGTGAGTGTATTTTTAATGTCCGCATGTATATTGAGTGCACTCACAAATACACCCATTGTAAATTTTCTTTTACTAAGTGTACTTAAATTACTATAAAATAAGTGGAAAATATGGAATAGGTGTTGAGCCAGCAGTAAATATATTCGTAGGCAAGTGAATACACTTATGAGTATACACACTTACTCACAAATACATTTGCTAATGTAATAATATTAATAAATTTAAATTAAAATATATAGTTCAATCAATCATAATACCAATTAATTGTGGGCTGCAGTCAGAGTCTATTCACTATTATTCAATGTATGTTGAAAGCTATTTGTGTTAAAAATATAGTCAGTGCAAATATTCATATGCTACACACATTTCAAGCTATTCACGAGATTCGATTCAAATTAATCGATTTGCGATTGCCAATTGAGAGTTGTGCTTTTTTGAGGCTCGAGGTCTAGACTGAAGAGGTTCTCAAGAAGCCCACTCGTTTGAGTGTGTTGTGTGTGTTTCGAGTGTGTAGTTTGAGTGTGTGTGTGTGTATTTTGTTTATGTACTCGTATGTATGTATGTATGTGTATGTGTATACGTTTGTACATAGGATATGTAAATGAACGCACATTTTCCCACGTCGTTTCAACAATAAAGCCAAAACTCATTTATCAGCGGCATTTCAACAACAAAAGCAGCCCACATACTACAACAACAACAACAACAGCAACAACAGCAACAACAACAACAACAGCAACAACAACAACTCAAACTACGCGTCAATGCACAAGAAATGAGCAGCATCATCATTTATAGAGAGAATAGGCTCAACCTCAACCTCAACATCAACAGCAGCAGCAGCATCAACACACTCACACACATATATATATATATATATATATATATATATATATGTATATATATATATGTATCCACATTATATAGATGATAATATAGTGCGTGTTTTTGGCCATGGGCGACATGCTTATTATCGACTCTGGTTTTTTTATACACTGAACCCACTGCAAATGGGTGGAAAGGGTATAATCAAGTGGTGCAAGGTTATGTAACGAGCAGAAGGTGGCATCTCCGATTCCATAGACTATATACATACATATGTACATGTATGTGCTTAATCAACAGTCGATCTTAGAGACCATAAGAGACTGGAGACTTGGAAATTACACTTCAAGTTTATTTTCTATTTCACGAATATCGATACAAATCGATTTCCGATACCCACAAAAGACACAATTGTAAAGAAAAGGTCAGCCAATTATTATATTGTATATGCTGATAAACTATTCATCAGCTGTACAACTTTCATGACGAAACTAAGCGTATTTTTGTGGAGAAACTAATCTCAGCAAGCTGGGTTCAGGGTATCTCCGAGTCGTGCCCACCCGACCAGAGCGCTCTTGCGTGTTTTGTTTGAAGTTGCTCCACTCTCTATATGTTATTTATTTTTTCTTTCTTGTTTTTATTATTACTTCTTGCTGTTGGCCCAGACGCCATTTAATTTATGGCCGACATTTAATTGCAAATTTGTCCTTTGAAAGAATTGGCACAGATGCGTATATGTTTGTCACTATATATATATATATATATGTATATGGTTCGAGTATGCTTAGAGTATTCGATGAATATACGAATATTTATGAGTGTTTGCACACATACACATACACACACACATAGTTCTACGAGACTACAAATAATGACTATAAAATTGTCATTAGATACGGAATGAAAGCAAACAGAGCGCAGAGTTCAGTTCTGTTCAGTTTATGTGGAGTTTGTTGAGTGTTATTTATTTAGTTTTTAATATTCCATAATTTGTACAGCACTTGTGCCAGGAGAGTAGCAGCGTCGATTTATGGTGGACTGCATTTAATTGATTTTAAGACTCGAACTCTCGGACTTTTGCGTTTGAAATTCAAATCATGAAAGTGTTAAGAAAGCGAGCAGTCGTCAGCCAGGCAAACCAGGCAGGCAAATATATATATATATATATATAAATGTGTGTGTGTGTGTGTGTGTAAGACCCTAGAGAACCGGACTCCAAACAGGTTCTGTCAGCGAACTGTGAAGAATTTGTGAACCTGCCCTGCGTCGATCTCAAGTCCGACTTCGACTTCGACTCCGTGTAAAAAGAGGCACCCAGAGAAACCAGTTCCTCAATAATAAAAACTAATTTATTTACTAGTTGTAGTAGGTACAAAACACACACAAACACACACGCACACACACTGGGAATGAGAAAGAACAAAATATAAATATATATACATATGTACATACATACATACATACATACATGTATGTATAAATTCTCAAGCATGGGCGACAACAGTTGGAGAGAGAGAAACTGCGTGTGTGGCTAATCAGAATCAAATTGATTTCAATTTGAATGGTTCGACGGGTAAGGTGTGTGTGGCAGTGGCAGTGGCAGTGGCAGATGGGGGGAATATTTGGTGGGCAGGGGAGGGGGAGGGGGAGGGGGAGGGTAGAGTGCGTACAAAAGGCGGAAAAGTGAGAAAAACGATAAGCAGGGGCAACCAATTGTTGTTGTTGTTGTTGTTGTTGTTGTTGTTGTTGTTGTTGTTGTTGTTGTTGTTGTTGTTGTTGTTGTTGTTGTTGTTGTTGTTGTCGCTGTTGCTGTTTGGACTATTTGGTTTTTATCTTGCGGCTGCTGAGGGCCTTTGACAAATCTTGGCTTCTTTTCGGCGCGCGAGGATCGCGGGGGAAGCGAGTGCTAGAAATAAAACTTAAGGTATATTGATACTATATCTGGGGTATGACGCATATTTGCATAACATTTGACAAAAACCAAAAAGCGAGTCGTGAAGGAAACAGCAAATAGAATTAGACCCAAAAACTGATACATACAAATTTTTGAATAACAAGTCGGGCGTAACCGACTGCGCAATGCTCTAATAACCAGCACAATACCAGCTAAAAACATGTGAAAAGAAAAACACTTCTTGCCAGGGAGGAAAGTATGTCTACCGAAAGTAGGCGTGGCTAGAAGTATATGTGTATCAATCTGAGGAGAGGCTTATTAGAATCTAGCTAACAAATTTGGTAACTCTAAAATTGTGTAAATATGCAATTTTCCGATCTTAGGAAAACCAATATTCTGCCTATAGCGACATATATATTTGTCTATCTGACACGTTGATTGATTATTGATTTGCATTCATCGATTTTGTCGATTTCGTAGCCTACCTTTTAACTATGATGTCAGAGCATATATAACATATTTGTTTAGTTTCGAAAAGTAGGAATAAATATTTGAAAATGCAATTCACATACACAAAAATCAAAGCGCAATTTACAAATAGACTCACGATGGTACCGAGGAAAAACTGTAATCACACAATTTCCATTTAAGCTGAAAAAATTCAGAGAGATCTTTAAATAGCATCGACATGCTAATTTATTTGGTCAATTTATAGTTTATGCTCGAGTCAAATAATTGAAATAATGTCAATTTAAATTTTTTTAAAAATTCGAAATATAAAGCTACTCTTCAGTTGAGATATTTTTTTTTTAAATTAAAATCAAATTAAACAAATATAACCATTTAAATTTAACACAATTTAAATTTGTACAAAAGACAATAGGTCTATAAATATATATATATATATAAATATATATATGTTTATTTTGTGTGTTTCATATCATCATTGAAACTGTTCACTGATTGTGCAAATTAACTTTCTTGGTGTGACACATTTTCTTTTCTGCTTTGATGATCTTTTGCTCCACACTAATTTGAAAGCAGAAATCACAGAGTAATGGAGACGACTCCCAGGGCTCACATGGCAACAAAGTTGAACCACTGAGGCTGAGACACACAAAGTCGTCTTTTGGTATTCCCCGATTGCACTCAACTGCACTCAAATGCATTTGCATTTGCATTTGCTGACCCTTGATGTCCCTGCTCGAAGGTACAAAAGGTCAACATGTACTGACCATCAAATGAACAACAACAACAATAACAACAAAAACTACTGAGCTGAGTGGTATGCAAATGTGTGGCAAGCAAGTAGAAAGACAAAGAAAAACAGGAAAAGATTCCCAGGAATGATGGAAGCTGCAAATATGGTCAAACGGCATCTAAACTGAAACTCTTCAACTAAGTCGCTAAAGCAAAATAGTAAAAAAGTATTTTTTTTATTTTTTTTTTTGCACGTATTTAAAGTAAAATTCCAAATAAATAATTAATGATCACGTTGCGGGTGAAATCAAATATCTTTTATTTTATATATATATATATATACATTTTTTTTTTTTCGACGGCGTTTCCGATTTCATTCTGTAGAAAAGAACAAACAAAAGGTAACAAAATTGTACAGATGCAAAGTTGTGATAGATGTAGAAACAAAAAAAGCGGAGGCAAGCAAAACGACCATACTCGACTATATATATATATATATATATATATATAACATATATACAAGAATGCAATTTTCAGTTGATCAACAATTTGTCTGTGTATTGTATATCAATTAAGCTAAAGCCTCTCAAGAAATAAACGAAAACGTATAAAATCAAAAACCTGAAACCTCCTGAAAAAACCTCTCTTTTAGTCTCAAAGATCGAATTATTCTTAAAGAGAGACGACTCGACTATTCATTGATCAAGAATATATATAGACTTTATGTTTTGCCTGCTGGCTGTTACATACGTTTGCACAACTTCATTATACCCTATTTGGCATTTTTAATGGATTGAGGTACAAACAGCTGGCAAAAGTTGAACTAAATGCAGCAGCAAAGAAACAACTGGCCGCAAAACTAATTCAAAGACACAACACACACACACACGCACACACACACACACACACACACACACACAGATAACAAAAGAGCCAAGCGAACGGATGTTGGCAGCGGTCCATTTAACAACAACCACAACAGCGAAGAGCCAGAAGAAGGAGAAGCGCAACAACATAGGCAACATTAGCAGCAGCAGCAGCAGCAGCAGCAGCAACAGCAACAACAACAGCACCAGCAACAACAACAACCACAATAAAAAGAACAAACTTTTGCGCTCACTTTTGACGTGTGCTCGGTTGGCCCCTGCTATTATAGATAGATATAGATGGGGAGCATGCTGCAAACAAAGCGGCGCCAAAGATACTCCAAGTGGAGATAAGCACACAGCGCCAACTAACCAACCTGGCCAACAACAACTGGCTAACTGTCCAGCTGGCCAACTGGCCAACTGGCTAACTGGCAACAACAGGTGGCAATGCGAAGCGAGCTCAAGATATCTCAGCAAACTTGCCTCACAGCCCTCTACCCTCGACCCCCCTTGCAACTATCAACTGTCCACTTACCTTGGGCGTCTCCCGCTGCTGCTGCCAAATGAGAGTTTCAGTTTTGCTTTCTAGCTGATACGTATATATATAAAATATATAAATATATATATATATATTTATTTGGACCTGCTTAAATTACCTGCAAAAAAAAAAGAAGAAAAATGCGCATTAGTTAATTTCTCGTTCAAATAATTCATATTGAAATTTAAGATTTATTTTTGCCAAGATTTGCATAAAGTACACAAAATAGAACAATAATCCACTAATTTCCAGAATACGATCTGGCCAGATGTAAACATGGCAAGAGTGTGAGAAATTGCCAAAAATCTTGCCTTATATTAAAAGTGTTATCCAGCGTATTTTACTTAATTAATTAGTTAGATCAGTTACAAATTGAAATCGTATGATATATATAAAATCGAAGGTATAAATTGAGATCATGCTAGGGAGCGATAAAAAATAGTTTGATTCTTTCTTGTTGTATTCTCTCTTAGAACAAACAAAAAGGACTTTTTTTTAAGCTTATATCTCAAATTCTTGCCGTCTTTTTGGTTCCAACAAGAATTCAAAAGTTTACCGAAAGACTAATGGAAGAACTCTTGAGGGAAATTGTTGCACATTGTTGCACAGTTTACTGTCCCCCACGGAGAGCAATTGCTTCTTCTTCTTGCAACACTAGCATTAAGCCCCTGACATTTCTGACCAGAAAACAAAAAAAATATATGGCAAATAAAGTAAACTTGCTCAAGTTCAATTTCGTTGTTCGTGTTTTAATCCATTTCAAAAAATAAATAAATAAATAAAAACAGCTTCATAATACAGTTGCAACTTTTGCTAGCTTTGCAAAAATTTCCATTTCAAAAAAAAAAAGTTGTGCTTTTTAACGAAGTTTAAATACCCTTGCAAATGTATGGCAAATTAAAAAATACTCCAACTAAGTTTAATGTTCAAAATCATAAAAAATAGGTAATTTAAACATAACCAGTTAATACGAATTATTATTATTTGGGCAGACACAACCAATATACTCTACTCAGCCTATCAAAAGAGTATCCAAAAATAAATATAAAAAAAGGAAGAAGCCACAGAAAGGCGGCACAGAAAGCTGCTCAAATACTCAATCGAATTAAAATGCATTCGAGGAGCAATGCCAGAAAGAAAGAAGAAAAAAAGAACAGAAAAAAAGAAGCAAAAGAAATTTTTTTTTTGGCTTTTTGGGTGGCCAGTTTAAGGGGCTGGGTCGGATGGGGGGGAGGGGATGGGCAAGGGGTGGCTTAAACTGTGGCAAAAGTTATTGTGACTTTGTGCCCGGGGGCAGTGCTGGGGCTGGGGCTGGGGCTGGGGCTGGGGCTAGGGCTAGGACTAAGGCTACGACTGGTGCTGAGGATAGGCGCAGGGGTAGGTGGGGGCTGGGGCTGCGGGCTGGCTACGCACGACACACAACACACAACACACGACTGACGACAGACGACAGACGGCAGACGGCAGACGGCAGACGACGCGCCTATTGCGACGCATTTGCCTTCGCTGACCTCAAATCGCTAGCAGCTTCCTTTTTTTGCTTCCTCTTTCCGTGTCTCCCCGCCCCCTACCCCGCACATCCAATACCAAATCGAGCACACTTTCTTTGTTGTTAAAACCGAAACCCCCCAAAAACCCACCCCTCACCCCGCCCGCTTCAATTCCGTTGCCCTTTCCGTGTTTAAACATTGCTTCTTCTGCTGCTGGTTTTTTTTACTTCTTTTTTTTTTTTTTTTTGTGTGTTGTCTTATTTTGTTTGAGATCAAGACGCAGCTTTTTGGCCACTTGTTTTTGAACGTTCATTCGTCGCGTTTTGTTTTCTATATTTACTTTTTTTTTTTTTGCTTTGGTTTCTTTTTTTTTGTTTCTTTTTTTTTGCCTCTTGGCTTACAAAGATGCTTTTAAATGATTAAACGCTGTGATTTCTTGTGTTGTTGCCGGGGTCGGCACTTTATATATATCTATATAGATGTCTTCTTCTTTTTATTACATTTTTGCTATTGTTGTTGTTGTTGTTGCTTTTTTTTTTTTTGTTTTGTTCTTTTGCCGAGATATTTCACATGGATGACATTTTAAACCCGCGTGCGGCGCTGATTCATTTTTTTCCACATGATTATCAACATCATCATCATCATCGTCAGCAGCAGCGTCATTACCATCTTGATCATCATTGTGTTAATAAGCACGTCTGCATATTTTGATATGGCCATTTAGCTAATCGATAGATTTGCTTTTGAATGCCAATCACTTTTTATTATTAGTATTTTTTTAAATAACAAACAAACAAAAAAAAAGCAACAAAGGCATTTATGAAATATTCATGCAAAATTTGTCAACGAAATTAATTTAAAAGATAATTTAATGAGTTTAATGCCCACAAAAGCATAACGAACCTTTAAAATACACACACCCAAAAAAGTGAAGTCGACTTCGAGATACCCTAAATTGCTAGGGCATGTGCTCCGACTCTTTCCCTACATCTCTCTCTCTCTCTCTCTCTCTTTCTATAGACAACAAATAAAAAATACTATAATTAATTTAAATTCAAAGTCGCAATTCATCTAGCGAGTTTTTAATCGATTCGCTTCAAATTCCCAATTGTGCTGAATTCCGTGCTGTTCATCAATTCTTCAGCTTGATTTAACTTTAATTTGATAGTTGAGTTTGTAATTTGTGATAATGCATGAATTCATTCATTCGATTCAATTGTGAGTCAAAGTCGGATTGCTGTAAAACTTTTTGCTCATACTTTCCAATGACTAAAGTTCAGTTTTATTCACTACTTTCACAAGATTTTCTTTTTCAAAAAAGTGCAAAAAAAAAGGATGTTAGAATGACATCAATTTAAGTATTTTACAGCGAATTCATCAAATCAACTTTATTTCGCTGGGCAACAATTTAAAGTCGGATCTATTCATTTGTGAGCAGATTAATTTTGTTAAAAGTGTTGCAAAAGTCTAATAATTATAAATATTATAAATAAATTCATCATCAATTAAAATCTATAAAATCAGAAATTTGTCTGCAATTTTTTGCGTTTCTTGTCTAAAATTTAATTCAATTTGTTTTCCATTTACACTTTCGCCGCAATTTGTAAACGAAATCTTGCTTGTCAATTAAAGAAAATCGTAATTTTATTTAAGTTTAGTTAGAGTCACTAAATTGCGCAGCGGGAACAGATGCGTTTTGTGTTTAATTCAATGACAAAACGTATGTCATCAAAATGGGAGCGCACAATACACAACCTATAAAAATACACAAGAATGCTTTGGTCAAGTGTCTAGCGATGAATTGGCACAAATGAGATAGAGATATTGATAGAGACAGAAGGAGAGAGAGAGAGAGAGAGAGAGAGAGAGTGGGTGTGGGAGTGGGAGAAAGAGACAATTGTTAAACGAAGCAGATGCGTTGAAGATGACGAAACTCTTTTCATTTTTTGTCGTTCTTTTGTGGAGCATAAAAACCACAATTTGTCGACCCTTTTGCCCCCGTTCAGATTTGATCAGAAATCTATTTCTCTCTATCTCTCTCTCTCTTTTTATCGTTATCCATGTATCTTTTTGTCTTCTCAATCGCATTGATTATGAAATCATTTTGAACAAACTCAAGGTCAAACTGATACACACACAAGAGTCAAACAACAAACAGCACATATTCTTGTACCTCCTCCACTTCTCCTTTCCTTAACTGTTAACTCGAATTTCACCATATTGCTCAACAGAAGTGAGGCTAGTTCGAAAAGAAAGGATACAACTTGTTTCTCTCTTAATTGCTTTAGTTGCTACTTGCATATCTCAAAACATTTAGTTTTTAGATTCGTGTTTGAGAATATTAAGAAAGACATGATTTAATAATTCAAATAAATTACAAATTTGAATTATTTGTATTTTTCATATACAATCATAGATATTTTGAATGCATGTGTTTTGTGAACTTTAGGAATTAATTTGATCTGACGCAAAAATATCTGTAGATATATTAGCTGCTTGATGTTATCGATAACAGCTGATATCTGGAGTCGCATATACCCCATTTGTTTTAAATTCCCCATAAATGGCATAAGTGGAGCAATTTTTAGTTGCCAATAAAAGTTGGAAAAAGTCTTTAGTAGCTAAGCGCCAGCAAAGAAGAGAAAAACGCAGAAAAAAAACCAAGCAAAACACAGTTGGAATTGCGCTGCGGGGGAAAGGAAAAGGGGAATGATGGGCAGCTGAACATAAGTATCTAATCAGAATGAAAGAGAGGGAGAACAAAATACATAACGGAACATATGCAAACTGATATTTTTATATCCTGAACCCATTAAAAATGGGTAAAAAGGGTATAATGGTTTTGTGCAAATGTATGTAACAGGCAGAAGGAAGCATCTCCGACCCCATAAAGTATATATATTCTTGACCAGGATCAACAGCCGAGTCGATATACCCCTGTCCGTCTGTCGCGCAGATCTCAGAGACTATAAGAGCTAGACTTCAAATTTGGAATATAAGTTTTCGTGTACCAGGCGCAGATCAAGTTTGCTTTATTTTATCGATAACTGCCTCAGTTTCGGAATTATCGATACATTTCGATTTCCGATTGCAATAAATTCCACATATCTCTCACAATTTAATGGATACAGTCACCAATTTTGGTTGGTAGGTTGTTGGCGAGGTCCTTGAAAGATCGGCATGTGCCACGCCCACCTCCGACGCTATCATTTGAAAGATAGAGTAACCAAACTTGGAAGGTAATTTGCTGGTAACCTCCTCCAAACATCGGCATACCAATTTTTGGACCACGCCCACAACCGCCGCCCTCAGGAACTTCGTCCCTAGAAATTTAAAATGCTCATATCTGCCGTAATTTGCTAGCTAGAGTCGCGAAATTTTGCAGGTATGTTACTGGTAACTCCCCCAAAGATCGATAAAAAATTGGAAAAAACTCCATCTAGCTAAACCGATACACCTGTTGGTGTAAGTCGATAAGCCCATATATCTCACGCAATTTGAAAACTTAAGTCACCAAATTTAAAAGGTATATTGCCAGTAACACCCTTCATAAATGTGGGAAAAAAAATGTTGACCACGCCCACTCCCGCCCACAAAAAAACAAAAAATGCCTGTATCTCCCGCAAGAGCTACAGTTACCAAACTTAGAAGGTATATTACTAAGGTCGAACTCCAAAATTTTTTGGGCCAGCCCACTGCAGCCCCCAAAACCGATAAACCTATAATGTATTTAAAGCTTGGTTCAGGGTATATGGTAGTCGAGCTCACTCGACTACAGCGTTCTTACTTGTTTGTAGTCGTTTTTTGGTCTTTGTTTTTTACTTTCAATTTAGAATTTTTTTTTTTACTATTGCTGTTTGTTATATCTCTACAAATGAATAGCTGAAGTAACGGTAATTTGTAGATGCTAAAGTTGCAAATTTTGGGAATGCAGAGAGCAAAATATAAATGATAAGCGAGTGCAAAATATGAGAAGAAACCAACTGCAATGGATCAGAGACAATGGCACAAAACGGAAAATTAAAAAATGTTAAGCAATCCCAACGGAAAAACTTCAGCTTCAACTATGGAAGATGAACTATAAAATGTCTCCAACAAAATTAGAAAAGTGTCTGCATTTAATTAAAAAAAAAAAAAAATACTTAACTGTAGGCAATGTTCCTATACAAAATTCAGCAAAGTTCGAGAAAAATTCATAATTGAAGTTGCTTAAATTATGCGTTTCACAAATAGTTTTTATTCGTCTTAATTAAGGGAATTCCACCAGTCAAAATAGAAATAATAATAATAATATTTAACATGTAAAATAAAATGTATCCAGAGAAGTAGAACAGTAAAAGCTGCATTTTTTTTTCATGTAGCTCATTAAATTTAATCTGCCCCTCCTTCTCCCCTTTCTTCCTATCCATTACAAAACTCACACACACACACACACAGCCAGAGGCTGGCAGGCATTTAACAATGTCAAACGTTTGTTACCTCCTCTCCCTCTCTCTGTTTCGCTCGTGACCATTAAAATGTCATGCACTTGGCGCAGCTAAAACTGCAAAAAAGAAGTTAGCGAGGGGGAGGGGGAGGGGGAGAGCGCATAATTGGCCTGACGTTCTATTACAACACACACACACAAACATATACAAAACTTGCAGTTGTGGTTGTTGTTGTTGTATTGTAAAGGGTGCAGCAAAAACCACACAAAAACAGAACAACAACAGCAACAACAGCGGCAACAGCAGCAGCAGCAGCATTGATATATTCTAATGAGTAAATGATAATAACACACACCGAGAGAGACATGATCGAGAGCAAGCGAGACCCAGAGAGCGAGACGAGTTGAGAGCAGAAGTGAATGCAAAGAGCACAGAAAGACTGCGTTTTAGTGTAGAATTTGACCAGCCAACAACAGTTAGAAATTGCATTTCTTTGCTTACCTTTTATGTTCGCTGTTCGTTGATTTCTTGCCTTGCTTTGTTTCGCTTTTGGTGTTGTGGTTGTCAACTGCTTCTCCTTCTTTTCAATATTACTCAGAATTTGGTTATTTCGCAGCTTCTTCTTCTGTTTATGTTTGTTTTGTTTCTTAAATTTTGTATTTTTATTTAGCTTTCTGCAGGTAATTCACAGCTTTTCTTGATTTTTGCTATTTCTTTTTATTTTTCCTTTTTTTGCTTCTTTTTACATATATTTTTGTTGCACTTTTGCTTTTCTTTAGCAGGAGAAGCACTTCAGAATTTCATTTGTGGCACTCACACACCCGAAAAAAAATTTGTGCAACTGGGCAAAATTTGATTAATGGATTGAAGGCTAGTTGAACGCGTACCGCTTCCGCTTCCGTTCCAACGCTACCGTTTACGATCTACCCGATGGATCCTGTGAGAAGTGCGAAGTTTTTTTTTTATTATTTCTCAATTTTATTTTCTTTTCTTTTCGCGTGGGAGTCAAAACACACACACACACATCCGCACACAGGCACACACTATAAATCGGTGTAAATAAATAAATAATGTGTTATGTTCAAAATATATAAATATGCATTCACATAAATATATATCAAACAAACCAACAAGCAATAAAAAAAATATAAAAAAAAACAAGCGAGTGGCAGAAAATAACCGGTTTACATTTACATTTAGATTAAGATTTACAAGCGTAGAGCGTTTTGGGCGACCGGCATTTAGAAATGCATCGAGTGAATTCGGTTTCGTTTCGTTCAAAAGCAACAAACAACGTTGTTCAGAATCACAATGGAATTCAATACAATTTCAACCGCACCGTCCGTTGCACGACCGCCTGGTTCGGCTTTGTTTTTGCTTCTGTTCGTGTTCAGTTAACAGCTCGTGTTGCTGCGCATCGTTCGGTCTGTTGTTTAGCATGAGTCGAACGCGCTGTGACTGTTAGCGCACTGTTATGCGTTAGCGCACAACAGCGCTCGAGTTCGAGTTCGATGTGGAACGCATGTATGCGTGTGGATCTCGAACCTGCAATGTACCCTGCCACAAGCATCAAAATCCAAATACTTTTGCACAAATCCTCAACAAATAATTCAATAAAAATATGTATAAATATTTGTTGATGGAGGAGAAGCAAAAAAATAAATAAATAAAAATCGATAAATATGCTAACGCTGCCAATTGTAGTTGTTGCAATAGGAGCGAGTTCGACTTGAATGTGGGCGCCGCTTGAGACTCAACCGGTTCGACAGGATGCAAGCAGCTGAAGAGAGCGACAGAGAGAGAGCAAAAGAAAGAGAGAGAGAGTTGGAGGCTGCAAAAAATGCTACCAAAACAAAAGACGAAAATGTAGCGTCAACAAACACAACAACAGGCACTTTGAGGAGTTCTTCTGAAATTTTGTTATTCGGGTTTTTCGATGTGAAATAACCGGACAACAATTTATTTTGTTTTTTTTTTCTTTTTCTTTTTCTTTTTGGTCTGCTCTAGCAGCGAAAATGGCAACGCTGCTGGAAAAACCGGTTCGCAGCCGAAAGGAATGCACAAAATACAAAAAACAACAACAACAAGTAAGAGGAAAAATACAGCGCAAAATGCATTTGCAATGAACTAAACCAAAAACGGGCAGCAAACAAACAAACAAACAAACTGAAAACAAACAAAATTCAAACTGCAAGTTGCGACTGGAAGGAAGAGTGCATCCAGTGGAGGATGAGAGTGGAAGCTGGAAGCTGAATGCAATTCCTGTTGTTGTTGTTGTTGTTGTAGCTGTTGTTGTAGTTGTTGCTGTTGTTGTTGCTGTTGTTGTTGACATAAATCTGCGTGGCAAACAAAAGACTTAAGAAACGAACCTGGCGCAGCAGCTTTGCTAGCCTGCAACTAGATTACTGTTACACGGCAGAGGCAATAACGGCACAATTCCAATGGGAATGAATACACACACACAACACACACACACACAAATATATATATTATATATATAAATATAAATATATATCAATTTAAGCTGCTTGTAATTGAAACTCTGACAAAATTTGAACGAAAAATTGAGTTCGATGCTAAAAATTAATTTGGAATTTTTTATATATTTTCTTCCGGTTCGGTTGTTAATGGGGTTCCAGAATGTATGTACATATATATGTATATAACTGACTTGCTTGGCACACTAACCGATAACAACAGAAACTGGTTAATATCGAAATTCTGTTTTTAATCATTTTTGATAAATTTTCACATTCTGCCAGAAATACAACAATAAGCTTTTTAATATTATTAATAATATGTAATTGGCGACTGGAACTTATGATTTGATTATAGATAAATGTAAATAACAAATTCAAATAATTTAAATTTGAAAATTACAATGAACAAAATGTTGAAATAAATAAAATCAAACAAGCACAAAATCTGTTGAGATTGTCTGATTTAAAACTGCTAAAAATATGAATAAAAAAATGTAAACCGATTAAATATAATTCGAACAAATATTAAATATATTCTTACGATAATTTAGCCCATGGAGCATATCAGCTAATCGGCCATGAGAATTGCTCTTTGCTATTCAATAACTTTGTAATAGTTTTTTTGTTTCCAGTGAACTGTGAACTTTTTTGTCTTTTGCCCAAAGATTGGGTTTTCCATTGTTATTGTTGCAGCTTAGAAAAAAAACACACACTCAACCAGCAAAAATCTGACCCAAAAAAAAAAATAAATAAAAATCGACACAAAAAAAGAACATGCAAAATAAAAGTGGCAATAACAAAATAAATAAATAATTTTCTTGGGTGCTACGGAAATTATGCAAAGCGCAGACAAATGCGCAAATTTGAAAAATGCCACGAGCAACAGCAACAACAACAACAGCAATTACAACAGCTGCGCTAAAGCCTCCACTGCCCCTACCCCCATTCCCCCTTCCACAAAAAGTGCGGGCGTTACGTGAAACTTTGCCACAAATCAACTGGCGTCCAAAAGTCATTGAAAAGAAAACGAAACTAAACAAAAAATATTTTCGCATTTTATTAGACTTGCAAATACCCTAATTTATTGTTAATTTTGTATCTATCTTATTTTGAATTAATAGCAATCAGTTGAAGTCGTTTGATTTGAATTTTTGATATATATAAATAAAATTTGGGCTTTTAATTTAGAAAAATTGAAAATAACTGAAATTTTTAATTTTAAGTTGACCTGTTTCAACAAAGAAGAGAGAGAGAGAGAGAGAGAGAGAGCGAGAGAGAGAGAGAGAGATTGCCGTTTGTGTTTTGCTAATCTTCTTTGATAGAGCATTCTTAAATGTTTCAAAGGATCCTCGCAAGATCGTTTAACTTTGAGTGATTCTCATCCATTACCGTTCCAAGTGCTTCGTCAATTGTTCTCTCTTACTTGTATTCTATTCTCTCTCTCTTTCTTTCTCTCTCTCTGTCTCTCTCTCTCTCTCTCTTGAAAGAGAGAAAACATTCGGTATTCCTTATGCCAGCATTTTTATACTAACTATTCTGAAAAGAGGAAGTGTTTGGCTCTGGCACCAAC
This sequence comes from Drosophila mimica, assembly GCA_037043585.1. Classification (NCBI taxonomy): domain Eukaryota; kingdom Metazoa; phylum Arthropoda; class Insecta; order Diptera; family Drosophilidae; genus Drosophila; species Drosophila mimica. Next base: position 5,806,511 of record JBAMBE010000748.1, on the reverse strand, counting down.
TCCCCATTTTGTGCTCAAGGCGCTCATTTACAGTTAGTTCTGGCTTTGACTATATGTCACCGACTTTGGCTTATAGCCTATATGCCTGCCACAGCACCCTTCTTTTTTTTTAACTCAGCTCGAGAACGCAAATGAAAAATATAAAATATGCGAGTAAACAAAAAAAAAAAAAAAAAAAGAAAAAAGTTGCGGCCGTAAACAAATCGAAATGCGGCCGGCGCTCAAAACTTGCTAATGGGCTAACTCGGTGCGGGCGGCCCGACAAAAAAGGGCGTTGCTATTGTTGTTCCTTTTGTTGTTGTTGTTGTTGTTGTTAAACAAATATTACTCATGGCTTGGAGCTGGCCTGTTCGGTTCTGCTGTTCTGTTGTGGCCTGGCCTGGCCTGGCCTGGTCTGGTCTGGTCTGGTCTGGTCTGGCCTGACTTGGGCTGGCCTGGTCATGTTCAACAGCATTGCTAACACCCAAGTACAACAACGTGACGACGTCCAAAACGAAACGAAACGAAACCAAAACCAAAGCCAAAACCAATCCAAACGAAACGAACCGAACCGAAAAACCGAAGGCAACCGCTCAAAAACGCGTCGAAAACGCAGCCGTTGACTGATTGTCACGGCACGATAATGAAATAACTTCTCTCTTTTTCATACACTGCAACAAAAACACAAGCGAAGGGCATACTGCAGTTGTGCCTTAGTCTGTAACGGTGTATATAAGGCATATATATTCTTGATCAGCATCAACTCAGATACGTTAGAGAGACCTCAAATTTGCACTAAAAGTAATCTATCGATAAGTGCGCTTATATCGATACAAATCGATTTACAATAATAATAAAATGACTTTTTTAAAATATATATTTCCCTATTTATTAAAGATAGCGCTCTATATACCCACATACTATATAGATTATGTTTTTTAAATTAGAATTACTTATTTATTTTTTTTTTTTTTTTTGTGTGGCAAAACAAAGCAGGCATTTTCTATACACAAACGAATCACACACACACATACATAAAATAAGTCTTAAGATTGGTTAGGATAGGGTATCTTGCCGTCGAGCTGTCTCGACTTGTGCCTTCATATTCGTGGCTGCTTGCAACAACAGCCGGAAAAAATGAACTATTGCGGCCTGCTGGCCAGCTGTATTGTAGAAGGTGCATAAGCGGCCAGTATGTGCAGTGTGGCATAGTTTTTGTTGTTGTTGTTGCTGTTAGTGAAACGTGCAACAGCGCGGCGCATTCCTTTTGTCAAGCGACTCCGACTCTGACTTGCGCTCAGCGATCTTTAGAATGTCAGCAACGCAGCTTTTTATACACAGATACATACATATATATTTATATATATATATTTATATATATATATGTATCTGTATACACCTATATATACGTATCTGTATATACATATAGACACATAATTCATCTTTATCTTTTACTTATTATTCCTGCCTCACTTTTCAGTTGAGTTGCGCATGCGCAAAATGTTTCAACTTTAGCTCCAATCATCAACATCATCAACATCAACATCATCATCATCAGCATCATCATCATCATCATCATCGTCACTGAAAATGTATCATAATCATATTATTTATGATTGTATTTGTTGGCAGACGTGGAGACAGACACATTGCCACGTCTCTTCGTAATTGCTGCCGCTGCCGCTGCTGTTGTTTGGGGCATCTCTGCGTCGTGCTGCATTTACCACAGTTCAACACACAACAGCAGCAGCAGCCGTCGCAGCAACAACAACAACAAGAGCAGCATGTGTTTTTGCCATTTTCAAGGGCACTTTGCTCAATTGCCACAGGCGATGCCACAGTGTAGCAAGTCTGAGAAAAATGCAATCAATCTTAGATTTAAATTAGCTAAAAACTGCATAATGAAGTTGTGCAAAGGATAAATATATATATACATACATATATAGATATATATATAAATGTATTTATAATACTTATTATAAAAGATTAAATATTAATTTTTAGTCTTATTTTCATCAGTTAAATTATTATGTTAATTTAAAAAAAATGTGACACTTAGTTTTATATAACAATTAATAAAATCAGCTTTTTTATTTTTTTTTTTTAAGGCTTAAAGTGTTTTTTAATAACTTTAATAGTTTAAAATATGTAAAAACTAAGTTTCTTCAAATTTAATATGAAAGTTGAATTATTAATTTATATGAAAACATATTTTGCTGTAACTTAAAAAAAGAAAAGATATCAGAAACTAATAAATGAATAAAGTCATATAACTGCTTAATTTTCATATTTGATATTTGAATTTGATGTGAGTTAAAGTGGCAACAACCCAGTGTGCGACTCTTAAAGCCATGAATCGCTTATCGGCAGTGCCATGATTCATTTGCCAACTGCTTTTGACTTTGACTGTTTTGATTTGGCAACAATGGCAATTGGCCCAAATCACAATCACAGTCAAAATCACAATCACAGCAATGCAAATGGAAACAAACCGAGTCAGAGACGCGTTCATTTTCAGTTGAGTTGCACTTTCAAAACTATCAAAATGAATACTGAATGTGAATGTCTGTGGAAGTGAATACATTCATATACATACATATATGTATATATAAATATATAAATGCAAATGTATCAACAGCTAAGTGTAGCTAAGTTAGGCGGCCAACTTCAAAAAGGGGCAAACGGGGCATGGAATGCGGCAGCAACGAATGGGAATGCTGCTATCAGGGATGGGTTGGCGGAGGGGGGGGGGGGGGGTTGATATATGCAGAGGGGGATAACCGTTATTGTTATGCAAATATTTGTGAGCGATAGCAAATGTTGCGCCTTCCACCGAGGAGCAAGGCCAGCTTGAGATCGAAGAGGTGCCCAGATAGATCGGTGGCAACACAAGGTGGCAAACAACCAGCTGCAAAAGGGGGCAAGCAAAAAAAAAAGACACAAACACATGGGAGACTCAAGAGCTCGACTAGCAGCTACCTCGAAGCCAAGTCTTTAGTCTGAGATACTCAAAGTAAGACACGCAAAAATGTGAGTGCACTCATTCTGTGTAAATGAATGTATTTTCTTCGGAATTTCGCAACCAATCATGTCTTTAATTTAATTGATGGCCTACACTAATGTTATATCAAGCCCAGATGTGAATCATGAAATCAGCAAATTTGCGACTTAAATAAAAAATAAATAATAAAAAATTGACTTTTTTATTGCCGCTATGATAACGTATTTAAGTTGTGCCTCATGAGTATGATTCGTCCATGATTCGGATTGATGAATCGCTCATCGGCAGCGCTATGATTCATTTGCCAACTGCTTTGACTTTGAGTGTTTCGATTTGGGTTCTAATTTGATGCCTGATTTTAAACACTATTTTTATTATTAGAAGCTGTTAATCGGCTCTAATTAGGCAATATTATCTCTGTTTGAATTGAAAGCGATTTATTTTTATATTTATATATTATTTTATATGTTTTTTATATTTATTTATGTGATTTATTCATTTGATATGATATTAAAAATGTAAACTTGTCTATGAAGTAATGCTCTAGTTAAAAGTATTAATTGCTACTGCTACTTTTATTATTAATATTATTATTAGTAGTAGTATTATTATTAGCAGGCTGTTCTGTATTAAATTGTACAGGGTATCAACAATGTTGAATTACGCCTCAAATGTGTTGATTTGCAGCACAAATTAAGCCAATTTAGACTGCAATTATATGTATTTCAGCTTTGAACTAAATATGATTATAACAATTATTTTGGTATTAGTTTGTTTTAAAATTATACAAATGTTGTTTATTTGTTGGCTTTTGTTCAGTGTATACACTACATTGGTATTCAAGTTGGCCAATTGCCTTCGCTTTGTGTACAATTCATTTCATAGCCGCACAGATTGAAGGCCAGAGCCAATGCACAGATAACGCTCCAAACTCCAAACTCCAAACTCCAAACTAGAAACTCCAAACTCCGACACTGGCCTCGTCTCCAGTTTCGACTGGCAACTGGGAATTGCTGGCCAACTGGCCAACTGGCCAACTGGCTGCTCTTTGGCCATGGTCAAATCTTGCTGATGGCATCACGCTGTTCACAGCAGCGCATTGCTCAGCTAACAAATACACTCTAACACACACACACACACACACACACACACACACACAAACACACACATACACATTTAGAAATACTTATCCATATAAACAAAAAGAAACACAATCAATTCGAAAAGCGTTTGAAGCCAGCGTCAACTTTTGTAATATTCATTTGAATTTGCCTCCAGTCAAAGTTGAACTCGAATCAAACAGCAAATGCAACGAATAATGAATGCAACAATTTCAACTTCATAGATACAATCTAGGCATGAATGAATGCAGCAGGCATTTAACTGCATGCCACTCATTGACTCTTCCTCTTCTCTTAAATCTTTATTTGAGCAAATATCTTCTTATTTTCAATATTATTCAAGCATTGGTATTTTCTAAGCCTTCGTTTTTTTCTGTTCTATTTTTTTTTTTTTTTTTTTTTGAAGCCAATTTTTTAATTGTGGTCTATGTACTATATACTACTATATATATATATATATATATATATATAGTTAAATACTGATGTATTATATTCATTTGTGTTTGTATTGGTAAAGCTTTACAAATCTAGATCTTTCTTTTAACTATTTTTGCAGACCTCAGATATATTTACTTATCCCAAACACACTCTACTCCTTATTGATATTTAGCACTTTGTGTTCAGTTTCAGAACTAATTTATCTTAGAAATTGTTCCTATACTTGAAGTATTTTGAATAATTGAGTAATCTTTAAATATTCGAAGTACTGACTAAGCAGGTCACTCAGAAATCGACAAAAAAAAAAACAATTTTTCTACAATTTTCAGCACTATTTTTAAGCTTTTTAAATTAAGCTGGAATCCATTTTCTCTTTTAGTGGAAAACATAAATAACACTATTAAAATATCTAAATTCTTAAAATGTACTTTAAATTTGGAATAGAAGCTTATCATATTTCACACAAAGATAAAGATAAATCTGGCAGATTGATATATATAATAAATTAACATATTATTAATCAACTAAACAAATTTCAGTAAATACTATTCTCAGCAGGCATCGACTTTCTGTAACTTGTTTAAGCTGATTATTTTTAATAATAACAATAGTTTTTTGTTTTATAGCCAAAAGCATTTGAAACGCTTTTGAAACACAATATTTTGATTTGTGCAGAACACATTTGTTGCAACTGCCAAATTTGGAATGTGTTGCATTTGTTGTGGTTTGCTTGTTGCACATTATTTGCTTAAGGCCGCTTTGTCTGTTTGGCTGAAAGGAAGATTGCTTTGTGATTGCTGATTGCTGATTTGGCTGGGATCTTGGCCACATCAGTCGAGTCAGCTACCTGTTGATTAGCTGCTGTTGCTGCCACATGTTTGAGTTTGAGGCTGAGACTGTGGCATCATGCATCACACCACATCACACCACATCACAGCGCATCACATCTGAGGTGGTGTTGCACTTGTGCTGCCCATTTCCGTTGCACTGACAGACTAAACGATCTGTGAATGTGGCAACAACTAACCGAAGCAGCAGCAAGCGGCCAACGCCCAGTCATTCAGTGTGAGTGTGAGTGTGTGTGTGAGTATACTCACTTATTCACGTTCCAGTCTAAGCAGGCATGTACAAGCATAATAATTATTTATAAATTCAAATTTCGTTCTCAACTTGAGCACTGACTCTTGTATTTGACTTCGTCGTGTGCTGCAGACACGTTCACACCAACAACACCAACAACAACAACAACAACAACAAGAACAGCAACAGCAACAACAACAACAGCTGCAACAACAACATTAGTTTGTTGTTTCAATTACCCGACTGTGTTTTGGTGTTTCTGTGAGTTACATTTAGGTAAATGTGAATATGTGTTGCAAACAAACACATTCATTGCTTTTTTAGTGCCATTCACCAACTTTGACTCACTGCCATTTTGGTGGCACTTGTTCAGCCACATTAGCTAAAAAAAACTTCACACATACACACACACCCGCACACACAGACACCCCCTTCCCCTTGTTTAAACGTTTAACGACATTCGCACAATTATCCAACAATCAAATAAGTTACACAAATAAAGCGATTGTCGGCAAATGAATGAATAAATACAACTAATGTGAATACAGCATTTGAATGCTGACTAGCAGATACCCTGTACCCAAGTGCCTTATCATGAATCATTTAAGCATAAAGTGAAAGTAAACTGAATATATAAAAGAGTTCATTTACAGAGTTCAACTTAGATAAAAGTGCTTCTCTTAAATAAAAATAATAAAAGAAGGCAAGAAAAATATTTAAAAGAACGCATTAAAAGATGTGCATTAAAAAATATATATTAAATTACAAAAAAAAAAAAATTAAAAGGACGCAGCGCATACACTGTAAAAACAAACTTGTTACTTATATTAAATATAACTTAAATAAATTAATTAATTATCAAAATTTTGCAGAGGAATTTTGAAAACTAATTAAAAAATGGACAAATTTATTAACTTAAAGAATTTAAATATTGGAAGTTAATAAATTGATATTACCTATCATTTACAATATATTTATGTTTTAATCGTACTTAAAATAAAATATTTATTTATTGTATAACAAATTTCAGATAGTGTTTTTCTTTTATTACAGAAAAGTGGAAAATTAAAAGATTTAAATTTTTATTTACATGAAGCTTGAGAATTAAAATAAAAGTCACTTTAATATTAATCTAAAATAACTTTATTTTCAGGGATAAAGATGCCAAGGATCTAATGCCTGACATATGCATGTATGTATGTGCAACATATGTGTGTGTTGTGGGGCAGCCCACACAGTTAACCCTGCCCCCAAGTTGCCAATATCTGCGTATGCGTGTATGTGTGTGTGTGATTAGGCCGCGCCCACAGACGCCCTAGTAACCGCCTCCAGTTTTGCAGAGAGCCTGTGGCAGTGGCATGTCTCTGGTGGCAGTTTGTCGTGGCTGCCGCTGTCAATTAAGTCAAATATGATCGAGTGTGCGGCGTCATAAATCTCATACAACTGTCAAAATTAGACAACTGCAGCAACTGCAACTGCAACAACGGCAACTGCAACTACGATACCCAACTATGGGCACAATCGCCTGCCACGACGTGTTGCATGGTTATGGTAGGTGGGCTTTGGGTCCGGGGAGGGTAGGTGCGGCATGTAGGTGCAACAGCATAACTGCAACTGCCGCATTTGGCTGCAATTAAGCGGCGCTCAGGCAATAGGCATAATCAGCCAGCTGCCCGAAAGTGGCAGCTAACCAGATACACGACTCCACATCCATATCTATATCTATATCTATATCTATATCTAATGGGCGAGAGAAACGAGTCTCTTTCAACCCATTTGCAATGCGTGCAATTGATTTTTGGCTCAAATCAACAATTCTCTTCACAATTATACATCTATCTTATAAACATATACATAAATATATAAATATAAATATAAATATATATATATTTTTATATATTTATTTATTGTCAACTAAAGTCAGTCGAGACCAAAAATACAAAATTAAAAATTTGAATTAAATTAAATTTAAAATTAAATTAAAATTATAAATAAATTAAAAATACTAAAATATTTATAAGATTTATAAGATTCTTAAGATTCCTAAGATTTCTGGGGGTAGAAAACAAAATGGTGCAACACTTGTTGCATGAATTGGGGAAAACCCAGAAAACCCCAATCAGACGAAAAATGATTAGTTAGAAAATAATTAGTAAGAATTAGTTAATATCCACCAGATGTACATGCGAATAGATAAGACATTTAGAATTGAGTTTTGAATTATAGAAATGGAGGACTCTGAATTGATTACATGATATAGTTTATTATACTCATTACAGAGTACTCGAAACGGTTCATGCAATGGATAGTTAGTAGTACGATTCTATTAATCGTGGGAAGAAATAATATATATATATATATATATATATACAGTGAGCAAAAGCTTATTTCGCACAGTGCCTAGCAAAAAATTTAAAGTGCTATAAAGTTTAAACAAGTAAACAAATTCAAAATGTTTAAATGCCAATTTGTTTAATGTTATATCACATTTGAAAAAGAAACTTTACTTTTTATTAAAATATTAATTAATTAATTAAAATTAGTCAAAAACTAAAAACATATTCAAAATTCGTACAAAGTCTTATTTCGCACAGTCTTAAAAAAAGTTACATATTTGGCGTATAAAAGCTTAAATAAGGATGTTAATACTTAGTATGATATCCTTTAGCCTTAACAACTTCCCTTAACCTATTATTCATGGAAGATACTAGTTTCCGGGTAGTTTCTGGACTGATCCTGCTCCACTCCTCCAGTAGAGCATTTTGGAATCCTGTTTGTAGGATATGTTGTGATTACGGATGTTATTTTCCAGCAGAGCCCACAAATTTTCAATAACATTTAAATCTGGAGACTGGGCCGGTGGAATTATCATGTGGGGACAGTTCGGTCTAAGCGAGGACTGTACTATTCCGGCCTTATGCTTGGGGTCGTTGTCCTGGTAGATCCGGAAAGTACGTCGTATTCTAGCTTCTCGGCACTTTCGAGTAAATTTTCCTTTAGTATATCAAAGTACACATTCTTGTCCATTATTGGTTCAATAATCACAAAATTTCAGTCGCGGGCTGCCGAGATAGATGCCCATACCAAGACACTTCCTCCGCAGTGCTTGACTGTTGCCTTTAAGTTTTTGGGACTGAGCTCAGTATTGGAGTGTCGCCACACATAATTCCGTCCGTCCGAGCCAAAAATGTTTAATTTGTGCTCAAATTCAAATATAACTGTGTTTCAGAACTCCAAATCCTTGTCCAAGTGGATTTTGACGAACGTCATCCTAGACCCTATAGTTTTTGCGCTTATAAATTTCTTTTTCGTGGTTCTCGGGCATTAAAGTCATGGTTGCGCAGAACTTGGAGCACAGTTCCCATACTGAACTTTTTCCTTATTTCATCCTGCACCTATTGAGTCAGTTTTTGAGCCGATAGCTTAAGATTTCCCTTTGTTTTCCTGATGATCCTTGACTCGTCCTGCTGGGTGAAAATCGGGTTTGGTGCCATTCCGCCCTTGTCCTCTGTCCGATTTTCGTCGACGAAACTCCAAATGATGCAGAATACAGTTGAGGTGTTTAGATTGACCATTTTAGCTATTTGGCGATATGAATATCCGATTTTTAAGTGTTCCAGGATGAGTTTCCTTTGCTCAATGGTAGTCAGTTTGCCTAAGGTCCTTGTTGGCTTGTTGCTCCCGAAATGCAGGAAAAAACTAAACTGACTACGAAGAATTAGTCTATTTATACCGAAAATATTCAACCTGACAAAAAAATACGGGTTTAATGGCACCCAGGTGTCCATAATGTAACTGTGCGAAATAAGCCTTTGCTATAAATAGAGGTACTTTCTTACATAACCCTACCTAGCAGGTGGAAAAACCACAGTTTATTAGGATCGTATATTCATTTTGGTGGTTAATAAATGTACCTGCCATGGGTCTTTGGAATTTTTGAAAAATATTACATAATTACTTTATGGCATGCAATTAAAATTGGTGCTAGGCACTGTGCGAAATAAGATTTTGCTCACTGTATATATATATATATATATATATATATATGCTAGGTAAAATCTATTTATCCTTAGTCAACTTAAGACTTAAGACTGTTATACACAGTTATATATATATTAAGGATTATTCTCTAGATTGATTTAGCATCTACAAATAATATTTTATACATATAATAATATTTATTTATAAAATATTTGAGACTCAAAATAATATAATAAAATAATCATATGTTAAATCAGTAGATTATTTTTAAGTAATTCGATTCTTATTTAACAGCTTATTTTATCAGAATTGCTTTTTAATTAGGAATTTGTTTTTTTTTTTTTCTTTTTATAGAGATGAGTTCCTCGAAAGGCATTTCTTAAGTTGACACGCAAAGTTGCCCTTGAATATACCACTAAACTCTGCTATATTAATATGCATAAATATATATAATACATATATATATATATATAGTGTAAGGACAACCTAAAATTTTTATATTTGTAGATTTTCGCATTTAGATAGAAATTGCTGCAATTTCTGCTGCTTCTTCTGAAGCTGCTGGAAATAATGTGCGACAAAGTCTGGCGATTATTCTTATCTGGTCTACGATATGGAAAGCCCTTTGCCAAATAGCATAACTACTTATGCCATCCGATTAAGATGAGTGACTAACTAAAGGCGGCTGCCTGCCTAACTGCCAAAGTTTTATACTCTTTTACCGCAATGTTGAGAATATATTGCCGAGAGACTAGCAAATTGAAATATATATTCAAGTTGAACAAGGTGTTAAAATTGAAAAGCTAGAAAATCGATAACATCGATAATTGTCAATCGATATTAACAGGTTTTATTTATCCGATCAGCTTGAAGCTAGTGTCACCAAAATTTAAAGATTGACATCCTTCAAGGAACAACATATGAATTCTCCTAAGCTATCTGCAAAATAAGTGTTGTTAAGCTATATTTAGAAAATTTTCAAGTTCTTCAAGTTGAAAGGATAAAGGACTCTTTGCCACCTGTAAGCACTGGCATCAGAGTATTGAGCAGTCGTCTATGCCCGAAGCTCTCACTTTTTTTTTTGTTTTTCAACGCTCAATTACCCAGAAGTCGCGTCTCTCTCTTTCTCTCTCTCTGCCAGCCTCTTTGTCTCTGTCTCTGTCTCTGTCTCTGTCTGTCTCTGTCTGTGGCTGTGTCTTTGGCAGCCGACTAAAAAGACAGACGTCGCATTAGTCGATGGAGTCTGGATGCGATTCTGTTGCGTCTGCTTTGCTCAGTTTGTGTCACAATGCGATGTCTGTATATGTGTGTGTGTGTGTGTGTGTGTGTGTGTGCGGGTGTGTGTGTGCGGGTGTGTATGTGCGTGTGTGTATGTGCATCATTTGAACAGCATTTATGCGCCACATTCAACATTATCAGCATTTATTTTTCTTGGTTTTTATTTCGCTATTTTCCAGTGTCATTTCATAGCCGACGCAGCCACAGTTAAACTGAGAGTAGGAGTCAGCGTCGCAGTCAGCGTCGCCGTCGGCGTTCACATTGGAGTCGCATTTAGAGTCGTCAATGTTTTTGGTGTTGTTGTTGTTGTTGTTGCTGCTGCTGCTGCTGCTTTTGTCGCCGTCAACGCTGATAACAATGTTGATGATGAAAGCCATTGATGTGAGCTTTGAGCTGTGATGATGACGCTGAAGCTGTTGTCGCCGTCTCCACATTCCATGTGTGTGTGTGTGTGTGCGAGTGTGTGTGTGTGTGTGAATTCCACACACATGAACAGCTTCATATAAAACATATAAAGTTGCGCTTTATCAACAATGTGTCCAATTTATGGGACGCTGGTCTACGGCTACATCTCTGCCTTTAGCTGGCTGCCACTTTGCAGGCAGCGTATTTATTTGCTTTTTTTTTCATTTTTTTATTTTTTTTTTTTTTGGTTTTTTTTTACACGCTTTTTTTATTATTTTTATTGCTTGGCGCGGACGCACTTAGGCAAAGTGCAGTCAACCCGCTCTGCGCCACACCATTATAAGCCCACCATTCCTCAGCCCCCCCCCCCCCTCCTTGCCGCATACCCCATGCCACAACATAACCATCATCACCGCTTCATTTGTCACGTGCACGCTGCGACCCAAAAAGATAACAACAACAACAACCACTGCAACAAGAGCAACAACTGAAACAGAAACAGAAACAGCAACAAAGATTTCATCGTAATTGATTTCAATGCACCCCAGCTGACAAGCACTTCACACCTTTCGGATGTGTTGCATGCGAATGTGGCACTTGCAATCGTCATTTGTACAACGCTACAATGATGCAACAATGAATCATCCACACACACACACACACACATTGATGTACTATGTGTGTTTAATGTTATTCGCCATTGGGTAATAAACTAAACTAAGCCAGTGCTTAAAGTGCTTAAAGACAAATATTAATTAATCTAAAAAATAATTGAGATAGAAACCAAATTTTTTAACATTTTGACTGAAATTATTTATTTTTTGCCTTTCGGTATTTAGGGAATTTTTTTTATAGTTTTGACATCTTTTTAAGCATGATTTTGCTGGCAAACAAAAAAAAACTAATACAACAAAATTATTTGAATACTTTTTTAGGCGAAAAACATTCTTTTTTTTAATTTAATTCATTAAATAAATGAATAGTAATAAATTTTCGATAAACTACTGGAAATCTGTTATGATTAAAAATGTAATATTTGTATTGAATTTGAATGCAAATATTTATAGTTTTAAATGTGTTGTTCATGTTGGCCAAATTCATGCCGTTCCGTGTATTAACTCAAGTTTCAAATGACCCTTGGCCATTTAATCTCCGCGAAATGTTTTTAATTTTGTAAAAATCGAGGCAATTTTAACCCATTTCACACTCGCAATAATCAATTTTTAAGCCACACTCACAAAGTGAACGAGTGTAAAACCCGTCATTAAATTTGTATATTCAATATTAATATATATTTTTTTTTTCACACAGCTCTCAGTTTTTTATATGTTTTTTTATAGTTTAATTTTCATTCACATATTGACATTGCTTAACACTTTAATCAAGTTTTCAAACAGCTGCGAGTGGCTTAAAGCGAATATAATTAATCATATTTTGAACATGTTTTTCGATGTTTGTTTGTTCATTGTACATTGTACATTGTACATTATTCATATTCATATTTCTTATTTGGCTCAATAAGCTGACCAAATTCTTCAGGCATTAATCCCTTAATTTTTGGCATTTATTTAATTGGTAAATTTGTCACACACACAAACGCTTAAATTTTTTTTTATTATTTATGTACACATAAATCCATTTATATGCCACAGTTTTAAATACACTGAAAAAGACGAAAAGTAAAGAATTAAATTTTTTAGTTTTTCACATCATTTTATTGACACGTTGGTGCATATTTAATTGGGTATTTTCCAAAACATTTTTGTAAATATTTAGTTTTTTTCATAAAAACTTCATTTAACAAAAAAAAAAAAATTTTTTTTTTTTAATTACTTTCTTGACATGATAATTATGTTAGCTTAATTGAACAGGGTATGTGCGCGTCGAGCACACACTCCAAAAGCGTATTTCACGTTGTGTTTTAATTTTTTTAAATTTCTCTAAATTTGTTCTGGGACTTTTTTGTGTCTGTTAAGTGTTTCACGCGTTTTTTGGGGCTGTTGTGGCTGCTACCCCCATTTGCCAAAGCAGTTCGCTCCCACTCTACCCTGCCCCCGCCCCCCACGCCCCTTTTGTTTCTTCTATCATTCAGTCCAGTCTACAGTTTGTGTGCTCTGTGGTGCATGTTGCTGTTGCTGTTGCTGTTGCTTCCTTCTGGTTTGTCTGCAGGCGTTTTGCCGCTTGATAGATTGCAGCTGGTCTCTGCTCTCTCTCTCTCTCACACTCTCACATTCACTCTCTCTATCTCTTTCTGGGATCGCTTCGCGTCCGCATGCAAAAACATTCAACGAGCTGCTGTTGTTAGTGTCTTTTTGTATATATTTATGTAAGCGCTTCTCAACAATATTTCATGTGTGTGCGTTTGTGTGTGGTGTGGTGTGTGTGTGTGTGTGTGTGTGTGGTGTGTGTGTTGCGCAAAAATTGCCCAGCTAATGGCTATTAAGGCAGCAAACCAACATCGACTCCAGAGTCCGTGTCCGACTCGTAAGTCGCATTGCATCGAAATGCGTTCTTTTTTTTTTGGCTTTTTTGCCTTTTTTGTTTTTTGTCTTTTTTTTTGGATATTCTTTCCCAGCCAAATTGCATTTTGTCGCTTTGCTCGCTTGCATTTACAGTTTTTGGGCTAATTTATTATGTGTGTGTGAGTGTGTAGGAGGGGTAGGGGGAGGGGTGTCGAGGGGGTGTCGCTGCTCGCTACTTGTTCTCCACGCAATATATTGCAGGCGGGCTCATCTGTCAAACGAGCTGTCAAATTATTAAGCGCTGCCAGACATGTGAAATATGTTCGGTAAGGAGCCAGGCTTAGCCACACACACACACACACACAGACTTACAATGTATATAGAAAAATGCAAGCTCTTAAGATTGATCACCATTAGCGTCTTTGTTGTTCCATCAACTTGCTTAACCCACCAACGACCCCTGCACTCTTTTTTCTTTCTTCTTCTTCTTGGCTGCACTTCAGTTTTCAGGGGCAGCACAGCAATTCGTCACTCTTTTTGTTGCGTGTTGGGGAGGGGGTGTAGGTGTTTGCGGTCTTTGCTGCCATGCTGAACGTTAAATGTTGAATATTTGCTGCCACTTGGCCACTTGACCAACTTCTCGCTGCATTTTATTTTAATTCTGTTTTTTTTTTTGGTTTTACCACGCATTGAACGCTTCAAGTAATTCATCAGCTACGCATTCTCATTGTTTAGTTTTCCCCGCTTTTCCGTTTTTCTATTTTTCAGCCCGCTGACGCATGACACCTCGCCGCGGATGTAGATGCGGATGCGGATGCGGATGCGGATGTGGATGTGGATGCGGAGCACGCATTCGCCTCGATTTACCTAATTGGTAAAGAGTGTTTCACCAGCAATGCTCGCGGCAACTTTGCTCCACAAAGTAAAAACCAAAAGCAAAAGAAAAAGAATCTTTTATTGTTGCAGCTTATGCTGTTATGCATCAAGTGGCATGCAACTCGCATGCTGCTGGCTGCTGGCTGCTGGTTAAGAGTGCTCGGGCACTCAAAGTGCACTATTTTTAGACAAGTGCCTCACAAAATTACCATGCAACGCACATGATTAGCTTAGTTGGTTTCGTGTCAAAAAGTTGCACATTTTTTATACTGCTTGAGGCATACATTATTTAATAGCAGCGACGACACCTATCTTTTGCCACACATCGAAGATTGCAGACTCTATAAAAACTCTATAAAAATCATAAATAAATCAAAATATAAGCATTAAAAACGTACAGTAAAAAGTCAACATTTAAGTGGAACTACATTAAAATCTATGAATTAACTTTAACACCTTTATATAGGGTATTCTAATAACCATCTGTCCGTCTGTCACCTTTTTTAGCAAACCTGTCCCGCAATTTTAAAGCTATCTTGATGAAACTTAACATGGATCAGGATTTTCGTTTTCATATAGCTGCCATAGGAACTATCGGTTCCTGTATGAAACAACTTGTTGCTCAGCAAGTTATCCCAAGCAAACTTATTTATTATATATATTCTGATAAATATTATCAACATCGAACTGCTAAATCAGTGAAAAAATCGGTCGGTTTTCGGTTGATTTTTAGTAATACACAAAACAAAAGTACATCTTTCAGTTCTTTCTTGTTGCATCCGAATGATGCCAAAACATGAAAAGCAAATAAAATCAACTTTATTTCAAGAGAACCTCAAATCTTGAAAGTAGTTTTTTTTTGTTTTGTTTTGTTTTGTTTTGTATTTTAATGGTTTTCTGAAAACTAATTTAATAAAGAGAAAAATGTAAAAGTAAAAATAATTGTTGCATTCCCAAAGAACATCGCATTTTGTTTGTGTTTAATTAAAAATGAAACTCCCACTATTTAAGACGGAAAGGTTGTGGTGGAGTGTGGAGTGTGGAGGGGGTGTGGCATCGTTTTTGATGGGATGGGGGGAATCACATTTGCGTTGTGTCATCGTTGCGATAGAAAAGTTTCATTTCGCTCTTCGTTTTTTTTTTTTGTTTTTTTTTTTTTAACGACTCTCAACTCTTATCACACTTGGCGCTGTCCTCAATCAAAGGCGGCGGACATGGTTCGACTTGCGTGGGTTTCCGTGTCTGTTTCTGTTTCGGTTTCTGTTACTGTTCTGTTTTTCCCTTTCCCTCTCCATTTCCCTGCTCAAGAGCAAGTTGTCTCTTTCTATCTGCCTGCTTTTATCTCGGCGAGGTGCGTGTGAAGTTTTTAATTTTCAACTTTAATTTAGACAATTCTTCTATTTCGCACGCCGGCGCACAGGCGTCGAAGCGTGTCGCCTCCGACTCCGACTCTGAGTGCGACTTCAAAATACAATAAAAAAAAAATAAAAAAGAGAACATGAAATAATGAAAAGACAACAATAAATAGTTGTTAGTTGCCCGCCGACAACAACAACAACAACAACAACAAATAGCCACAAAATGTCAGCGCAGAAATCAACAAAGTGTCAGACACGACCAGCATAATGAGCTCTAATGGTAGCACCTGGCACCCAGTCACCAGACACTGGATACAGGACACTGGACACTGGGCACTGACCACTGGACACTGGCCACTGGCCACTGGGCACAGGATTGCAATCGGAATGGCGCACTAAATTGAAGGTGTCAGCAGGCTGATCTTTAGCAATCTTCGTTACCAAGTGCTCAGAATTGGTATGACTACACACAAATACACGCACACACACGCACACGCACACACACACACACACACACACACACACGCATCCAGATTCAACCAACTGCCAAGGCAATTTGCTTTGGGGCGTGGCTGCAATTTGGCCAAGATGCGCAGGTACCTGGTACCATGTAGCATGTAGCATGTAGCATGTATCAGAGCAAGCAGAAGCTGCTGCTGCACTCAGCTCCAATTGAAGCTAAAGTTTTATGTGGCCAGAGGCACGTGGCCAGCAGCGAGGGGTCAATGCCTGGCGCATCCAAAGAAGTTAGCCAGTTGACCAGTTAGGCCATTTAACCATTTAACCAGTCGATCTAAAGTTGAAACAGTTGCAGCTAACAACATAGTAATAGTAGTTAAAGCACCAACAATTAATAATATAATATATGTATATATGTATGTACATATTGCCATAAGTTCAAAATAAATCGTATCATAAAGTTAAGCCAATATATATTCATGTTCAAGCACAAATTAACAACAGATTTTTTTATATTATTATTTTATAGTTCATGAATTAAATTGCGACAACTGCTGCCCATAATATTGTCAAAAAAAGTGTAATTAAACTTTTAAGCAGAAGAATCTTTTAAAAAAAATTTAAAATTAACTTTTTGTTTATAGAAAGGCACAAATTGTAAAGATTGAAAATACAGAAAGACTTTTTCGGTTGAAATGAATTGAATTCGAATTAGAGACAATATTTGGAATATATAAATATATATTAATATATAAATATCTAAATATGTTTTTTTAAATAATAATTCTAATAATATTTTATACGAGTATATTATAGATTATAAATTCGCTGTTTTTATCATACTGTTACAAATCAATGTTTTATAGCCTTTAAATAGGTTAATTAATGTTTAAATATAATTGCTAAAAAAAAAATATATATATATATGTATATTGATTGGTTGCCTAAAATTTAGAGTTAAGATTCGACTAGCCACGATTAATATAAAGTTTATTGGATTGTTAAGAACTATGCATATTTTGCTTAAATTCTTAAGTTTTAATAATTGTAATTGTTGTTATATTAAAATTGATATTTAATATTTCATGTTCAGTAGAAATAATGTCAAGTTACTGATGATTTTGCGATCAGCTGCTGTTAGCAGCTTGTTTTATTACAGTTTTTTTACTGTTGCTATGTGGCAACAAACACCGTCACAGTTGCAGTCACAGATACAGATACAAATAGTATCTCAAAGATGCTGTGCGTGAACTGCGCGCAGGAAATCGAAGCTTACCAAAGCCAGAAACAGACGCATCAGCAACATCAGCAACAACAGCAACAACAGCAACAGCAGCAACAACAGCAACTGCAACAACTGCATGCAACATACAACAATGCAGACAGCCACAACGATTTAACTTCGAAAACGAAACCCAAAACTCGTTGCGCATTTTTGTTGGCAGCTCCATGGCCAGTCTGTTTCATATCAGCTTTTTGTTTCAATGCTCTTTCCAAGTGTTGCAGGTTGCACAACACAAGTCAATCGCTTTGCAACGATGCCACCAACTGCCATATGGTATATATATATATATATATATATATATAGTAAGCCAAATCGATTGCATATTGAATAGAAAAACTTGTCGACAATTCAATTTGCATTTGTTTTTACTTTCTTTCACATCTCATTAAAAATATATGAATAATATATAAATATATTTATTTAACAACAATACACTTTTTTGTTGTATTTCAATTTTATTTTTCAAACTAATGTACATAAATTAATTAAATTAAACAACCAGCGCAACTGGAATATTCACGATATTTAAGATTAAAAATTTAAGTGTAAAATTTAAATAGTAATAAAAAAACTGAAAGATGTGACCTGCCAGTGGATATATTTTTTCTCTCTAAGCTTAATACGATTATTGATCGACATTAAATAAATTAATTAAATTATAGAACAACTCTTCTTCTTCAGCAAATCGCTTGTAAAGTTTGGTAAATAAAATTATGACTAAAACTAAAATGAAATTGTCAAATCAAAGCAAAATGCGTGCAATTGAAGAAGTGAGAGAATTCTAGTAACTGAATTGCCAATAAATTGTTTTTATATATGTATGTAGCTAATAACTTTTGTGTTGTTAGGGTATTTGTTATTCGTTGAGCCAGTTGCTGTTGCTGTTGTTGTTGTTGTTGTTGCTGCTGTTGCTGTGTTGGGCTGTCAAACTTGGAAAGACCGTCTGACTGGCTTCCTGGATCTGTGCTGGCAACGTACGACTCTCTCGCTCTCATTTTCTCTTTCTTTCTCTCTGTCTCTCTCTCTCTCTCTCTCTCTCTGGCTGTCTCGAACCGACTGGGCTGTTGCTGCTGCTATCTGGCTGTAGATTTATTGTGTGAATTGGCATTGACAAAGTGCATTTATTGGCGCTCGTTGCTTTTTATAATGTGTTTTGATAACAATTCCATTAAAGTGAAGAAGTTTATAATAATTTGAGCTGCCAAGGCAGCACAGGCACACACACACACACATTAATATATACATACATATATATATATTATATATATATTATATATATATATCCAACTGTTGGTGCTGTTCAGTTTCAGTTGCTTCGGCGCATTCTGATGCCAAACTTGCAACTGCATTGATTTTTCGATTTAATTGATTGTTGTCAGTCAATCACATTGTTAATGCACATGCCCAGAATACTACTACACAACAAACAACTTTGTGTGTGTGTGTGTGTGTGTGAGTGTGTGTGTGTGAGTGTGTGTGTGTGTGAGTGTGTGTGCTTTATTGCATTCAATTTGCTGTTGTTTGTCAATTAGTCGCTGCCTCTTGATGCTCGCTCCCTGGCCCGTATGTGGGCGGGTGTTCTTGTTGTTGTTGTTGCTGTTGTTGCTGTTGTTGTTGTTGTTGCTGTTGTTGTTGTTGTTGCTGTTGCTGCTGCCATTTCAGTTGCTTTTGCTTGTTGCTGTGCGTGCCTAGCGAACGGCCAAAGTTTTAATTGGCTGCATTATTTATTGTTTTTCACTTCAGCGAACTGCCAACGGCGACCACAGCCCCACATTTTCAAACTTATACCTCCACACACACACACACACACACACACACACACACACACACACACACACACACACACACACATTCAGAGATACACACAAAACAGCACACATCGCAACTGTCCACCGCATTCCGTCCAATCGTCTCATGCAACGTTCAACTAAATGTTAGGTGTACTTCAAAAATTACATTTGATATTTGCACTAAAACAGGCGACATGTGTAAATTTGTAAGCCTTCAAAAACTTGGTCAAATTACAAGCTCATAAA
Source organism: Drosophila mimica (assembly GCA_037043585.1). Lineage (NCBI taxonomy): Eukaryota > Metazoa > Arthropoda > Insecta > Diptera > Drosophilidae > Drosophila > Drosophila mimica. The sequence goes on along the minus strand of JBAMBE010000748.1, from coordinate 5,786,752 downwards.
TTATTGCGGTCCACATTGAAAGAGAGAGAGAGTGCGTGTGTGTGTGTGTGTGTGTGTGTGTGTGGAGAGAGAGAGAGAGAGCAACAATAAATATGTAACTCAGCAACACTTTCTCCATTAAGTCCTAAACGCTTGCAAATATTTGCAAATCCAAACATAATTTCTATCAGAGCCCAGACACCTAACAATGTGTGTGAAAATAGCCCCAATACTCTATCTCTATATTGATATAAATAACCCATAATTATTTTGTATTTGGCTTGATCGATCGATAACCTACCGATGACTATAAAATGCCAATATTTTAGGCCATATACCCTGCTTGATAATAGCCCAAAAGCAGTTAAATAGCTATTTAAGAATAGCAAAATATAAAGGACTCAGTTAAGATAGAAAATAGATGTTTGTGTGTGAACAAAAGTTTCCCAAATAAGTGTATACGAATAGCTGATATATCATACTAAATGGATACCCTAAAATGGAGAACTTTTCCTTGTCTTCGTAGAGTATCTGATGCATCTTCAGTTGCATATAATTTGTTTCAATGGGGTAAACAAAAAACCTTAATTTGCCCTCCTGTTTAGAAATAATTTCGAGTACAGAGTATTCTCAGTACACAATATTATTTATTTCATGCACAAATAAGCGGTTTTATTACTGTCATAAATTGTGGCAAGATGTCATCTCAATTTGTTTATTAAAGAATCTGGACAATACGCACTCGAGAACTCGCAGTAGCCAATGAAATGAAAATTATTATTTATGCATATAAATCCACATGTACTTATATATGTATATATTTATATATATATATATATATATATATGTATATTTATCTGCTTTCCATCAGCTGTCTGAGTCAGCAGTTACACAGTTGGATCAACTGCAAATGTATTGTGAAAATATATTTAATGAAACATTTCACCAAATATGAAATCATTTTCTACATAAATCTTCAGGCGTTAACACAAACATGACAGCTGTTGTCATCTGCAGTTATTTCTATTTTCTGAATAATGCATAACCTCATTTTGCATACCCTACAAATGTGTAGAAAGAGTATCTTAGGTTATGCGAATGCATAAAAGAAAGCAACTCCAAGTGTTATCAATTGTTTATACTTTTAATTAGTAATGAGAAAAAATGTGATCAGAACTGACGATAAATGTTCAATTTTTACCTATTTAGGCTTCTTTTAAGTGAACCATCCCTTGTACAAATATCTATTTTAAATGAACCATCCCTTGTATAAATATCTATCCTATTGAATGCTTTAATTTTCTTTATCCTGTTACTAATTAAAACATCATTTATTTTTCAGCTGTAAGTCGTGCATATGAAATTCAATTTATGGAATGAAACTTTGAATAGATATACAAAAATATATATGTTTTGTCACTTGAAATGTTCATAAATTATTGGAAAAAGGATACCTGAATCTGCAACATTTATTTAAACACTGGTTTATTTATTTATTTTCAGATCTAGCCCTGTCAATCGTGTCCGAGAGTCCTGTTTGGTTGGTAATTTGACAATTATGATATATAATACGATAAAAGTAAAATTTAGACTTTGCAGGAAAATTATCAAGATTTGCCTTAATTCCTAACTCAAAGAGACTTGAATAATAAGCGTATTTTTAGTAATAATATAATATGAAATATCTTTCTTTTTTTTCCTACCCCTTGATTAATCAACATTCAAGACTTATATGCCCTATGCACCATTTAATCCTCTTTATTTGAATTTTAAAACATAATCTTTATATTCCGAATGTGGTAGATATTCTCAACAATGAAAACTGAAAACTGCTGCTACCACAATTTATCTGTATATTTATATTTGCGCTGTCATTAACCTATCCTACAGGAGCAACCCCGGATAGTTTTGATGTATACAGCTGGTCCCTTTAACTATTTGTTGAGCTTAAGGACAATTCGAATTGGGCGCCACCCACTCTAAAGGGTAGTTGGTGTCCCATATGTCAGTGTGTGAGTATTTGTGTGTGTTCGTGTGTGTGTGTGTGTGTGTACTTAATATTTAACTCTTTTTGCATGCGCTACGGTTCTGGTTCTGTTTCTGGTTCTGGTAATTTTTTTTTTTTTTGGCTCTGTTTCTGCTCTGTGTCCGTCTGTCTGCCTTTCTCTTCCCCCCATCCATTTTGGCGTAGATGAAGATTAATTACAGGGAAATTCGTAACATTTTTCATGCTTAATCTTGGCGCTCATCAACGCACCCAAAACGCAACACCCCATCTCCACCGCAACGCTCTCTCCTCCTCCCCCCCCCCCCCCCGCACCATCACTTATTTGCCTGCTACAAAAGCGGGTCTAAAGCACGTGGAGTAAAACTAACTTATTAATAATAATAATTGTTTCATGTGCGTTTTGCTGTCGTCCCATCCCATCATCCCCCGCCTCCCCTATGTTATGCTTGGCACTATTTGCCAGTCGGAGCATGTGTCACAGTTGGGGGATCACTCGGAGACGACGGCGACGGCCACTCGCAACGGGGCTCAAATGTGTGTATTTGAAAAATGATTCTTAGCCTCTTAGCCCAGGAGAACTGCAATGCAGTTAGCAGTAAGCTGGAGCGGGGACTGTAACTGAAACTGGGACTGAGGCTTGGTCTGCGCCTCCGACTGGGCCTGGGAGTGGGACTGGGTCTGGAACTGGGACAAATCGACATTGACACCGCCATTCAAATTCCAACCCCAAAAATATAGGAATTAAAAAGAAGAAGAAGAAACCGAAACTAGTGTACGCTGTTGGAGGCCTTTGCCTTATGACAAGGTCCAATAAAACCTAAGTACAGCTAATTACTCTATACATTGTATGGGGTCGATTAGCTGCATTCAAGAAGTAAAACATCACTTAAAAAAAATTATCGGATTGGGTTTTTTTTGCTGTAATTGCGCAATCCATGCAATAAATCTTAGACCATTTTACGTTTAAGGTGTAATTTTCATTATTTAATTAATTTATATTTTTAATATAAAAAAAAAATATTTTTAATTTAATTTGTAATTTTCATTTTAAAACTTTTGTGGCATGGATTGGCCAATGCACCGAAAATATCGTACCAAATACGAGTGAGCTTTAAAGATTAGCAAATTGATTAATAAAAAATTATTATGAAAACTTATGTAATGCTTTTTGACAATTAAATCTTAGATAACAATTAAATTTTTAAATTTTAGCTTATTATGTCTGTTTTTTTTTTTTTTTTTTTTTTGTAGGAAAGAGAAAAACAATTCCGCATATTTATTCAAGATTTGTTTAAAGAAAAGTCTTAGCTTCTATTCTTTAGAATCTGAAGAATTTTAATATAAAATTTTAATCTCAGATTAGGGACAAGAAAATGCAGACGAATCTCAACGGGATTCGAAATATATTAGTTTAGAAAAATAAACACTTGACCCGCAGCCAGCAAAAAACATTACTAAATAAATTACTAAAAAAATTTTAGGTTTATAGATTGTGGTTTTTACCGATAGAATTCCTCAACAGTGGAAAAATAAAAAAATGGTAAAAATTTCTAGCTGCAAACGTTGAACTAAATTTCTATACAAAAAAAATACAAATAATGTTCTTCATCTCTTTTGCTACAAACAACATACAACAAATATATTTTTACTCACATAGGGTATACCAAGGGCAGCAAATTGTTGTTGCCCAACTGAGCGACTGACTGACTGACTGACTGAGTGACTGACTGACTGAGTGACTGACTGACTGCTTGTTGTTGCTTAACGACTTTTAGGACTGCTACCTGTTCGACGCTGTTTGCTGGTTGCTGGTTGCTCTTAAGTGGCCTGGTGGTCAACTAAAGCCGCCGGAGACATTAATTTTACTGTTTGGACTGCGTGCGCGAGATGGAAATCTTTAATCTTGAGTGTTCTTGTGGCGCAGTTATTGATAGTTTTAAATTAGGGTCAACTATGCGGTGTCCAGCAGTTGCCCAGTTGCCCACCAGCACTCGCCATGCTCCAGGTAGCAATTTCTTTTAATTACAAGCTCGGCTTTTAGCCAAAACACTCGCCCCGATAAAACAGTCGACGCCGCTGCAGGTGTTGCCAGCCAGTTAGCAGGCGCAACTAATGTCTAGATAATGGTCCAACTGGCTCCTCCCCTCCCCCTCCATCTCCCCCTCTATCGCCCTTAGCCCTTCTAGAACCAGTGGTCCGCTGACACAGCGATGAGAGTCTCAGAACATATGTTAACCTCATCCAGAAGCAATTGGATTTACAGTGGCTATTTCTAAGTATGAGCCACAAAATTAAATTTTAAACGTTTTCTCAGCTGGTGGCGGAAATACACTTATTTATGGCATTATATAAGTAAACACATACTTACACATTATGGGCTATGGCAGAGAAAGAGCCCGACTTCGAGATATTCTGTAAGCAAGTCTTTACCAATCAATATACGAATCTGATTAGTATAAATACCAGATTTACTTACAGTCCAAAGGCTATATCTTAAAAGTTTTGTTTCAATTACAACCGGTAATCGATTTATATCGATTTTAGGGACACCATCAAAGCTATCGATAAGATAAAATCAACTTAATCTGCGTATGGTTTCAGAGAACGTATATTATAAATTGGATGTGTCTTGAAATCTGTAGAATCAAAGACTGATATAATGACTAAAACTTACATTATCTCAAAAAAGACTAACAATCTTAGACATGAATAATATTGATAATCCCTTACATCTTTTAATCTACCTGCTTATATCCAAATTTCATCATTCATTTTAAAAATATACCTATCCTTGGGAACCTACGTATCTTAAAGATATTAATGGTCCAAGTCTGAAGTTTGTTATGGTAGGAAACTTTGTAACACATTGTTACCAAATAAAACAGAATTTGACGGAATCGCTTCGTTCTCGTTACCAACTTAAAAGTGGACCCTTTCAATAGGTGAGTGAAAATTTTCAGGATCAGTAGGATAAATACATTTATAGCTTAACAGTGCTCCGATCCTCTCCTCACCTAATCCAGGTCAACTAGGGGATCGGATTCTATTTGATGTCCTTAAAACATTTTGCTTTGATCACAAATCATTTGGAAGCTGTCTTAATTCAAACTACACTCAATTTAATGTTTATGATTTCAATTCTGATTAAAACGTTTTCGAAAAACAATTATTTTTCTCCCTTGAACTTGACAAAGAATTGTAAACAATGGTATATGAATTCTATATAATTCACAAATGCATTTGGATATTGTAAAACAAATACTTTTTTAATCAATTATAGTTTTTTTTGTTTGTTTAATTTTTTTTTTTTTGTTTTTTGTTTTATTAATCACTTCTTAAAGACTAGTTTAGTTTTTAGTTGTTGTTTGTTTGTTTTGTTGATTCCTTGGATTTTCTCTCATACATGTTCTAGAAAATATGACTTTGGAAGTTTTTTATTTAATTTTTTTTTTTTGTTGGGTTTTTACCCTATTTTTTTTGTTGTTTTTTTTTTTGCATATAATCTCATGGTATTATGTTGTTGTCGTTTTTCGTTAGCTTTGCTATTTCATTGTACAATAGTTGAATATACGCATACATATATGTACAAACATCCATACATATACATACGTTTGCTTGTATATAGAAGTATAATATATATAGGGTGTATATAACGCATCTTATTATACAATACACAGTTGTTTATATCAGTTTTTTGTTTTTGTTTTTGTTTTTTTTTTTTCTTATATGCATCTTGTGTTCTATACATTGTTTCATTGTGTTGTTTTTTATTTGGTTTTTTATTTTATTTTTGTTTTTGCTCTCCAGCTCCAGCTATCCTTATATGCCTATGTGCATATATGCTTAAGTATATATACGCATATATATATGCATATACATGCCTGTATGTGGGCTATATATGCAGGTAGGAGGACATGAACCGTAAATCAAGTTTTGGATAACAAAGAGTTGCATACAAAAAATATTATAGGAATACATGTATATAAATGTGTATGTGTATGTAAGGTATATCTGTATATATATATATATATATATATATATATTTAGTTTCGTTTCCATACACATATATATGTATATATCTATATAGAAGTACACAGATCATGGTATTCAAATGTTAGCTCGTTTCTTGAATTTATTGTTACAGAGTTGTGTTGAAGATCGTGGATCTCGTATAGCACTTGCCTACTGTACATACAGTGAAGCACTAGTAGGTCTCTATGTGTGTGTTTGTGTTTGTGTGTGTGGGAGGTGAAGGCGGGGCATTTGGTTTACATATGCGATAAGTAACTTGATACCCACTAAATGGAAGTATGGCCGATTATAAACCTAGATGCCACGATTAAACAATTGATTTGAACAGTTTTTTCTATATCAGAAGACCAAGTTACCATTAAGTCGTTAGCTTTTTTTTTCTTTAGAAATAGTTTAGAACAACGCTTCGTATGTGTGTTTGTGTCTGTGTTTGTGTGTGTGTGTGTGTGTGTGTGTGTAGGGTATATAACTGTTCACGCTCAACCGATTCAACCATATCGTAATATTTTATTGTGATACATAAGCAACTTTGGTATGCTCTCAAATATATAATATACATAAAAAAGCAACGTATTTTCTTCATTTTATCACGATTGCTTCATATCCTGAATTGGCCTTCTCGTAGAACACGTGTGTGTGTGTGTGTGTGTGTGTGTGTGTGTGTGTGTGTGTGTTTATAAATCTCTTAGCAATACAACAATTGTTTAGTTTTTATTCAGCCAATAATCAACATCCTTAAATTTTTGCCTTAACTAAGATAATATATGTGAGTGTGTGTGTGTTTGTGTATGTATATATATATATATATATATATATATATATATCTTTGGTTGTGTCGGGATTTTGGTATTGCCTTAGTAGGGATAAAGGTTCTTGCGTTTCAGCTCCATATCGAGATCGGCAAGCTGCTGCAGGAAGCCATCATTTGGTCGAATTTCACGTCGCATGCGAACTGTGCGTATCGCGTCTACGGCGGACATTTTACGGCAGATCATCAGATATGCCAGGACGCAGGTGGCCGAGCGCGACATGCCCACCAAGCAGTGCACCAGAATCTTGCCTACAACATAGATATTGAGAGAGTGAGTGCGTTATATATAATCTACGATATCGGTAAAGCTTATGCCCAAAAATTTATAAATAATCATTATTAGCTTGTTATAATTTTTAAAAACAAGTTTTTACAAAAATTAAATTAAAATTAAAATTAATGGTAACAGTATTTTATGTAACAAGTCTTACAAAAATTAAATTATAATTGAAATTCAAATTAATGGTAACAGTATTTTATGTAACAATTCCTATAAAATGGAATTTTATGTTTTTGTCAGTTTTAGAGACAATTTGAATCTATTTAAATTACAATTATTTTAAAATGTTTTTTGCTGGTTCTTCTGAGATATATATTAAAACATACATAAATTATAAAAAGATTTTATGAACCAGTTCAAGTACTTCTTAAAAATGTAACTAAATCAGATATGGTCTCCATCGGGTAAGGATTATGAAGAACTTTTTAAACTTTCATTTCCAATTTAAACGAAAATAATTAATATTTTTAATATTTTTAAAGTTTATTTTTTTTATAAACAAATAAATGGGTATATCTTAAGTTATTAATAAAAAATTTGATGGGAATTCCGGCAGAAATATTTATTTAATGAAAATATTTATAAAATGAAATGATGGAAATTTTAAGAAATACTGTAATTTAAATTAGACATGGGCATATTATTTTCGTTGTGTAGTTTGTTAAATATTTTTTTTTACTTACCGCCGCTGCTAATGGCGCTGTCAATGAATTTGGCTGCCACATAGAAGTAACGGGATATATCTGTTGTTGGCGCATCGATCATGGGGAAGCCCATATATCTAAAAAAGCAATCCTTATGTTGGCGTCTAAACGAACACACACAACACACACACAACAAAACGAAACCAACACACAACAATAATGGCCCACAGTGAAATGAGTGAGTTGTGAGATATGTATGTATGTATGTATGTATGTATGTATGCGAGTGTGACATATATGTATGTACATATTTTTACAGAGGAAAAGAGAGAGAGAGAAAGAGAGAGCGATAGTGCGGTGGAATAAATAAAAAGAAACAGAAATTTTGTTGTTCATCAAAGTTTTTGAGTGCGATTTTTGTGTTTAACCAAATCGATAAAATATGCAAATCGATAAATAAATAAATGCGAGTGCGCTTCATGAGTGAGGTTGTCCCTCCCCCCGTGGCATTATCATGTGTTGCTCACCTAACATTGGGCATATCCCGATAATAGCTGTGTCCAGTGTCCACCTGTCCATAGCGACAACCCTCCGCTGCATTCAACACGTGTGTTATTCCCATCAATCTCAAATAGGTTTTGTTCTTAGCCGCCGCACTGAGCCACACAGCGACAGAGAAAGAGACAGAGACAGCGAGAGAGAGAGAGAGAGAGAAACGAGTTAATTGATAGCATGTGGAAGGGAGCGCAAAGATTTACACTTACGCATCACCAATATAAATGCCCGGATAGACCTCATCACAGTCCACATCGTGGATGGCACATTCAGCGCGTCTCAGTCCAGGGAGATTTCGGGATGGGGCCATCGAATAATGCAGGACACGTTGCAGCTGGCGTCCTGTGGTCTGTTCGGAGGTTTCCAGCCGGCTGGGCGACTGCAAGCAGTTCAGAATATTTTTTTTTTATATTATTTATTATGATCAACACTCTTTGTAATCAGTTAAAAAACTGTCATGCCTTGGTTAGTAATTTTACCATAACGGGCTTGGCTTATGCTATAAAAACTATAAGTTATTTAATTTGTTTATTTACCAAAGTAAAGCCTTATAGAGTTTTTTTCTTAAATTTATTAAAGGAATCCTTTAAGATCGCTTTCTTACCAATTATTTAGAGCTGATAAATTACTGATATTTTATAAATGTATCAAAAAATTATAATAGAAAATTGCAAATAAAGAGTTAATTTGGGCAATCGATTGAGCTTAGATAAAACAATTGAATTAAGTTATATGCATAAGTGAAAGAAAAAGCCCATGCAATTATTGGAAAGTATACAACATAAAATCACAGATACAATTTACGTAACCTTCATTAACTGTTTATATTGTACACAAGTGCAAGATTATGAAAAAACCAAGCGATGATGTCAGCCTTGTTTATCTAAACAGCTAAGGAAACGCAAATCATTCAGCTCTATAAGATAAGTTTAACAATAACAGATCTTAAGTGAGATAAATATGAAGGAATGTTGTCATTTTGTGTTTTTTTTTTTTATAATTTGGCTCATACAGAAGTCCGAATATTGGCATTGCATGAGGAATTATAAAAATCGCGTTGCGAAAATGTAAATTTTGTTCTTTATTTTGATAGCTGAAATTATTTATGGGCATCCAGTTTTCAGACCCGGCGACAATTGCGCTTTGGGCCTTTTGTTGGCTTGTTGGCAAAAGCTTGTTGGCCAGCGAAATTGATGGCAAAGGCGAAGGTCGAGGAGTCTCCTAGCCTCGGAGCAGCCTCGGAGAGGCCCCTTAGAGTCACGTCCTTGTTTGTTGTCTCTCTCTCTGTTTGTGTGTCAATTTCAAGGACAGTCGCCAAAGTCAATGGGAAAGTGAAACTTTGTTTTTTTTTTGTAGTTTTCGTTTTAGTTTTGCTTATCGGCTGTCTGCTTTGTCAAAACATATTCAAATAAAATTGGCGACAGCGAGGCGCCCAGAAGAACTGCGGAAAATGCTGAAGGTAGACTGGCAGGAGCAATGACAAAGAGAGACAGATAGACAGATAGAGACAGAGAGAGACAGAGAGAGAGAGAGAGAGAGAGAGAAGAAAATGGGGGGCGCGTTTGCTTTCGATTTTGCTGTTTCGTTGTGAAAAACTTTTGCTTTTTGTCGCGGCATTCGACCCTGAGCGGAACAGAAGCCAAAAGCCAAAAAAAAAAAAAAAAATAAACAAAAGCCAAATCATCTTTCACTTTTCTGTCGGATTTTGATCAATTGTGACTGATCTTTGGCATATGCACAGACATATATACATACATATACACGAACAGATACGACACGACACGACGCGATTATACATACATATGTATGTATATCTGTAGCCGTGTCTATTTGCATATGTCTAAAGCTCTATGTATACAAACATATAATATTTAACATTATCCATTCAGCTACAAGATTTATGGACAACGTGCAGAAAGCGTTGAGTCTATGGAAACATCATATTAAATCAGATGCTGATTTGCCAAGGCCTATGGAAAATGTTTCTGCTTCTAAAAACTATGATTTTTTATTTTTGGACTGGCCAGATTTAGTTTCAAATAGCGATTATTATTAGTAAGCGACGAATCCCGAGGGGAGTTCCAAATTTAGTGGGCTGAAGCAAAGCTTGCTATAAAATTATGTTGCACACACACACACACACACACACACACAGAGAACGAACAACATTACACAACACTGGACGCATGCCATGCGCAGAGCTCATCGGACATGAGCTAAAGTTGATCTGAGACAAACCTGATAATAGTGCAGACTATATCTATCGCCAATGTTGCTGCTGTATCTGTCGTTGGATAGCTGCAAAAAGTGATGAGTATTATGAATAAACCAATAATCAATATATTTGCAAATAAATATTTAAGAATTACAAAAAGCAAGCACTTGAAAATATTACTAAATCTTCCATTGAATATATAATTTTAATTTCTGAATATTTGTATGTGGTTTGCAACTAGAATTAATTAAAAATTAAGTTTACAAAAATTTGGTTTTTTCAATTTTTTTTTTTTTTTTTTTTTTGTAAGTAAATGTAAATTTCCATGATGGAAAAATATGATTAAAACTCTACATTAGATATTTAGATTTTCTAATTATTTTTAAATTTTAAGTAAGCAATTAAGTAATTAAGGAATTTAAATTTATCACATCCGTCAATATTATTATTTAAGTGAGTTGATAATACTAATCTGTATCTGCAAATCAACAAAAGGGTTTCAGTTAAGACTAGGTGCACTAGGACTAGGACTATTAACATTTAAAATAACCCGAAGCCAATTTATATAAATAAGAGGACGATAGAACGATTGTTATCGATATGCATAGATAGATGCTTGGAAGCCTAGGCCAAATGGCAATGCATAGAGCAAAGTCTGATCACAGCAGCTGCTTACGTAGTAGTCTAGTAATTGTCTGCTATATTTAGATAATTTCAGCAGATAACTTATATAATATATAGATATAAGGTGGCTAGCAGCCATGAGAGGGGCAAATAGGAAGATGAGACAAAACTGAGGCATTCGCGTTCAGGTGCACAAAAAAGCGTTGGCGTTGATGTTGTTGACGTTGCTGGTTCATTTTCTTTTTTTTTCCTTTTTTTTTTTGGCCACTTTCGACGCCTTGACCTTGTTCCGCTAAAGCACGAACAACCAAACGCTCGTTCTAACTGTACATATAACACAGTGTCTATAAATAAACTGAACATGCAGAAAATGCTGCGAAAAGCGCTGCAAATTGGATATCGCTCAGCGGGCAACAGTTTCCCACACATTCCTCGAGACCGTTGGAAATATTTTCGAAAATGCGAAAAAAAAGAGCTTTACGAATTCAATTTGATGCCACTCATGAGTGATAATGAGTCACGTCGAATGAGTCACTGCCCGCATTCGAAGGCTATTTTAACTGGATATTATTTAAGCACTCGACTTAATCGCTGTCTGCCGTTGTCTTTGACTAAATATTAATCAGTGACGAGCTCAATCATTAGCTTTTAGCTTGATCGAGTCACATATATATTTAGAATTCATTCTGAGCATTGTGTGTGTGTGTGTCTATGTGTGTGTGTGTGTGTGTGTGTCTATGTGTGTGTGTGTGTGCGCGCATTTTATTTATTGGCACTTCGCCCCGGGCCAGTGTCTGTGTCTATCGCAAGGTGTTGTCTCTCGCTTTAGACGGCTTTTAATAGACCACAGTGCTAGGCAATAAACGTATAGCAACAGATAGCAATAGCATACACACACACACACACACACACACACACACACACGCACACACACATGCACGCACACCTGCATGGTCACATTGTTTCATCTATTAGTCAGTTGATTACATGTTCGTCTCCATTTCGATGTGGGTCAGCGAGGAGGAGACTACCTCCATTTGACACTCAGGCACTTCCTGCACGAGAAAGTTGGCCAATAAAAATGGTGTCAGTTCAGCTCGTCTGCAGCTCAGGTCAGGTCAAGCGGTTGACCAATTGACCAACACTGCATTCCCAAACTGTTGCAGCACATACGTGAGTGCACCCTGCCCCACTTGCCACACTCGCCCCACTTAACATCAATTCAAATGGGTTGTTTGGCAATCCAGGTGCTCAGTTGAGATCATCAACCCTTGTGGGTTCAGTGCAGACGTATTTCCTAAATCTGGCTTTTCAACAGGGCTTTTTCTTTCCATTTATGTAATGTATTTCATACATTTTCAATTTTAAGATTTTTCCAAGAAAATTTGAGGTCAATAAATTCAAGTCTTTATTAATTTGTATTTGCACTCTGGGGAAGAGCTTCTCCCAATTTTCAAAAAAATTTTAAGGAAATTTATTGGTAACAATATTAATTTTGCATTGGTTTATATTATTTGCTGGCGACCTTGTTTTCAAATATGTGTTTTTGTAATTGCTAATGGAAAATGGAAAACAAGTGTGAAAAACCGCCAGGCAAGCTAAAAATTATATACACAACAAGAGCAATAGATCAGATACATTCTCACATTCAATTGGAATGCCGATTTACATTGGCCAACAAATTCACAAATGATCAACAAATTGGGTCAATAATTTGTGTTGGAAATTCGGAAAAAAAAATATTATCAAGTGCGTTGAATATGTTGACAAATTTATTTGGGCATAAGAATTACAGGCAAATAATTTTCGTCAGTTATTGGACTCAAATAAATTAAACTAACTAATTTTAACTTATTTTAACATAAACGTTAAAATACAGTAGTTTGCTTTTTTTTGCTATTTAATTTGTATTTGGAAATAACTGGAAAGCAAAAGTTCTGCTTAATGGGTTTTTCCCCGTATAAATATAAAACAAACAGGGAAAACACTATGGGCCAAATTCATCATTTACGCTACGAAAAATAGAGTAGCAAATTTTTGGATCTTGTTTTTTATTTGTTTTTTTTTTTTAGTTGTTTTTGCGTTTAGTGCAGCGTCATAAAAATGACAATCAAAACGAATGCATTGACATGCAAGCTGCCAGACAAATTTATTGATTAAACAGTCTACCAAAAAAGGAAAAACAAAAAAAAAAAAAACAAAAACAAAAACAGGAAATAAATAAATATAAAACATGAAAATTTGTTAAACAGTCACAGAGATTGTTAATGTGCCTCACAAACAGGCATCACGTGCTAAAAAGAACCACAAAACGTTGCCAGCTCAACATTTTGTCGCATTTACTCAGTGACTCAAAAGAACAAACACAACAACAACAATAACAACAACAACAAAGTGGCAAAAACAGAAAGCTAAATAAGCGGAAAAACTGCTAAGCGAAAATTGCGCAAATTAAATGCGCAGTAGTTTTTAATTTGCCATTTAAGGTGTGCACATGCCTCGCGGGGAGGCTCCTCAAATCGTCTATTTATTTATTGTTCAACAAGTTTTTGTTTACTTGTTGTTGTTGTTGTTGTTGTTGTTGTTGCTGTATTTGTATTCAATTTATGCATTAAATGCAATGTTCAAGGCTGTTAGGGCGCCCAAAATGGGGAGCGTTTGAAATGTGGCTGGCTTTTTATTTGAAAAGCTTGTTAAATATTCAAAATATTGAATGGCTGAGCTAGCGATGAGCACGTGATACGATCACAAATTTACTTTAGTCGTGACTAGCTACAAAAAAAAAGAACAAAAAAAAAAAAACAACAATTTTACTGACTGTCGTATACCTTGTACAGCTTTTTCCAACTTGCATTCATTAATTAGATTTTAAGATTTCTAACATTTTTGAAAAACTCATCTCAAGTCAACTTCTGAATAGTCTGTGGTTTTTAAGTTTGTCGAACACGCAAAAGCTAAACTCAAAACTCATTACATTTTTGGTGATAATTGTTTTTCGTTTTTCGTTTTTCTTTTTTTTTTTATTTGCTATTTACGATTTTTCAGACAATGGAACAGGCACCAACAACAACAAACAATAGCGACAACAATTCGCTTTCAAGTGGCCGCTGAGCATTTTTTATATTTTTGTTTTGCCTTTCGCTTTTGCTCAATGGGGCGCAACAGCTGCCGCACACGCCCACAAATGCGCCCACATAATGGTTAAGTGTGTCCAAGTCTATATATAGGCCATATATGTACAAACACATATGTGTATATAGAACACGGCTAAACCGGAGATGTACAAACGCTCTATCGATCGTTTCGTTCAATTAGCGCGCTCAGCGCTTGACACTGAGCGACAACAACAACAACAACAACCACAACAGCAACAACAACAACAACAGCAATGGGCAACAAGAAGCACAACAGCAACAACAACCACAACAAAAAACATTTACAGCCAGCACTGACATTGACATTTCAGCTTAGCTATTGGGCTTTGTATTTGTTTTTATTTTTATTTTTATTTATATATTTTTTTTTTTTCTTTTCGAATTTTTTAATGCACATTACACGGAAGCAGCTTGGCGCGGAGCTGGCCAATTAAATGCACGCCCCTGGGGCGCCTCATTCGCTTCAGTGACTCCAGCCAAAGACCGAAACGCAAATTCTTTACCAGAGTCGCCCCCCACCCTCCCCGCACACCTCTTCCTTCCCCCCTCAGCAATTTAATTAATTTTGCATTCGGTTGCTATTTGGGTTTCTGCTTAGATATTTTTTTGTCTCAAGTTCAATAAATGTGACTTCAAGTCGACTCCCAAAATGTGTTTATGTGTGTGTGTGTGTGCGTGTGTTTGTGTGTGTTTAGCCCTGAAGGCTATAATCAGACCCTGGCCAGAGCAGCGGGTATTACAGCTCTTAGCCCGTTATACGAAAATATCGTTTATAATTAAGTTAATTGGCCCACGCGACGTATGAGTAATCTGCTTAAGCTTAGCCCCTAAAAGGCCTATTTCATATGTATATGTATATGTATATGTATATGTATATGTATATGTATATGTATATAAGTATACACACTCACACACACACACACACACATACGTACATAGCTTCATCCGGTTTAGGGTCAGCAGCCAAATGCAGCCAATGCCTGCCTAATGCAGGCAACTATTGCATATGTGACGTCACAAGGGTGGGCTGCAACACACACACGCACAACAAAGGTTGCAAGTCTTGCAACTCTTACAATCAATTAGATCAAGCTATAATTAGAATACTGAGTATAAATATTCAGGATTCATTCATTTTTTTTTTTTTTTTCATTTGTCATAAATTGATGAAGTGGCTCAGTTATTTATGAGCTACAGTCCACATACATATTTCGGAATGATACACTTAAATCAAATTAAGTTTGGATCAAATTTGGAAATTTAGTGAACTTTAAATTATATGCAAATGCAACGGAAATGTTTGCTAATATCAGGAAACTTTCAATTGTGAGGGACTCACACTATGTGTGTGTGTGTGTGTGTGAGTGTGTGTGTGTGTGTCTATGTGCCTGACTGCTGTGCCAAGTATTGTGCAAAAGGCACTTGAACTTTGCTTTGGCCATAGAGCATTTGCATTTAGGAGGCCTTGTGTGCATGGACGGATGGATGGATGAATGGATGGGTTAAGGGTTGTGCAGGATGTTGTATTGCTTGGGTGTGTGCCAAGGCTTTTGTCGTGCAATGTGGCTGCTGTTGGCAGCTGGAAAATGGCACACACACCCACTCACACACACACACACACACACACACAGAGAGAGAGAAAGAGAGTGACACTACAAAACAAGAACACAGAGGCACGTGCAGCGACATTTTTTGTTTATACATGACGCGCAGGTGAAGTGGAAAAGCAAGTGCAAAATGTATGTGAGAAAATGGGTCACCCAGCTCAGCATATATAATATATATGTTTACAGATATATAAATATATATATATATATATATATATAGTGCATATGGGCTCAAGGTCATACCCGTTATCATCATCAACAGCATTAGCTACTGATTTTGACAGTTGCGTGAAAACTGGGCCCAAAGCGCTGAACCGAATGCACACTTGACGGTTTGCTAATGTGCTTCGCTTGTTTTTTTTATTTATTTATTTAATTTATTTTTTGGCCCACTTACCGCATATCTCCATGACATCTTAATAAATTTGTGTGTGAGTGTGTGTGTGGGTGTGTGTGTTGTTTGTTTGCTGTTCGCTTGTATTTGCAACACGCTTCGCTTCCTATTTGTATACTCTGTCAGATCCGGGTCCTGCTGCTCCTGCTACTGCTCCTGCTCCTGCTCCTGCTCCTACTTCTGCACCTTGTTCCAACGGTTCGTTCGTTGCTCCCGCTATGCGTTGCTTTGGCTACAAGCGTGTTTGTTTGTGTTGCAATTGGAATATAAATAATGGTACATGATAATTGATAACAACATTAGCAAACAAACAAAATAAACAACGAAGACGTTGCCAAGATGCGTTGCACTTGTTTTGAATGACCACCAAAATATCTATTCAAAACTTTTTGCACACACTCGAACAAAAAAAAAAATATTCCAAAAGGACGCCAAAAGACGCTAAAGACGCACCTTAAAAACAATCGCGTCTAGAATCTGATATGGGTCCTATGTACACACATATATTCGACTCCAACGAATTCTGCCTAATGTTTATTATTTATGAACTGTTCTTATTTATTTATTTATTTTAATTTTCTATTTTTCTTTTTTTTTGTTGCTTGAAATTTTTCTCTAGTTTGCAGCGCCTAGTTCTCGGTAGGTAATATTTTTTTTACGTTCTGGCGACGTTCTTTTTGCGACTGATTTTGCAAAGCGGCTTTTGCTTTGGGGTTGGTTTTTGTAGGCGGGCGAAAGCTTTATTCGGTCCGCGCGCTAGTCGGTGACGTAGTCGGAAAGCTTTTGACGGCACAGCTTTGATTTCTTCGGTCTGCCGCTGCACGTGGGAGCCCTAGCTAAACAGATGCACACACACATACACGCACACAAATACACATCTCTCTTTGTGTTTACACCCACACATACTAACGCAAACGTAAATATTTTTGTGCAAGTATTTGCTTCCCATCCAAGTGCTCAGCTGCTACCGAAAAAAGCGAGAGAGCAAGGAAGTGAGAGAGCGAGAGAGTGAATGAAAAGCTTTTGGCAAGCACTGCCAGCTAAAGTTGGTCAACTGTAACGCGCCTTTGCAATAGTAAAAGTTCCGCAACGGAAATTCAAGATCAACCAATAATATGATTCATACAACCAACCGACTGTAGAACATTCCCAAATGTATTCACATAACTTATATATGTATATAATATGAATGAATTGTGGGGGACGCGAATAGTAAGAATCAATACTCAGCAATATTACAATTGTTGAATGAGCTTAGATCTGCTGATGAAGCTTATGCTGCTTTAGAAAGCTTTTGATCGCGGACTTGCACCCTTGAGCTTTCAAATGCAAACATGCGCCCTTGAGCTTTCAAATGCAAGCATGCGCCCTTGAACTTGCAAATCAGCTGCGTTTGCGCATGCAGTTCATTCTTCTGCATGCGGCGATCGATGCAGAAAGACAAAAGCGGATCTTATTTAAAGGCACCCTAGGTTTCAGCACCGCAGGCTTTTCTTTGGGTAGGATACCAAATTATGATTGGTCCTACAAGGTTGGGTGGGTAGAGATGGAGAACAATGCCATCTTAGTTCTCCAAATGTAGATAGGGTGTAAACATGTCAGTCCGTTTCCATATTGTATGGGTCATTTTCCGTCTGCCGTCCTCCCGTCTCTGTCTACGATATTATTATTGTAGCACCGTTTGTTGAGGCAGCACCAGACCCACGCCACCTTTCCCTGAGCACGGCCGTCCAAAAAAGTAGACAGAGTGTGTCAGCCGAAACAACATCGTAAGTGTCCGTTACAGAATGTATGAGTGTGTTCAAACCACACTTATTGGAATGTTCAATTTTCTGCTTTGATTAATTACTTATACTGAGGCGAAAAATAGAATGTGAGCAGATCGCAAGGAAAATTTTAAGCATTCGTTTATTGAATCACTCTAAACGAATGAATGATTCACAATCACTCACTGTGTACGAAAATTGTCTTAACGAGTATCCTATTATGAGTTCATCTACGCTGCGCATTTGTTTTTTTTTATGCGTTGCTGACACATTTTCTAAAAAGGCTAATACATTAATAAACAAGTAAGATGCTTTAGTCGAGTTGGCTCGACTACGATATACCCTTAACCCAGTTGTTAAATATATTCTAGTTTTATTGGATAATTTCCCTTTAAATGATTTTTGTATATCGTAGTCGAGCCAACTCGACTACAGTATCTTACTTGTTATTATTGTAATCATCATAAGTTTTATTTTTCAAAGATTGAAGAATAAATTGCTTGCATTTGTTATTTCACAATGATATTGTTTTTATATGTAATATATATATGTATACAGATCTGGTTCAAAAGTTCCAGCGGCCAATGAATTATATTATGATAAACGTCAAGATTAAAATTTGAACAATTCTAGATTTGATTGAGGAACAATTCATCGGTCTGGAACTTAGGCTTGGGCTTCCTTGTTGTGCCCGTGATCAGCTGCTTTAGTTGGATAATGGCCTTGGCCGGATTCAGATTCTTGGGGCATGTGTTGATACAGTTGAGTATGGTGTGACAGCGATAGAGTTTCCAGGAATCGATCAACTGGCCAAGACGTTGCTCGGAGGCCTCATCCCGCGAGTCGATAACCCAGCGATATGCTTGCATTAGAACGGCCGGTCCCAGATACTTGTTACTATTCCACCAGTAGGATGGACACGCGGTCTGACAGCAACCACACAATATACACTCGTAGAGGCCATCGAGTTTATTGCGATCTTCGATCGATTGCAGATACTGCGCCTTGCCCAGCTCATCGCTGATGTTGTGGCGCTGCAGCCAGGGCTCGATGGATTGATATTGATTGTAGAACTGATCCATGTCGGGCACCAGATCACGCTTCACATATAGATGCGGTAGTGGATGAATCTTGCATGTCTTGGCCACATTCGTATCGATCTCCTGGATGCAGGCCAACGTGTTGAGTCCATCGATGTTCATCGCACACGACCCACAGATGCCCTCACGACACGAACGTCGAAATGTCAGCGTTGGATCTATTTCGCTCTTGATCTTGATGAGTGCATCCAAGACCATGGGACCGCACTCATCCAAGTCCAACTGGTATTTTTGCATTTTTGGCTGATCGCCGGGCTTCCAGCGATATATTTCCAAGGTCTTCATACGCTTCTCTTTAGGATTGGGCTTTGGAATTTCCTTTGCCGGCGCCCTCGTCTCCGCCATGACCTTGCCAGCATCCTTAACCGGCTTACCCGTCTCTTTGTCCTTGTTTTTGCCGTACACCACATCCCCTTTCGAATGATGGGACTCCTCATTAACCATGTTAGGCAACGCGGATGCGCGTGCATTTCTCCTACGCACATGATTCCGCAATGCCACCTCAAAGTAGCTCAATCCAAGCCGATGCATTATATTCCCAAAGTGATAAAAAAAATATTATTTTAAATTTTTACAATTTCCTTGTTTTTAGTTGCTTTACTAACTGAACTTCACTACTAGATTCCTATAAATTTTGAAAGCATTTTTTGAAAAGTTCTGATCTCATGATGACGTTCATCAAAATTTAAATGCTGGCGGGAAAGAATAATGATGAGCATGATAAATCAAGTAAGAATGCTCTAGTCCAGAAATGTCGACTATGAGATACCCATTTTGGAAACGGATGGAGTTATCGATTAAATTATGCAATCAAATCGAGAATTTATATTTAAATTATATATTCAAAACAGACGAACCAGCGAACATGGCAATATTGATAAAAATTATATATATATGTATATATAAGATGTATTAACAGAGAGTTCACTTGACACGTCTAAATCTGTAGCCGTCACCTAGCCTGAACTATCCAATTCAGCAGCAAATCGAAGACCAGACATTGCGTATCTTAACTGGAGATGAAGTGTGTGTTATTTTCTAAATTAAATGCAATTAAATGAAAATATGTTGTACAAGTACTAGAAGATGCAAAGATGTAAACTGCTGTATGTAGACAAGGCCAAACAAAACAAAAAAAAAAAAAAAAACAACTTTAAATTTAAATGAAACAAACGAAGGGGCGTCAACACATGCAAAAGATCAGGGAGAAGTTGCCGCTGGTAGACTCGGGGGTCTTGGGGCACTTGGGGCACTTGGACTGTGCAGTGAATGAAGCCAACTGTGAAAACGGCCTCAGGGCCAGGTCTATAAATACTGCTATGTACGTAAGTACAAAAACAACAAAAACAACAACAACAACAACATCATCAAATGCGTCTTCCTCCTTCCTCTCTCTGTATTCTTTTTCAAAATAAAACTCAACAACATGTCAGCGGCAGCCAGCAGCTTTGGGATAGGGATCGAGATCTACGCGAAAAAGAAAATTACAAAAATGTTGTTGTCACTTGTCCCCAACAACAACAATAACAACAACAACAGCAATTCAACACCGCTCCCAGTCATACATAACTTGCACTTTTCCTCTGCCTCATTATAGTCTTGCAGATGGTATTATAAATTTATCGTGAAGTACGCAACACATTGTAGGAGACGTCTCCAGCAGCACACAGCACATACATATAGGCACAATATATATATTCTTGATCAGCATTAATAGCTTAGTTGATATTCGTCTCTCTGTTTCTAGGCAAATCTCGTTGTCTGCCAGCTTTAAGTCCAGATCGTACAACTATCTATCTACTCAATCACATACAGCTAACATTGAAACATTTTTGAATGAAAGACTATTTTTAGATTTCCATGTTTTCTTAGGATTGTATTGAATCGCTGTTTCTTCATAAGTAAATTTTTTTGAGATTACGCTTTTTGGCTTGCTTGAAGCAATGATTTGTTTTATAATTATTTTTAGATTTTCCAACTGAACTTATATGGACTTATAAGCTATCTAAAATGTTTGAGTATGTAAAATTGTTAAAATCGACTGTTTCATAATAATATAAGCAGTAAAGCAAATATAAAATCTAACCTGAAATCAAGGAAAGTAAAACACTGATTCTTGGGAAGATACAACATTCCATTTTAGAAATATACTTTCTGCAAGCAAAGTGATTAACCCTTATTCTAAAATTCAGGGCAATGTACATATAATAAGTTAACAGGAAAACTAATTCATATGTATTAATGTGATACAAACTATTTTTTCTTTGACTTTTAGTTTTAAAACCGATAAGAAAATTTGAATGTGATGCCGAAGAAAGTGAGTCATTTCTGTTATATTTGTCTATTTAGTGGAGTGTCGTGTGCCGAGCATGCGTTGCAATCAGATGCAATCGTCAATCGATGGTCGTCAGCAGGAAAAATCCTGCTAAGCCCGCCTGGATTAACTGCATCAAGTTTTCATGTTGTGTTGCGACGGAGCAGAGCAACCATCAAAGCAGCCAGAGACAATTAAAAGACAATTCCAGCAATGCGCCTGTTTGCACCTGCCGTCTGCACATCACCAACAATGTTGTCAACGTTGATGATTGTGCACTGTGCAACACCAATCTATCTACAGGCAATCTATTAATAACATAATATACATATATAAAACAAGGGCACACATATTCAAAATTAAGAAAATACTAAGAACAATTAGGGTAACAGTGGCATCAAAATAAAATACAATACAATAATCCTTAAAAAATAATATATACTCGTAAATAAAATATATTTTTCAACTTTTTAAAGGGATTGATTCAATTATAAGTAGAACCAATGAGCAGAACCAATTTATGCTTGAATTCTCCAGCATTTTTTTTTAAACTTAATTAAACCGTAAATTTTATTTATCTCGTAATAAAAAAGTTATTGTTTACTACACATGTACTTTTACCAACTATATACATAAATATATATAAACGTTATCAAATTATTGTTTGAAGCCTTGCGTATTTGAAATTATTTTGTATAGTGTTATTAAAAATAAATACTCCTTCACATACACACATACTTGAGGGCAAATTATGTGTTGTTGTTGTTGTTGTTGAGTTGTTGTCGCTGCCAAGGTGTTGACGCGCCCCACAATCTGGAGCAGCAGCAGCAGCCGCCACCCCTCCAGGCACCCCTCCAGGCACCCCTCCAGCCCTCCTGCCATCCTTCTGCTCAGTTGCTCTCTTTCTATGCATAGCTCACAATCGGTTGAGTCATTTAAGCTGTTAAGCCGTCGTCGCTGACGCCTGACAGGTGCCATGATAGAGGCATTTGGCGTGTGCATTTCATCATACATACACACATATACATACATATATACACACATATATGTATGTATATACACAATTCATAGTTAGAGACGCGTGCTGGAATTAGTAGCTACTAGCAGACAAGATGCCATCCAATTCCAAACTCCACATTCATATATTCATTGGCTTGGATCCATGATCCATGATCCATGATGAGCGAACGAACGGTCCTCTTCCTGTTGCGCATCTATACAATTTTCATCTGTTCTGCTCTGTTCTGTTCAGTTAATTTGATTGCCACGCTGCGTAGTGGGATATAAAAGCGCAAGATTTATGGCTTTTAAATTTCATTCATGTTCACGTTGATTGTTTGTATGTATGCAGATTTAATGGCACTGCAAGCGGATGCACAAATCTCGTGTGCAATAATGCCATGGGAATCCAAAAGCCCAACCACTGCTGGCTGGTGACCAAAGAAAATCCAATTACAAAGGTGCCATAACTTATATTTATTAAATCTGCATTAACTGACAGCATTTAACATCGTCACGACTTCAATATTTCTGTATGTATATATATGTATGTATGTATATACAGATGCAATGCCAGAACAGGTCATGGGGTCAGCATTAGTGCAAGGGGGACTTGGCAATTGCCATTTGCAACAGAGCTGTCAGTTATGTTTAGGTTTTCTGCCATTAGCCATTTGAATTTATCACTTGAAATAGATATTCATATCTACAGTCTTCATTCGTTGAATTAAGTAAAGCGCATGCTCATTATTTATCTGCCGGAATTCACGTATTTTGAAAGCAATAATGAAAAATACTTCCAGTTTAATATCGATAACCATTAAATAAAATTTAAATGTTTATTATCTAATCATATTATACACTTAAAAACCTGTCCAAGTATATTTGCCATTTATGTGCATTTCAAATTTCCCGCTTAGAGTACCATTTGCGCAGGTATCGATAGTCAAGGTAAAAGTATCGCCAACTCGTGACGCAACAATTATCAATGTATCGATTATTTAATTGTTTTCGTCTTTGTTTTGTCAACAAAGTGAAAGACCGCAATATAAAATATGATTGGAAATTTCAAGAAAATTGGATAGTTATGCAATGGATGTGTAATCGCTTAGTGACTGGTTTAGCACTAGTTTGTGTGCTAATCGCAATTTACTTTTACAGTCCTGCGGCAAAGCGTGGTAAGTGTTGGATTAAATGATTATTATTATTATTCTTATTATATCTTTTACGTAGGCAAGCACAATAATGCAAGAAATATACCGCCAAATCCCGAGGAGTCCTTGCCGCCCTCCAGTTCGGCCCAGCATCTATTCAAACAGGCGGGCATCTGTTCGGATAGCAGTGCCTGCAGTCAGATTGCCAAGTAAAAGTTGAGATACATTTGCACATTGTTTATTTAAATATGTATTTCTTCCCTATAGAGAGACGCTTACAATTGGCGGCAGTGTTTTGGATGCTGCTATCGCCGCCCAGCTCTGCAATGGCCTGATTGGAATGCAGAGCATGGGTCTGGGTGGCGGCATGTTGATGAACATTTATATGCACAACGAGCGACGCGCATTTAGCATACTCGGTCGTGAAATTGAGCCACGATCGCTGAACGCTGACAACTTTACGGAAATCAAGAGCGAGGAACAGCTGCTCGGCTACGCGTTGGCCCACCAGCGTTATGACAAGTTGCCATGGGAGTCATTAGTTGGACCGACGCTTCAGTTGTGCCACAGCGGATATGCCCTGTACAAGCATCAATACGATGCCCTCCTCTTGAATGAGCAGATGATTAAAAGCGATACACTAATGCGTCAAATGTTTGTCGATCCGGTGACGGGTCACTTCTACCGCATCGGCAGTCATATTCAGCCTGCCAAACAACTGTGTGCCACCTATGAACGCATTGCCAAGGAAGGACCACACAGCTTCTACAACGGATCGCTTCAGCGGCAGCTATATGCAGATCTGCACGACATTGGCAGTGGGATAAGCAAAGCCGACTTATCGAACGCACAAGCGCAAGTAATGGATTTGATTGTGGTGCCGATAGATGACTACGATTTGCATTTGATGCCACCGCCAGGCAGCGGACATGTCCTGGCCCTCATAATGAACATACTGCATGCATATCGCGACGATTTTACAGCCACAGCCAAATTGGGTCCATTGCAAATCCATCGAATTGTCGAGGCAATGAAGTTTGGTTTTGTTCAGCGTTGGCAATTGGATGATGCCGCCGACGAACAGGTCATCAATTCAATCTTTCGCTCTATCGCTCTCTTACTCCGTCTCGCTCGCGCAATGAATTGGCCAAGATACACAGCAATATCTGCCGTCTTATTTGCTTTCATGTGTTAATTGTTAACTGCAAAGCTCAAACAACGAATTTAGTTGCAACTTTAAATATCAGTAAATGTATTTCAAGGCAGTCGAGTTTAGGCAAATACTATAAAGATACTTCTGTATAAATCTGTCTATATATATCTTAAGTAAGTGTCACATGTTAAAGCTTAATCAGGCACTCATTTTAAATTGCAGATGATTTCTTGTTTAAGAAACTCTCTCCCAGATTAGATATCTACATATATGGAATCTTCTGTGATAGCTGTTCTTTTATTTTCCCTTTGAATCAGTTGATCCTATAAAATAATTGTATTAAAAAGAATAAAATAATTGTATTAACTATATCAATTATGATTGAGCTGAGTTAACAATGCAATCTACTGGCTAAAATGATCTTGATGAATATCATTTATATAATATAATATATTTAATTATATTATATATTATTAAAATTTAAGTCTTTTCATTATATTTATTTTTAAACACAATTTCTTATAATTTTCTCACACAGCTGTTGGCCAACATGACGAGCTAAGAGTTTGCTGCGAAGATTGCCAAACTGATTGATGATACAAGAACATACAACAGCTCGGGGCATTATGGTGCAAGATCAGAAATAGGATCGCGAGATGAGCATGGGACATCGCATCTTTCGGTGCTGCACAACAACGATGCTGTTTCAGCAACCAGTTCCATTAACCTTTAGTGAGCTCCACTTGCTTATCAGGGCTAGCACATAATGCTCATACTTCATCTATTCTCATTGCTTGCAGCTTTGGCAGTGGACGCATGGGCAAGCGGGCGAAAGGACATCAATGCGAACGCTATCGGAATCGTGGCTCTGTTATTTGTGGCATTGCTCAAGATAAGAAAAGTATTGCAATCAATTCGGATTATCGTAAATTGGGCGGCGGGGCTCGTTTTTAGAATAGTTTCTAATGTACATATGCCAACTAGCGCAAATATTTTTGATATTTTAAATTATTTTAAATACCAAAGTTACAAATTATGAGTTCTTTGAAATACTCATGAAAATTGTACGTTCCCACATTAATATTATTCTATATATTTAATTCATTTATGAAATCATTTTATTAAATTGTAATAATTGAAATTTGTTAGCTAGGCCATTTGTGTTTTAATAATGCAATTTAGATCTTCTGCTATTTATGTATATATGTATATGTATATATGTATATGTATATATGTCTATATATATCAATGTATATGAACTACATGTAGGGTTTGTATGTGTGTGAGTGTGAGTGAGAGGGTGTGTGAGTTGTGCCTAAGTGAGTGTTATCAGTACAATTTTGTTGTCTTTTAATTAATTGATTTAGGATCTTTAGCTCATTATCTATAGGAATTCGGTAGTAAGCACTATTTGTTCTATGCGTTTTATATATGTATGTTTATGTGTGTGTATATAAGATTTATGTATATGCATTTACGGTCATAGGTAATAGTATTTGTAGCTTTGATAGTGTGCGCTTGTGAGTTGAAAGAGGAACCGTTTTTATATTTTTCTTATATTGTGTGAGTGATTTTGTAGTTGCCACAAAAGCTACACTTAATTGAGCACAAATATAGATATCATGTATATAATTGATATGTGTACGTATGCATGTATGTATGTATGTATGTAGATAGTATAAGTATAATAATATGTTTACAAAAAATGCAATCAACAAATATCAGTCTGTTGCCAAATAGCTTCGGCGCAACAACCCACATCTTTCTCTCCCTCTCTCTCTTCCTCCAATATCTCTCATTTTCCCATTTTCCACTTTTCTCTCGGTCGATCTTGCTGCGATTAGCCGGCTTTTGTTTAGGGCCAGGCAAAATTAATGCCAGTTAATTGATAAAACTTATTGTTGAACGGCCGGTAAAACTCTCAGAGGCGATCAATTGCATTTGTATCGATATGCGGATGGTTTCGTCCTTTGGTCTTGCCCAGACAGTGGGGCGTGGAGCGTGCCTCCGATTTGAATAGGCAGGGAAATCCTTTGGTGGCATTGAAATAGAAATGCTTCTCGGTAACCACACGCTTCAGGCCCAAGAAGTCCTGAACGCGTCCAATCTCATACGCCGGATCCCATAATCTGTCTCTCACCGCTTATGAAGAGCAGCTGCGATAGCGGAAAGTAGAGTAGCCAATGCTCCAAGAAGCGGGCATAGACACCAATCTTGACTGGGCCCCAGTTGGTGTCAACCACCGAATAGCTGCCATTGACAAAGGCCAGCTGCTCGAACCGCTTCATATCGGCCTTCTTGCTGGCCGCCTGAGTATAATCCGAAATGGCCCGAGTCACAGGATCGCGCACCACGATCAAGAGTCTATAAGCATATCAGACGAATGAATGAGCAAGTTTCAAATGACTCATAAGCAGTATGTCCAAGTCGGTGCCGTCCATTCCAAGTATATGCGTATTTCAAGATCAACGGAAGTACATGAAGAGTATTTCAAGATCAACAGGAAATGGAAACCAAATTTAAGACATTAATGGAAACAAATATAATTAAAATAAAATAATGTAATTTGTTTTCGTTTCTTTTTTTACCGATTTTACCTAATTTAAGTATAAATTGTGACCAAATTAAAAATTTTCATTTTCTACAATCTAAATAAAATTACGACTGCCGACTTTCGTGAATGTACCGAATCGATTCTAATATTATATAAATATATTGCATAGATCAATAATTTAAACAAAAGATGGCAAACTAAATTTGAAAATTCAATTAAAGTATTAAAGTTATCTTTGCTTGAATTCAACTTATAAATAAAAAAGAAAAAAACGAATATAATGTTTAGATATTATTGTACAAAATAACCAAACTATAAAAGTGTATATAAAATATATATATCAAATATATAAAAAAGTATAATTAAAACTTAAGTTAAAAACATATTTAGATTTGCATTTGCATTTTTTAAGTCTACGTAAACTACTATTAAAGTTTGAAAAAAAAAATATATAGAAATTTGAACAAAAGATAAGTTCGATATTTTATATGGATGGATGAAGTTGAAGACTCGTATTCACCTAAAAGATTCACTAGTTTTTTTCTTTTTGCTTTAATCTCCTCATTACACACATCTTTTAGATACCTAATTGTGGATTGCTTACTTGGTGGCGGTGTTCATGTGATAAACGCGTTGCGGCACCTCCTTTGTAACAAAATAGCTGGGCGTGTTCTCCATGGTGATCTGGCCCTCGATGGTGTAGGGCATGTGATGGCGATACCAGCGCAGTCCCCGCTGATAGTGCCTGTCGAAGAAGTGCACCTCGGAGCCGGCGGCCCGCACATCCGGGTGCAGTCGAATGAACTCGAGCAGCGCCCGCGTTCCACTCTTCTTTACGCCAATGATGAGCGTGTCGGGCAGATGACGGGATGGCCGCAATCCCTGTTGACGCAACATTTGATATTTGGGTGCACCATCGATGCTGGCGAGGCCTGCGCTAAAATCTATGGTGCTGCCAGTTGTATTTAAATTGGTGGCACTGCTCACACTCGCATTGGTGGCGACAACATCAAAAGCTGTGCTTGCAGCTGTGGCAACTGTGGCAACTGTGTCGCTATCATTACGCACCTGCAGCATTAGCAAATTGCTTAAAGTGCTCTGGTTGAGGGAAAATTATTAGATTATTGAGTTGGCTGCACGACAATTGCGAGACTCACCTCCTGCAGGCTGCGACTGATGCTGGCCAGGATGCAGGCATTGAAGCTGTACGAGAAGTAGACGAGCATCACACAGACAACCAACCACGCACGCACGCACACACACAGAGAGAGAGAAAGAGAGAGAGAGAGAGTGTGTGTTGGTGTCGGTGTCAGTCGCGCGACATTTCCTTCTCTGTTCCCAGTTAAGGTGTAATTACTACAAACTGCAACATGTTGACAACCATTGTTAACCAATTATGACTTAATGATTTTAGTATTTTCAATGCATCCGTCAGCAGTAGTTTCAGCTTCAGTTTTCACTGCAATTGCAAAACTATTGCGCAGTTCATTGTCCTCTGCTGTTGTCGTCCCAGCCAAATTCCGGAAGTGATAGCAGCCAGGCAACGAAATTCTCTGTTACTGGGTCGCCACCCGCGAAGCATCAGCGCAAACGCAAGACCGAGCTCTCTCACTCTCTCTCTCTGTCTCTCTCTCTCTCTCTCTCTCTCTCTCTCTCTCTCTGTGTACCTCTCTTTGAGTCGATTGTTCTCAGGCGAAGGCAACGTTTAAATACATGGGTTAATATGTGTCACTTTTTTTGTTGGTGTTCGTGTGGTTGTGTTGTTTTGTGTTGCGTGAATATGTGTGTGTGTGATTGTGTGTGTATTTTTGTGTGAGAGGTGCAACTCATGAAACTATAAATTCAAGCAGCATACAAACCAAATCACTAAATTTCAACATTCAGTTATATTATAATTAAATAGTCGATTTTTCAAATCGGTTGGAACATCTCAAAGAATCAGAGAATCAGTTGGCCAACGAAGTTGCTTCTTTCATGAGCACAAGTCTCCCCTTAAAGATCGCCTTATATAGTTAGAAAATGTTGTGTAAATTGTTTATTATGATGCGAAGAAGGACTTTTAAGATCTCTCTCCTGGTTATGGAATTTGTCAGTGAGTGAGGCTGATCGTTCTCCCGATCGAGACTCCGCCGACAAAAACACTTGGTGAAATTGTGCTGAACTGATTTTCTTGGAGATAATCCCATACTTTTTATTTATAATCATGGAGCATACAGCTTTTGAGAGGGTGATCAACCAGAAAACATTTATCATTATGAAAATCTTAAAATAACAAGATGACAAGAAATTTCCGATCTCGAAGGATTTTTAATTAGGACCCATTAATTTTAAAAATATATCTTTTTAAAAAGTTAAATTCTGCGAAAGTCACAAAACTGATTAAATGTTAAGCTATCCGGCTCTGCAAAAGGATATATCGAAGGAGCTGAAACGAATAACATTGACACGCAAAGACAAGATGCTGTCAATCGGCATTTCCCAGGCGTAATTCGGACAATAATGAATAAAAAAGTCGAAATAATAATATATTAATTATTTATTATGTGCGCTTAGAGATCCGATCCACCCTCAATACTTATACACACATGCGATAAAATAAAATCAGGAACCAATCAACTGATTTGTATACTATTATACCAAAAAGGTATAATAGTATATTGGTTTTGTGCAATGTCCGTCATGCTGCCTGTCCGTCTGTCCGTCCGTATGAACGCGCGTTCCTCCGACACCCTTAGAGATAGAGACTTGAAACTTGGAACGTATACTGGAAAGTACCCTCAAAAGTTAAAGTGTATTGGGTTTGGACCTACGTCCACCAGGGAGCTAGAAAACCGCGAAAATCGATTTTAGCAAATCGATAAATCCACATATCTCTCACAATTTAATGGATACAGTCACCAATTTTGGTTGGTAGGTTGTTGGCTAGGTCCTTTAAAGTTTGGCATGTGCCACGCCCACCTCCGACGCCCCCATCACCCCCGATCCTATAATTTTTAAATGGCTATATCTTCCGCAGTTTTTGAGTAGGGAACGTCAAATTTGGTAGGAATATTACTGGTATATTACTGCCTTTAAGACCCGATAACAAATTGGTGGTGCCACGCCCACATCTGCACCTATAATCGACAATTCCGATTGTAAGTCGATAACTCCGTATATCTCTGAAAATTTTAAAGATAGAGTAACCAAACTTGGAAGGTAATTTGCTGGTAACCTCCTCCAAAGATAGGCATATCAATTTTGGCGTGTGACGACCTTGCGTTGGACGGCCTGGCGTGTGATTGCGGCGGCACCACCACTGTCATACAATGCTGCAGCTGCCTGAGCTTGGGCTGCCGACTCTGCAGCTGCAGATTCTGCACCTTTTGGGATGGCCGGTGCGCGTTGTGGCTTCTTTTTGCCACCCTTGGCCGTGACCGGCTCCAGTTCGACCTCCTTCTTGGGCATACCTTTGATTTTCTGGAAAAAGTCCTTCTCGAGCATTGTGGCCATATGGAGAATAGTCACGTCGTGCTTATTGTACACAGGACAATTGTTGAACATTGTGGTTATATCGAGCAAAGCCTCGTGGGCGGAATAATAACAATTGTTTTGCAGCCTCCTCTTTACTGTTATTAGATCAATCGTATATTTTATGATGTCATGATTGTCTGGCAGGCTTAACGTTTCCTCATCGACTGGCAGTTGGAATAGCAAAGAGAATTGGCTATTCCAACTGAAATAGCCAAGAGAATTATATATATAATAATAAAATAATAATAATTCGCTTATTTGTATATATTACAAGAAATCAATGAATGATCCACTGCTGGAAAATTGTAGCATGAAACGAAAACAGATTATTAAAATAAAATTGTGTTTGTTATTTAATTCTCAAATGTCATTAGTATAAATAAGGGCCTTTAAGTTCGTTATAATTAATTTAATTTTTATAATTTAGTTTTATATGGAAACAAGGAAAAGACTAAAGCTTCCAACAAGAGCTCATCCTTCATCCGATAGCTCAGACATGATGCTCATCCTCAACATATACATAAACATTTATTTAAAGAAAAAAAAAAACAATATATATGGCTTTCAAAAGAAATTTTTTCAAATGTCGCAATTGGAAACCCACAACATTTTGTATATTTGGGAAAAAGGTTTTTAGAAGTGGAACACTCTTAAATAAATAGTTAGAAAACTAAGAGTTAAAAAAACCATATGCGTTGAATTAACTGTATTACTTCTATATTTATATGTGTGAATTTCCATGCATTCTTTTACATTTATTTAAAAAATAATATATCAATAACGGTTATTTTTACTTGCTTAAAATTGTATTTAACTTCGAAATCTGCTCAGCTTTTCAAAGGTTAAAGTCTGAAATCAATCACTATATGGCGATTGTAATGTTATAGGCGCATAAAAATCAGTTCATTTCCCTAGCGTCGTTAAATAAAATAAAATAAAGAAATAAAAATAATAATAATAATAAATAAAATAGTGACCAAGAGAAAAAAAGTTTTTTAACTACAAACATCACGGGAGAACTGCTAAAAGTGTTGAGTTGAATCTTGTGCTTTTTCTTTGCACATGCTCTCTCTCTCTCTCTCTCTCTCTTTCTCTCTCTCTCTACCCCCCCCCCCCTCTCTCTCTCTTTCTCTCTCTTTATTTCTCTCTGTCTATCTCACTATTATAGACAACTCTCGAGAGTCTGTGCTCAGAAGTAAACAAACTGATAACCTACACTTGCCCCAATCCCACCCCCCATCCGAGTGTTGAGTAAGACATTGCCCTTATGCCGTTACCGTTACCGATGCCGATGCAGATGTCGAGTGGCAGGCAAAGCGCTTGATCCACTTAAGCGGAGCAGCACACACTTCACACGCTCCCTGGAGAGCTTTTAGTATTGTCGCTTTTACTATATTTGATTGGTTTCGTTATCAACATTTGCAAAGCTTTTAAATCTCAAATCGATGGTCATAAATTTGAATTCGCCTCCGACTGCTCCGGCGTTGGCGTTATCAGTTGGACATCCGTTCATCCGCATGGCTGTTGGCTCAGGGATTAGTCATCATGCAGGTGCCGCCTGGTTTGGCTTTATCTAATCAGCCACATAGCCAATCGGGCCAACTAATTTAACATTTTATTCACTACTATTTTACTCTTAGTCGCAATTCTGATGTCGACGCGCTCGTCTCGCACCAATGCGAGAAATATCTGAATTATTCAATAGCTAGTTTAAGCGAATTATGCATTCATTTTTTTCAACTAACAAATTGAAGTAATCATGTCGAATTTATGGAGCACCTGTGTGCTCAAGTTTTTTAAATACGCCCCCAGCTATGTGGGTAGGTATTTGTATGAAGAATGAATCACCAGTGAATAAATCATAATCAA
Organism: Drosophila mimica; assembly: GCA_037043585.1. Lineage (NCBI taxonomy): Eukaryota > Metazoa > Arthropoda > Insecta > Diptera > Drosophilidae > Drosophila > Drosophila mimica. Next base: position 5,754,026 of record JBAMBE010000748.1, on the reverse strand, counting down.
TAATCAATTCATTTTTCTGGGACAATTGCGCCGCAGTCTGCCTATGCTTTCTGCCCTGTGGACTGATCTTTGGCTACACGATGTGCTCGTTTATCGCCAAGCGAAGCCTTCAGGGCGATCTCAGCGAGTATGGTCCACTAATCTTGGGCGCCTCTTTCGCAGTTCTCAGCGCTTTGGCCACGCTGACCATCAAGTATATCAAACGCTGCATTGTCTACTGGCAACCATGGATTCTGTTAGTGGCAGGCGTTTTCAATTTAATCTCCAGCCTTTTCTATTTTGCCGATGGCTATGGTGAGTATGCATCCACCCCCCAACGAAATTGATATCAAAAATATTACGCAAAAATTGACTGCAACAAATGCAACAATGCAACAAATGCAACAATGCAACAAATCTGATTAGATTAGAATATAGATTAGAAAATACAATCACATGCATTTTCACAGAGTTATTGCCAATGAGTTTAGCATGTTTTAAATTGCATATTCTGATTTCGACAGAAATCGAAAATTACTTTAAAACTACATTTCAAACTATTTTTTTTTTTTTATCAATTGATTGATTTTCAACTTTAAGAATTTTAAAAAAATTAAAGAAAATATTTTAAGTTCTACTCGATTTAATTATTGAGTAAAGCAAATAAATACAAATATAATGTTCAAATAAGTCTTGAGTTGAACCAGAATGCGTTGCGAATCACAAATTTGTTGGGTACAGATTAAATATGGTTATAGTGGTTATCTCTACATGCAGAGCTGCTTAGCTAAATTTACATAGCTTTCTATCTAGATCTCTTGTCTCTGATATGAGTTTCATATTTATTTATTTATTTATTTTTTTTTGATGCTACGCAGATCACGTGGGCGCTTATGTGTCGTATGTGGCGCACAGTTTGACATTTGTGGCCGGTTATGGATTCCTGCACACGATCAGCTCGAAGGTCAGCCGGTCCATGATGATATCCGGCTGCTGTAGCTGCTATCTGCTGGGCATCGCCTCGGCAGTGAGTTTGATTGGATCCGCATACGTTAAGAAATTGCAGGAGTATGCGGGCCAAGAGGCAACCACCGAGCAGCTGACCGATGGCATCTATGTGAACTTTGCAGCAACCTATCTCTGCCTAGCTGCCGCCACCTTAGCCATTCTCATCGGGCTGAAAGTGCTGCACATTCTGGGCACGGTGGACATGACCAACAGCCTGGACAACGATATTCGGATTGCGAATGCAAACGGCAGCATCTTTGAAACGCGTGCGGATGTCATCAAGCGTCTGGAATTCTTCTATGTGATCAAGAATCAACAATGGCATATAACGTGTCTGCTGCTGTTCGTCGAGGCCATTCAATATGCTCTCTTCATCTATTTGGTGTTCTGGTTTGCGCTGAACGATGCGATGCGTCTCGATGATTTGGCGCACATTGATTCCATGTTTTGGGTGATATTCGCTGGCAGCATTCTGGCCATTGTCTGTCTGTTTTTCTATTCGGCTAAGGTGCATTTTGTGAGTATGCAACTGTTGCTGCTGCTGCTAACCGCATTGGCAATGATTATCTATGGTGCTACCAGTTCGAAGTTCACATTCTGGCTGCTCCTGCTGCTATTTGGCATGGCTTATTCCAGTCTACAGATTGTCCTGCTGGAGGTGACCCATTTGCGATTCACCGAATGCATCATCTCAGTCTCGTACATCCTCAAGCTGCTTAGCACCAGCGTCGTCTATTACTATTTCGTCCATAATGTGAACAACTCGTATTTCTATGCCAACGATGATAGCACACTGATCGCCCAGGGATTCGTGTTCATGATAATTACATCGCTGCTGGCCCTCGTCGTTGGCATGAAGGTGCCGCGTACGCATCACAGCAAACTGCTCGACATACAGCACGAGGTCTACGGCATTATCTTCATGAAGCATCAGATCGAGCAGTTAAATGTCCGCTGGCTAAACGATGGCACCATTCCGACAATCAGCCAGTGATTTAGCCACAATCTACCTACCTTGTTTTGTTTATCTGTTTTGTTTTGTTTTTTTTGTTTTAGTTATTTTTTGGTATTTTCTGTTTTGTTTTTTCTTTTTTTTTGTAATTTTTTAAATTAAGTTTGTACTATATTAAAGCTAGTTTTTTACGTTTAGCGCTTATCGCTTAATACACACAATCTGAACGGCGGCCGTGTGATCCCGACAGAAGTGGCTGGCACAGGCCGAGACATTGGCACAAGGCGTCACCTGATAATGATGCTCCCCTGCAAGAAAACAACACACACTCATTAATTAGCTTATCTATCGTTTAAGTGAATCATATAGTAAAAAAAGAAAATATACAGCAAAAAAAATAAACAGCTAAAAATTAAACTAACTGTTTCCCTGTTCAAGCTTTAAGATCTTGTGTTGTTAAATTGTTAGAATTCCGTGAATTTTATCCAGTTCAAGAACTTAACTTTCGACCGTCGCATTGGGTATATTTTATCAGTTTTATCATGAAAACTTTAAAGTTGAGTGACAAAAGCTATGTCTAGCAGAGATGCTGGTCATATATATATCTATAATATACATTTAAGTAAAGACCATCTTATAGCAAAACTCATAAAAGAGTGACTACATTTTGAATATTCAAAAATTAATATTTTCATTTCATTACTGTATTCAAATTTGAAGAAGGCATTCAGTAAAAAATTAAAGCATGATTAATAAATTAATTTCAAGCAATAAATGAGTTGATGAAAATAATACAATTAAATTCGTGACCCTGCACTTGACCCTGCTCCCGTGTGATAAACTCACCCAGCTGCTGCATAAAGTTGTGCAGTGTATCCACGTTGCGCACTGTGCTGGCCAGCAGCATTTCGCAGCGATTGCCACGCAACTCGTAGATGTAATCAAGTGCTGTAAGAAGCCCCGAGAATTGCGTATCATCATAGATAACATCGGCGGCCAGCAGAAGATCCGGTGCTGGATATTCCGTCCAGGGGAACTCACTGATCTGATTCCAGCGCAGTTGGGCACATTGCGGCCTTCCTTCCACATCGTTTGGGTCAGCGAAATTAAGAGCAATGTTGTCGCGCATCAATTGGACGCAAGCGTCGCTGCCATCTGTGATGAGGACTTGATGGACGGGCAGCTGCAGCGATTTTTGTTTCAGCAATATGCCCAGCAGACCGGCTCCGGCGCCCAGTTCGAGCACATTTTTGCCCTCCAGCAGGCTGCGATGCTCCAGCAGATAGTCGGCCAGGGCCAGGGCGGCCTCCCAGGTGCACAGGCCCGTCGTGCCCTCGCTGACAAAGCTATTCGATTCGCGGAGCGTGATCGGCTCATGCGGCTGAAGCACATAGTGCTTGTAGGCATATGCGGGTAATGAACCGCCAGCGGATTCGTTTATGTTGGCATTGGCCAACTGGCCGCACAGGCTATCATAGATGTCGTCATGCAGCTCCTCGTGATCCTTAAGCAAGTGCATCAGACGCTTCACGAACGCCTCCTGGTAGCTGCGACGCACTGGATACCGTTGATTCAACGGATGCGCACAAGTCGCCTCTATCAGAGCACGTTGCGCATCCAGTTGCAGCGGCAAATGCAGGGTCTAAAAATCAAGCAGTGCCAGTGATTCTCAAACATTATTTAAACATACACACTTACCGACCAAGCCATCTTGTTGACGGGATAGCAGCAGAGGAATTGCTGCTGCAGCTTACCAAACATGTTGCTCTCCATTGCCTGAATTGAAATTGAAATTAAATGAAAATTAAAATGAAATTAAAATTCCAAACGAAAGGCTAAACGACAATGTCAATTGATCTGGCAGCTCTGTCACACGTCATTACAACCAGCTGGCAGCACAGCTGATTTTCCCATACACTTTGCACACTTGTCGCCTTCTCCATCCAATTGGTAAGCAAACGTATTTTGGAAATGTTCAACGTAAAATGAGTGGAATTTTATTTATTTTATTTTTTTTTTTTGCAATGACTTGATTACCGTTCGATCGATTTTTGTAATTCATCCAACAATACAGACATAACTGACTTACAATCTACACATGTAATGTATGTACATATATAGAGCATCTGTAAGTCTGGCAAGTCTGTTTGAAGATGCAAAGATAATCGCAATATGTGTGAAGACTAATCTTATCTACTTCAAAACTAGATAGTAAAACCTAGATTAATTTTGTCTTTTTCTTCATAAATTTCAATGAAATCAGATTTGCTTTTTTAAGACTGTATTTCTTTCGAGATCGTATAAGCAAAGCGTGAAAAGATATGACATACATATGTACATCATAAAAACATACATACATACAGCAAGACAGCAAGCTTACACAAATAAATGCGCAGCTCCGCACCAATAGAGGGCGCCCCTTGCCATTTAATAACTGCTATTGACAAAAGTTCTCCACTCAATTTACATACACGAGCACACAACGCATGCACACACACACTCACACGTCAAAAGACAAATGTTACGAAATCAACAGTTGATGTTTTGCGTCAACTGTACCGCATGCAGTATAAGAAAAACAAATGTTTTTTTTTTTTTTTGTTTTTTCTCTAGAAAAAACCGTTTATTTAAGTTCTGGTTTTGGGGATTTCTGTTGTACGTTGAACTATTGTATCGTATTTTAAAACAGCAATTTACTTTAATTTTGTTTGCTTTTGCGTTTTCGTGTTGAATTCAACTTCTTTTTAATGTGCAGATCTGTTTTGTGCACTTTTGGAGGGGTTATTTGTCGGTTATATGCATATATGAATATCTTGTAATTCCCATAAACATTTATGTAAAGTTATTTAAGTGTACATATTTAGAATAATACATTTATCGTGCATTATAAGAATGCATTACATTTCAAAGAACTTGTTTGTTGAACTCGCTTCTTTTTTTTTTTCCTTGGTTTGCTTTATTTGCTCATTTTTTCGGAAATTTTTTTTTTTTTTTTGTTTCTTTTTGTTTTCGCCTAAACGTACAAAATGCATGTAAATCTAAAACTTATTTAATAAACTACCACGCCCAGTGCGGAGGGTCAACCAAACGTAAATATGTATTTTAAGTTTGTGTTTCCTCGAAGAACAAATTATGTAATGTTAGGTGAAAAAATAAAAATTATATGTATATGCATATATATAGATTCTGTGTTATGTGTACTCATTTCTTGTTTGTTTGCCGTTGGCCAAATTCGATGTTTTTTCATTTGACCCGATCGCAAGGCATTCACGCTGCGTCGCATTGGCGACTGGACGACGTAGCTGCATCAACCATTGGCGCAACGTCGCCGCTGTTCAAGTTGCTGCAATGGGAGTGAAAGGAGTGGGAGTCGCTACTCACTCGCCACAGATCGTGGCTGGGCGCGCACCTATCCTCATCACTGGTTTTTTGCTTTTGTTCTTGTTGGAGACGGCATCATCGCGCCAACGATTGCCAAATGCAGCCAAATCCTAACGTGTAGCTGCTGGTTGTGTGCTGTCGCCAGGCACAGCGTGAATGTCGAGTGATGCACAAACTTATCAACTAATATACATTTATAATAGTAGCAATAGTAATTGTAGTTATAATAGCAATAAAAATAATAAGCATAATCATAAAAATAAATGTTACAAGGTATTCATCATATTATTCCATAATTATGTTTGCTGTTTGTATTGTTGTTTTTTTCCTGTGTTTGATTACAACAAATACAATTCTACATATATATGTATATGTATATATATACATATATATATTTATATTTATATTTAAGTTTATGTAAAATGAAATCAAGCTCCGATTGCGGAAAAAATGTATGCTTTGTTTTTCGCCTTGCTTGTTGCTGTTTGCTGCTTAAGCGCGCTCGCCCCGAATGCGACGCGCCAACTGTATGTCCTTGGGCATAATGGTCACACGCTTGGCGTGAATGGCGCACAAGTTGGTGTCCTCGAACAGGCCGACCAAATAGGCCTCAGAAGCTTCCTGCAATGACCGAGACAGAAATGACGTTTGCAATTTTCACTTGATGAAGGGAGAAAGGAATCCAGCCCCAGGTTCAGATTCAGCCTGCCTGCAACTTACCTGTAGAGCGCCAATGGCAGCAGACTGGAAGCGCAAATCGGTTTTGAAATCCTGGGCGATTTCACGCACCAAACGCTGGAAGGGCAGCTTGCGGATAAGCAGCTCTGTCGACTTCTGGTAACGACGGATCTCACGCAGTGCCACGGTGCCGGGACGATAACGATGGGGCTTCTTCACACCACCGGTGGACGGTGCCGACTTGCGGGCAGCCTTCGTGGCCAGCTGCTTACGTGGAGCCTTGCCACCAGTCGATTTACGAGCGGTCTGCTTGGTACGGGCCATCTTTGTTAATTACTTACTGCAACATAAAAAGATGAAAGATGAATTTCAACGATGAAGCGCGATTGCGAGCTCAGCGCCGAAGCGCTGGCGCGCTACTGATTTAAATGTAGCAACCAATAATAGATGGCTGCATGCATACAGTCACAGAAAGAAACACAACAATAATAACAAAAAAAAAAGCGAGGGTTGAAGTCTTTGGCTAAAATAAAGCAACGACAGCAGCAGCGGCGGCAGCTGCAGAAATTTTCCTTTTATTCGTCGTGTTGTTTGCTTTGCGTTTTCCTTAGCCTATTTTGGTTTGGTTTGCGCTGCTGCTTTCTGGGAACACTTCATTGCTTCCACTTCAGTTGCGACGTCTGCTGCTGCTGCAGCCCACAGCAGCTTCGAGTGCCCACTTGAGGAGCCCCATTGTGTGAGTGCATACTTTTTCATCTTCTCTTTTTCATTTTCTGTGTGTGCGTGGTGCCTGTGGTTAAGCTCGCATGAATCGCTATTTTTCTTTTCGCCCCAGCCTAAATACGACCCCTGCCTACCACCTTTCTTTTCTTACTTTTAAATTGTTGTTGCCACTTACTCAAGCGTCGTGAATTTTGCATTTTTTTTTTTTTTTTTTCTTTTTTTTATGCGCGCAGATCCAATCATGTTGAAGTAATGAGTTGTAGTTTTAAGTTTTAGATCTACACACACACAGTCAACGCATTGGCCTGGAAAATGTGCACAAGACTTTCTAAGACAACAATAAACGGAAAACATGAATGATCGCGATAAATGTGCATTTGCATCAAAATTCTAAATTGCAAAAAAAAAAGACTTGACTGGTATTAAATCAAAGACTATTAATTGCTAGTCGCCTAAAAAATGGCGCGAAATAAAATCACCACTGGAAATATATTAAAATAAATAAATTTGTGACGAATCAGTTCTTCAAAAATAAATTCCAGTTCAGTTGAGAATGATTGCAAACAAATCAAAGCAAGTTTTCAAATTGAATGTATTCACACAAACATATATGACACACACAACTTGCAACTGCATAAAAATACATATTTTACAGAGATAATTATTGCATTGATATCATTATGTCAACTACAGATGGATGAAACGAATGTATGTATTTGCAAATAGCTTAATGCACATGTATGCATATGCATGTGCTTGTGTGGGTGCACAGGTGCCTTGCATATTTCGTAACAATATTGGTGGTAATCGCAATATCAAACAAACATATTGGAGCACATTTGAACGCCACATGTGGAAACGGGCTGACAGTATTGTATCACAGTAATAGAAATAGCAATAGATATCAAGAGCGAGCGGGAGAGAGAGATCGAAAAGTATTCAACCGAAAATTGCGTCGTTCGAATTTAACGCGCTTAAAGCAATATCACAGATGTTGCCTATGTGTGTGCTGTATGGAACAGCTGCATCACATCCCAATATTATATATATTATGAAAATAGCCTTTGCAGCAATTAATGTAATGCGACATATGCATATATGTGCAATAAAATTACAGTAATTGGGATTAGAACCAGACGCAAGGAAAAACAAACAAGCACAATGACACACGCACACAGCGCACGCTCAAAAGCTGATGCGCATGTCTCACTAGCAATGTATGTGTGCGTTTGCTCACCGCCAGTAGACACACGCATACACACATACCCAACTAAACAAAACGAAAATAACAATAAACGTTGGCCAGAATCAAAATGTGATAACGTCACACTTAAAAGTACAGCATAAATAATTGAACAAAACAAAAAACACATTAAAAACTGCGCGCCTTTTTTATGTGGTCGTTTTCTGCCTGCAAACTGTAACTTTTTGGGTTTAGCAAGTTTGTCGGAAATTGTTAAAAACTTTTTTTTTCGTTACTTCGACTTGTCTGCAATGGCCGCCATTTTGAAAAGCCAACAACAAGTACACCACAGCACACCACACTAAAGTGTGCCCGTGCATCCGTCGTGCAAACGAAGTCACCATCAACCGTCGTTGTCGCCGACGTCGTGCATTGTGTGTATCCACCAAGACGAAAAAGAAAAGGTATGCTGCCGCAAAAAAGTGGTGCTCCGCTGACCGCCCAGCGGAGCCCCACAATTAACACAAAACAATTTTAGCTGTTGCACACACTATTTCTCATACAGATTGCACTTTCACCGTTTTACACAAAACAAATGCAGTCGAAAAAAAAAGAATTGGTTATAAAATAAATGTCTGGCACACTCACCGTTGCAAATTCAAATTTTATATCTTATTGTTAATTCTTCGCAGAGAACACTGACCAACTTCAACGAGTTACGATTTCACAATGATTCGATATCAAGTTTTTGGCAGCAGCTTGTAATCGATACGTGCCATCGATAAATAATACATCGATATTTTAATTGCATTTACAATCGACTACTATATATCGAATCAATCAATGTTTTTGATTGAAATACATCGATGCAACATGACAACTTATCGAGAAAGCATTTATGTTATTTCTTTTGAGCGCACAGACTTGTGGCGGACTACTTTCGATTATCCATTGTCATTAAATATTGCACAACTTTTGAAAAAAAGGCTGCTTACTATCGATAACTAAATACCAACGAAAGATGGGCAAAGAAAGTAAAAGGTACAGTATAAACGAAAACATAAATTGTTTCCTTGACGGTTACAATGGCTTGCTGATTATTTAATTGCAAAAATCAACAGCGGGTCACAAATCTTAGCACTCGATGCCGATAAATAAAAATGTATGCTAATTTTCCTTGCATTCAAGCGACCAACTGTTTTCAAAATGTTGTCATTTTTAGCAAATGCGGTCACACCGTTTTTGTTTGTATACAGAAACGAAAATCAGTTTTGAAAAGAGTAAGTAAACCGCAATAGGGATTAACTTTTTAAATAATAAAGAAAAGGAAAAAAACAATTGTTACACATTAAAGTGAACCAATTGCCAGACGCAAAGCACAAGCGAGAACTCGAGTTGAAAAGTCCCCCGGCAGCCGAAACTAGGAATATGTTTGACTATTTTGAGGAAAACATGTGCATTGAGGTAAGGAACGGTATTTCTATTATTTTTATTGCTTAATTAACCATAATTAAGCATTGTAATTAAACACACAGCGACCAACTGCAAAAATGTACTACGCACTTGTTAAGCTCTCACGGCTCGAGGCGCAACGGCAGCAGTTGCGCGAAAGGTCTCTGAAATTCGAGCTGGAGAGATTCGAGTGGGCGAAGGAGGTGGACGACAGGCGCCTAGCGATTGAGGAGCAACGGGTGAAGAACAAGCATGAGGAGCGCATGCTTGAAATGCAACTCAAATACAAAAAATAAACACGAAGTGTATGACAATTTAATTTCCATATATATAACATTTTTTTTGAATGCACTTCAAATCATAGTTAAACCCGATTCCCATTGTTGGTCATGGTTTGCCATCACAAACTGTTTAAATGTAGCTAAGCAGTTTAGTCAATTTTGACTTGCTTTGTTATAAAATACAAATATTCTCACATATGTACATAATTATATTTAGTTTATCCTTAGTTTTAATGTAATTCATTTGAATTATTATAGGATCACTTTTTGAATAGAATGCTTATTTTTGGATAACTATATTTTTTATTATAATAATTATTATACAAATATACTTTAAGTATAATGTTTATTTTGGTTTATCTATGAGTATACGGCTGAGGAATATATTTTGAATATATGTATTTATACTCATCTAAAATTATATATACATATGTATATTGTGTTATACAATAATTATTAATGAATTATAATTACTAAGAATATATTTTCAATATGCATATATATTTTAAATTTAATAAGTTCGGTTCTCTGACAAATATTTCTAAAATACATACCTATATATTTAAATAAATAAAATTGCAAACCATGAATACTTTGGTCTTAATATTGCGAACTGGTTCAATTGAAACAAAAATATTTTTAATAATTATTCTCCAAAGAGTTTCAGTTTTTACCGTCTTGAGGGTAAATTTGTTGGAGTTAGATTGAAAGGTACATTTTGGTACATTTGTACCATACACAATATAGCTGTCTGCTAAGCAACAATCATAACAGTGCTAACACAACAGTGCCATTTTGAGTATAACATTTGAAGTGTGCCCGCCTGTGGCTATAACGTAGACCCTGCACTCAATAATCGGTTACACTGGCCGCGGTTCGGTTGTGTTTTATTTTGCTGCGCGAGTCGAAAGGTATTTGAAAGCCGAGTGCAACGGATATACATAGTTAAACTTTTATTGTTTTATAAGCAGAGCGGGATTGCCACTAATTTTCCATTTAATTCAAGCCATTTTTTTTCTATTTGTTTATTATTGTGTGACTGTGCAGGTGTGTTTGTGCCAAATTGATCAGCGTGCGCGCCTTTGTTTTTACTATTGTTATTGTTGTTTCGTGTAGGTCAAGGTGAGGCCGCTACTGCAAGCAGCAGGCAGAAGACGGCAGGCAGCGCAGCCAATGACAGGCGAGCATGCATCCAATACAGGCAAACAGCTGCCCAAAAAAGCACTGTTAGTCGCGCTGTTGTTTTGTGCTCCGTGCTCATTGAGGGCAATTTGTTTCCAAATTCAATACGCATAAGAACGGTGTCAGCAGGACAACACAAACACAATTCTAGTTTGTAAGTGTGTGTGTGTGTGTGTGTATGAAACCTTAAAAGTCAATACATATGAATATGTTTTTGCAAAGTTGCTGTTTATTTTACTGTTAGTTTGGGATATGCAAACAAACAAAGAAAAGCTAAACCAAAATATTTAAAAAATGATCTATTTTTTTTAAATTTTGCTTAAATAAAATATTTTTGTTTTATCAACTTTATGGCAGAGTATTATTTTAGAACAATTTATGAAAAAAGCTAGGAAATCAAAAATAGCTAACAAAAAAAGAAAATCATTCAATATTTATATTTTATTTATTTGCAACATTTATATTATACCAAATGTTTAGGCAGAATACTAAATTAGTTTGACTTATGCACAAAAAAGCTAAAAATAAACTAAACATATTGTGCTTTTTATTATTTTATTGCGATAATTATTAAATAAGAAAAGAAAAAAATTAAAAATATCTAAACAATTTAGATTTTCATATTTCATATATTTACACTATTTTCGTTTTAAAGTTGAATTAGCTCAATTTAATGCGGGCTGCCGCAATCACTGTTTTTAGCACAAGCACACACACACGCACACATTTATACCTATTTGCGCCAACACACAGAAGTTTATCTCGTTTGTTGATAAGCCTTTACAGTTAACTATTCCAGTGAAAAGTGAATGGCCCCCAAACACTTAACATCGATTCTTGCACAATAACAAATAAATAGCAACAACAACAATAGGTATAAGAATAACAAGAAGAGGAGCGCAGCAAAGGCAGACAAAACGGCGTATCTACAACAGCAGCGTCGCCTGTTCAGCGGCGGCGGCGTCGGCATCTTGGGCGGCAGCGGACCCATGAAACAACAACAGCCGCCGCCGTTGCCGCAAACGCAGCCGCCGTCGCTGGCGCAGGCAGCAAACGTTGGCACAGCAGCATCGGGAGCAACTGAGACCAACATTGTTGCCAATACCATCAGCAGCTTTAACAACAACAACAGCAATGCAGTTGAGGCTCCTTCCAAGTCTCGTCCAATTCTATATCCAAAACGTAAGTAATATTTTAATGTTAACTTCGGTGACTGAATAAATGGAATTTAATTTGACGAAGTAGAAGAAGAGGAACATGGAAAGTGGTTAAGAATCCGAAGGAAAGCTAGGAAGGATACTAAAATGTATATTTTTGATGGTTCTTAATGGAAGCTTGAACAATATTAACAAAGTCCGACAAGTGGATTCGATTATAGATGAGTAGAATATTTTATTGCAAGTTTGACAATCAATCTTATAAATGTACTCAAGCTGATCAAGATTTAAAAAACGGTCGAAACGGAAAGGAATTATGATAGAAGATATTAAATAAAATAATAAATTGACATGGAAATCTTTGATAGTCGATAGAGAACTTAACCCTTATAATAATCGACTATATAACATAAATAGGATATGTAAATAGTTAAAAGGCTCTCACTCTCTATTAACATTCAATATATTTGATTCATTATCAATAGTTTTTGAGAGCTGTCCAAGTAACTATTTGCATATATTATTAAAGATTAAGGTCGAAACTTCCTCAGACAGGCAGGCAAGCAAGGTCAACTAGAACACACACACACACATATACACAAATCAATTAGGCATTCAAGTCATGCCCCGTTTCTCGCAGTGTGATCACCTCACCCCATATACGCTGGCCAACTTGGATGGTCTTAATGGTAGTTCTTCTGCTGCTTCTATTGCTCCCTTCCACTTTTGCTATTTTTCCTTTGCATACCTTTCTATTTTTTTCTTCTTTCTATTTTTCTTTCGCTTGTGCTCAATTTGGCACAACAACTTTTGCGGTTGTCTTGGCCGCTTTCGCTCCGGGTTCGGTTGCGGAGTCGGTTTGGAGTCGGAGCCACAACAACTACTTGTCTCTGATTGCACTGCGGTCTCTTCTGCTGCCCATTCCATTTTTGGTGGGCGTCGAGCTGTCGCCGACTGCAGTCGACAGACCCAAACCCATACCTAAACCCAGACCCATATCCAAACTCAAACCTAAACCTAAGCCCAACTGGGCGTGGCAGTTGGGGGAATATGGCAACGCCACAAGCTAACAGTAGCTGACAACATTTTTAGCGTTGTGGCAGCTTTTAGCTGACATCTCTGTGGCTATGAATGAACTGACGAAAGATACACAATACTCTCCATATATGCATATGTAGGTATACACTGATATAGATATATAGACAGAGACTAGCAGATGCCCTCAATTAAATACAGTTTGTTCCATGTAAAAATACGTTTTGTTTATCAAAATGAAAATAATATTTTAAACATATATATAAATATTATATGTATTGATCAAATTATATAAACTTGATCTGCGCATGGCATAAGAGAATTTATATTCCAAATTTAAAGTTATTACCTTTTAAAAATCTCTGAGATCGGCTTATTCGTACAGATGCACAAGACGATATCGACTGAGCTGTTCATACTTTTCAGAAATATATATTTATATTTTTGGGCACGCTGATGTTTCCTATTCTCTTAAATAACGATAATAAATAGATTTTATATATTGAATGTGTTCTATTTAAATATATATATGTATTTTTTTTTTTCAATAAAAAATTGCATCTTTATTGAAAATTCTCGTAATCTCGCAATCATTTATAATTCGTCTGGATCTATTCCAGGCTATATGAATAAATGTTCATATGAATATAGTTCCATGAGTGTTGGCAAATTTTCGCATTATCTGCTGAAAATACAAATTTGAATTTTTTTTATTTAGGGTAACGTTTATATAGAGACTCGATAAGATAAACAATTCATTTGATTTGTTGGTTGCCTTGTGTCATATTTGCAAGCCTTCAATATATTTGTAAGAATAATGTGCGTAGCGTGTCTGAGACGTCTATTTACTCATACCTATAGATACTATATATTATCTATCTTAGTCATACGCTGACGTCACAACCTCGCAACTTACATTCCATATTATTGTTTTTAATGTTTTTTTTTTTGCAATCGGCTAAACTGTGACAAAAGTGAACATTTAAACATGATGGGTTTTCTCTCTCTCTCTATCCAATTGTGTGTTAATATTTCTAATTGCGATTGCTGTAGTTCCCCTTCCTCCCCTGACCACTCCCCATTTGAGAAGTCATTAAAAATGCTTTATTGTTGCTTAGTTATATATTTAGTTAGTAGTTGTTGTTATTGCTGTGGCAGCTGTTAAATGATTGCACATGTTATTTGTGCTTGTTCCCTTTGCTGCATTCTCTGAATTACGGGGCGCTTATTTCAGCCTCCCAAGAGGTGGAGGTGGGCGGGGCAGGTTGCCGCAATTGGAGCGTACTTTAAATCAGCGCCTTTGACTGAATGCGAAAAAATGCTGAAGTGCACCAGCAAATTCCTTTTTGAAATATTTTATAGTGGTAAAACGAAACAAGAGAGAACGTTGCTGTCGGACGTAACCGACAGCGAAATACTATGATACCTTAAATTGTGTGCAGCCAAGAAATACTGTCCAAATTCACCTTTCAGATTAAGGTAGATATAAGATAGTAAACATTCTTCAAAGTTTTGCAACTGTACCTCTTAAATTAGGGGAGATATGAATTTTTCGAGATTTTAGGGGCGAGAGTAGTCGTGGTTGAAAAAACGTTAAAGAGAAGGTTCCTAATAACTGGTAACTGTAGCTCTTAAATTGCGGGAGATATGCGGGGGCGGGGGCGGGAGTGGGCGTTGTCCAATTTTTTTTTTCAGATTTTTGAAGGGTGTTACTTGCAATATACCTTTCAAATTTGCTGACTTAAGCTTTCAAATTGCTTGAGATCTATGGTCTTATCGACTTACACCAACAAGTGTATCAGTTTAGGTAGGCGGAGTGGGCGTGGCCATCCAATTTTTAATCGATCTCTTAGGGGAGTTACCAATAACATACTTTCACAATTTGGTGTCTCTACCTTAATAGAAATATGCGCATTTTAGGTTTCTAAGGCCGAAATCGGCATATGGGCATAGGTCGAACCTTCAAAATGCTATAACTTCGTCAAAACTCAGCGCATTTTCAAAAGCAAGGGCGTTTTAATCATAGTTTGGCCTCTAGATCGATCGTACATTTAAAGTTGAAAAAGTGATTTTGGGTGGGAACATAAGTCAAAATTATAGTCCGAAAATCGGCATATGGAAGTATGCGCATTTCAGATTTTAGGGCCAAAGCTCCTGGGGGTGGCGGTTCTGGGCGTGGTCCAAAAAATTATAAGCCGATCCTTGGAGGCTGTTACCAGCAAGTTGATTTCCAAGTTTGGTCACTCTATTCTTAAAATTGTGGGTGATACACGGATTTATCGACTTACACTTTCCGTAATATCGGCTTTGTCGATTATAAGCGCAGGTGTGGGCGTGGCAACACAAATTTGTTATCCTTCAATTTTACTATAAATTAAAAAACAAATAAAAAGAATAACAACCGTTTGTTCCACATATCTTGGCCAACGAATAAGTTGTTCATACAAGAATTCCTTGTTCGACATATATACATAATTTAATTCAAATATACATAATATATTTATATATATTTATATCGTTTATTTCAAATATATTTAATAATCTATTGCTTTTGCTTTGAAGAATCTGTACAAATAACTTGATTGGCTTTAAATTGTTGTTTTCTTAAAAATCTTAAACTTAAAAGGATTATAATAAAGTTGTACACAGCGTTATTCTGATAACGAAGATAGAAGATTTTGTCTTGCTGTGCCGAAATCGATAGTAGCTAATCGATAAAGCTAGTCACCAAATTTGGGGTGTATATTAAGTAACTTCTTTTCAAGATCGTCATATATATTCTTCACGGTCAATGGGAAATGTCTGCATCTTTCGCAACGTGGCTATACGCCAGAGTAACAAAATTTTAAAATTAAAATTACGAATGGAATGGGAAATCGAAATGGAAGTGGAATCTCCGATTCAAAGAACATTTTTGTGTGGAAATTCCGAAAAATGCAAGAGAAGAATTTCACATGAAATGTTTACACAAATACGACGCAAGGAGCAGGAATTGCAGTTGCAGTTGAACATAGAGAAATAGGTTGAGAGGGGGTGGAGAGTGGTGGGTAAGCTGTTGAAGCTCTGTGGAGCTACTTGAAACGTGCGTCAATTGTTTAGGAAAGGAACAAACGATTGGAATTCTCGACGTGCCGCAACTGCCAACATCTATTTATGGAACATTGGGAGCAGCTCATCGAGTGGCCCTTTCGGTGGTCCGATCTGCGGTGGTTGCTATTGCTGCCGCTGCTGCTGCTGCTGCTGCTGCTGCTGCTGCCTTTTGTTTGTTTACTCAATGCCTTTCAGGCAAAAGCTGCAACACGAAACCAAAGCCAATGACGATGACGATGACGACGACGACGACGACGACGACGATGCCGTTGCACTGCATTCAATGGCTGACTGGGCTAAGCAGGCTATATTTGTAGTGGTGGTGGTGGTGGTGGTGGTTGCGGGGGCGTTGCAATTGCACTCGTGCGTTCAACAAGAGGCACTCGAAGCCGCACGCCGAGTGAGGCAACATTTAAAGGCAGCACAGAACCAGCTCGAATTGAACTTAATTGCATGAAATTGAGACACGAGACTGTGGGGCGGTAGAGGGGAATGGATACGCAGCGTCAAAGAGTCGCAGAGTCTCGCGCTAGAGAATCGAACAATCCGCGCCGAGATTCACTCAAAACTCATGCGTCGTCCTCAATTTGGAACTGTGTGCTAAGTGCACCGTCAAATGAGCTGTCATAACGATAATTAAGATGATGATGATGATGATTATGATATCGTCACTAAGGGACTGAACCTTTTAGCCTAGAGATGAACGATGACAAACCAAATATTATACATACTATATATACATACCTAAAGCTATATATTCACATTTTAAAATATAATTTAACTCTTGTTTATCGACAACTTCAAAGTAATGTCAAAGCACAGCAGAAAGCAAATACAGAAATTAAACTAAATCTATATCTATATTAGATATAGTTATAAAATAATAAATTAAGCTAAATCATTTAAGTATGTTATACTCAATATTAGATATGTAATCTATAATGATCTAATATTGAGAATTTCATCGGAAAATTATTTAAGCAAATTTAAATAAATGGTCAATATTTAGCGTCTATATTAACACGTTTATTGTATATTATTTATAAGAAATTAATATATTTATTTAAAATACCCATTGTATGCACATCAACATGAAATCGATAGAATAAATCTAAATATATAAGCTGCCCCATTTGGGTGTTCAAATGATACTAATCTAAATTTAAAAAAAAATGATATACAACAAGAAAGAAAGCCGATGTTTAAATACCCTTTTAGACCAGCGATTACTTGTGGACATCTGTAAATTGTTGGTGCGTAGTTGAATATTTTATTATTTTTTTATACGTTATAAACTACTTGTAATTATGTGTTTTCGCTTTCACGATTGCCTGTAAACAGAATACTCAAATTTTGAGTAGTTACATTATATCAGAAATGGTATCCTATGATGATTTTCTAGCCGAATAAGCTTTGTCTGGATATCTTGGTTGAAGCAAGTTTTTTTTTCATATGAGAACAAATTGGTCGTTCCTTTCGTTTTTAAGGCAATTAAATGTTATCTGTTATGTCTCATCCGATTGATTTAAAAATAAAATTGCACAGCAAAAAGGCGGATGATTCGATGCATTTTGTCTACACTCAACATCTCGAAAATAAACATAAGTGCTAGTTCGTGTTAGCTCGTGTCACGCGCTCAACTCTAGCTGTAAAAAGTTGCTAAAGTTCTTGCGCAGAGAAGACGAGCTCTATTTGGGGGCCACAATGCTCAAGTGGTTGACAC
The DNA here is from genome assembly GCA_037043585.1 of Drosophila mimica. NCBI lineage: Eukaryota > Metazoa > Arthropoda > Insecta > Diptera > Drosophilidae > Drosophila > Drosophila mimica. The sequence goes on along the minus strand of JBAMBE010000748.1, from coordinate 5,736,202 downwards.
CCGTGAACTCTGGCAAATGTGTCTAACAGCAAATGTAACGCTGCCATTAACAGCGCTGAGAATGTTTGGCCCCAAACCACCACCCCTCCCCCCCCTCCACCTTCCCCAACCCGCTTTCCCCTTCACTTTTCTATCGATGACAAAGTTTAGCCGATGAACTGTGAAATGCATTTTCCCGTTAAAACACACTACAAACGACGATCGCATAAACATGTCAAATGGAGAAGGGGTAGGCGTGGGGTGTGTGCGGGGTAGTTGAAGAAGAAGGGGTGGGGGGGAGGGGTGTAGGCAACATGAAATAAATTGAGTTGCCCGCAGAAAGTAAAGCGTCGCATCGCTTTCGATAAAGATCTTGTTCAGTGAGTTGATTTTCGAATTAAGTCCGAGATTTTTGTATGGATGGCACTTGCAACAGACTGACTGAGTGACTGACCGATTGAATGAATGTGTGTGTGTGTGTGTGTGTGTATGTGTGTGTGTGCATTTGGCAGTTTTATTGCATTGCAGAGTTAACATTTGGCATTTGTTTATACTTATTAAGCAGCTTTCGCAGCCGAAACAAATACAGATACGCAAGGCAACAGATACAAAGTCTTATCTTGCCCAAGTCTTCAGTAAACAGCGATCGTTGCTCGTTTCTTCTTCTTCTTTATTGTTACTCTTATTATTATTATAATTTTATGTTTTTTTTATTTTGTTTGTTGACTTAAGCGCGAATCTCGCAACACTTGAGCAAACTTACGGCTGCAACGACTTTGCTTATACGCTTCCTGTGAATGTATTCAGCATCAATATCAGAAAAATAAAAAACAGATTCTGAAAATAAAACTCATGTGTGAATAGAAGTGCACATATATGTGTTGGGTCTACACTCAGAAAAAGAAAAATTTAGAAATTTAGAAAATCGCCTTGAAATGGAAATTGCACTGCAAACTTTGTAGTGCGAGAATGATTTTTAGCTGTACATGCGTAAATATAATATTATTTTATTATAAATAAAAAATAATTTAAGTTATTATTGGAATACATATACCAACAGTCCTTGTTCTTTATCCTTGTAGCTTTGTCGAGAATATGCCTCAGCTTGGCTAGCATTTCTAATCACGGAAATTTGATTGTAAATATTTTGGTGCCACATTTCCTTTGGCTAATTGCCAGCTAAGGCAACCCTTGTGGGAGGGGTGCTGGGGGTTGGCTTGAGTTGGCTCCCTTTGACAAATTCGCTCTTCTTGTTGTTTTTTTTTTTTTCTTTTTTTTTGCATAGCTTGCGCTTGAATTTCCGGTTTATGTTTCTGCTGTGGTTGCTGTTGCCGCTGGGTCCTCTTATTGTTATCGATAAGTGCAGTGTTTAAGGGTTGCAAATCACCCAGAAGGGTGCGTTAATGATATGTGCGATTCAAGGGCAGATCACGCGTCTCAGACTTGATGAGCGATGTGGAGTTGGCCCATTGTCCACTTAAAATGCCTAAACTCAATTAATTACTTAGTTGGGCATTGCGAAAGTGCAACGCCCACCCTTGCCAGCAGCAGCTCAGCTCAGCGCAGTGCTCCAAGGGTGTGTGTTTGTGCGTACTTGTATGCATGCCACAAGAGATGCCACATTTCGCAAAAGCCAGCACAGGTTGCAAAATTCTTCGCTCATAAATATTTATGTGTGTATCAATTTTGCTTTTTACAGCTATTCAAAATATAATTTAAAAGTAATCGATTATTATCGAAACCTAATGATAGATTAGATATGGTTGACTTACTTTGCCCAGAATTATGTTTTCTTTTTTTAATGATGAATGCCAATTCTTAAGCAATTTGGACTTGTTGACTTCGATTAATATCGAAGCCTAACGGTAGCTTAGAAGGTATCACTTGGAATGACTGACCTATATCTTATCTACTTATTATTATTATTCTTGAGCGATAACATTCCATAGCTTGCTTTTTAGCTATACTATTCTTAGAAAAAATACTAGTTATCCTATGATGATAACTGAATGATTAATTACATACAATAGTTCAACGACTTTTGACATAATTGATTGGTCGATAATGGAATCAATGGAGTCATTATTGAATTAAAGCAGTTGTCTTTTCGACCATGGGAAAAACATAAAGTTCACTTATTATTTTGTACAATTATTTTCTATTTAAGTGAAATTTAATGTATGTTATCCTTATAGTTGAAACTTTGTATCCTTGGCCAATTTTTCCAAAATTATTAAATATTTAAATGTTAACAAATTATGTTAACGGAAAAAAAAGAATTCAACTTAATACATTAACCTATTTAGTATACTTTATACACTTTAGGGCAAAATTTAAATAATTAGCATTCAAAAATTATTTTAAGCAAAATAGTAATTATTCGGGGAACTATAATAAATTAAAGTAATTATTTGTTTATAACAGTTTACATTTCAAATTGTGCAATATGGGAATTTCAATGAATGTGGCAATATGGCAATGTGGCAGCACTGTGCAATCGCTTGCAACCCCCAAACTAGACTAGTTGCAGTAACAAAGTTTCGAAGCTGGCATAGATTCCGCATGGAGTCCACCGCTTCGCTCTCCTTGCCGCACATGGTAGGGTCCATGTTGGGCGCAGGCGCGGGCGCAGAGAGCACAACTGGCTCGGGTGTGTGTTGCCCAGTTACTGTTATCCTTGTGACAAAACGGGAGAGTGACAGTGCGAGAGAGAGAAAGAGAGAGCTGAGAGAGAGCCCTAAAGTGGCCCATTAAAGTTTCGTGGGTTGTTCTTTTTTTCTCCTTCTCCTTCTAATATTTTTTTTTTTTTTTTTTTGAATTTTCGTGTGTTTTGGGCATGTTTTGCTTGGATCCGTGCGGCGCTCTATTCAGCTTCGTGGCTCGAATCGTGCTGTGGCTAAAACAAAAAAAATAAATAAAGATGAAATAGATATAGTTAAATATAAATACAAATAAATTAAGAAGAAAACAATAAAGTGTGTTCAACAAACTCGGGGATTTTTTTGTTTGGTTTTATAAATAAATCGATTTAAACGTAGCAGTTTAACTCAACAACAATCAACTTCAACTGGCAAATTCTTGGAGCCCCATTAGATACAACAGATATATACACTACACACCCACACACACATACAAAAACACGCACACGAAAGAAAGAATAAAACGCCAAACGCGCAACACAAATCAACACAGCAGCCATCATGTGTAAGTAGAGATGCAGGTGCATATATATCTTTATATATATTTATATATATATATACATATATAAATGTGGGTGTGTGTATGTGAGAGTGGGTGGGTGTGTGTACTTGTGTGTGAAGTAGCTTGCATGTTGGCACTTGAGCTAAGCGTGCCCAGCAATTTGTTTGTTTTGCGCTAATGGGCAAATGGAGCTGCTGCTGCCACACAGCGGGTTGTATGCTGCAACATATTCAACCATACTCTCTGTCCACCAGTCCAACTCTAATCAGTGCAATGCACTCAATTGAAGCTGCTAATGTGACGCTAATGTTTCTCGCAATGTTCCTTTTGTTTTACACAGCGAAGACACCGTCATTTGACAAGGATCGGGATTACATTGGGTTTGCCACGTTGCCGGAGCAGGTGCATCGGAAGTCGGTGAAGCGCGGTTTCGAATTCACGCTGATGGTTGTCGGTGAATCGGGTCTGGGCAAATCGACGCTGATCAACAGCCTGTTCCTGGGCGATCTATACAAGAATCGCCTGGTGCCCAATGTGGAGGAGCGCATCGAGAAGACAACGCGCGTCGAAAAGAAGACCATGGACATTGAGGAGCGGGGTGTACGGCTGCGTCTAACCGTTGTCGATACGCCCGGCTTCGGCGATGCCGTCAACTGTGAGGACAGCTGGCGCGTGTGCACCCAATATATTGACGAACAGTTCCGTCAGTATTTCACTGATGAGAGCGGACTGAATAGACGCAATATACAGGACAATCGTGTCCACTGCTGTCTGTACTTTGTGCCGCCCTGGGGTCACAGGTGAGTTAATGCATAAAGTTTAAGCAACAACCGAATCCTTAATTAATTTGCATTTACATTGACAGCTTGCGGCAGATGGATTTGGATTTGATACGGCGATTGCATCGCAAGGTGAACATTGTGCTGGTCATTGGCAAGGCGGACTGCCTGAACAAGCAGGAGGTGCGCAAACTGAAGGAGCGCATTCTCCAGGATCTCGAGGACAATCACATACAGCTGTATCAGTTTCCCGAATGTGACTCGGACGAGGATGATGATTTCAAGCAGCAGGATCGCGAACTGAAAGCATCCATACCGTTTGCCGTTGTTGGCAGCAACACCATACTCGAGGTAGCCGGCAAGAAGGTGCGCGGCCGACAATATCCCTGGGGCGTTGTCAATGTGGAGGATGCCGAGCATAGTGATTTCATCAAGCTGCGCACTTTTTTGATATCGACCCACATGCAGGACTTAAAGGATACCACACAGGTCACAATTCCCACTATCCCTCTCTCTCTCTCTCTCTGTTATTTGTATATACTGATATTTTGTTTCGGTCACAGGATGTGCATTACGAGAACTTTCGGGCGCAGTGCATCTCACAGATATCGCAGCATGCGTTGCGTGAACGCGGCAAATTGAAGCGCGATTCGATTAGTTCAACGAACGGTTTCGATGCGGCCATTTCGGAAACGGATCGCCTGCTTTTGCAGAAGGACGAGGAGATCCGGCGCATGCAGGACATGCTCACGCAAATGCAGGAGAAGCTCAAGCAGACGCATCTCATGGAGATGAAGAAGAACGACAGTGTCATCGATGTCTGAATGGCTCCAGCGACTCTCTCTTTTTACCCAGTCGCGTGTTCAATTTTACACCTTGATAGACATTATAGTTATAACTATATATATATATAAATATATATAATAATTATACAGACAGACACACACACACACACGCAACAGCAAACAACCACCAAAAAGTTAAGTTTTTTTTAATGTAGCACACTTACCAGTTAACCTAATTTGGTTCTCTTAAGCTTTTCCTAGTTGCAAAACTAATCCAGATCAAAAACAAAAAGAAAATTAATAAAAATAAGCGAACAACGAGCGATATTAGCGAATTTTTCAGCCAATTAAAGTATTTCTTTTCCATTTTTTTTTGTAGTCTTAAATGATATTTGTACACAAAAACACAAAAAGAAAAAACGCACACAATTTGTAAAAGCAACTCTTAACTAAGCATTGAGCAAATTGTTTTTCAATTTAGCCGCAAAAAGAAAATCGAACAATATAATTCAACTCGCTTTCAGCTGAAATTTGTAATGTGAGCAAAAGATAGAAATACAACTTTTCAATTGTTGACCGTAGATATTTAATACAAATTTGACTTCAAAATAATGCATAAAACAGAAAAATATTATCACGAAAAAAATAAATCACGATGAGACTACGCCATTAACTTAGCTGTCAGCCTAATAAAAATTTAACTCCACAAAATCCGCTAACAACAATACCAAAGTAAAAGGAGTTTAAGCAACTATAAAAACTACAAGACAAACTAACAAAACAGAACAAAACAAACTAGAGGCACACACACAGACATAAACCCAAAAAGTAAGCGTATTTAAATTATGTTTACTTCATACATATACATATATGTATATATATTTATTATTATTATTTTTTTTTTTTAATTTCTTGGTCAGAGTAAACAAGAGAAGCAATTGGAAACGCTCCCAATTTGTTGAAACGAATTGTTAATGAATTTATTTTAAATTATTAGTTAAGCAACATACAAAATAATTATTAAATTAAAATTATAGTGGAAAATTATATACACATTATAATGATAAAATGAAAAACAAAACAAAAAACAAAATCAACTATTTAAAATAAACATAATTATACAAATTTACCATTCATTTCAAATATTTCGGTCACAGTTTGGAAAATAATGCATTATAAATAATAATTAGTATTTTCTAGAGAAATATTGTTTTATTAATGTTGCCGACGAATACGTCGTGCAACAAAATTTAAATTTGTGCGCCAAATATACTCACGTACATGTGTAGATACTATACATACATATGCTGCTCAAACAGCTGCAGCTCAAGTGATGCCACCTGTCGTTTGCAATGGCGATTGTTCAACTATCGCTGGCAACAGGCGTTCCATGGGAATGCAGTGCCTTGCCTATCGCTGAATCGCACATCGATAATTGGAGTCGATTGTTGAAGTTCGCGCGGCATCAAACAATTTTGGCGTCACCTTTATTTAACAATTGCTGGCGAACACACGAATTACCACCAAAAATGTCGTTGAAGGCAGTAGCCATGGAATTCCGTCCAAACCTGCGCTGCGGCCAGATATTCCTGGAATTCAATAAGCCGATGAGCATCCGCCAAATTACGCGCCTCGTCATCAAGAATGGCGATATGTTTGTCAAGGAAAACGGAAACAGCGAGTTAGTCTTGGGACTCAAAACGTTGGGCATGGACTCTATGCACCTGTCGGGTTTCAAAGCGAGCGGCTGTAATATCAGCTTCCGTTTCAATTATACCAAAATCGATCTAGCCGAGCTCTATAAGGCGGGCAGCGGGCCGAAGGTGTCACAACTGATGCCGCTGCAACTGAGCTTCGTTAAGTTGAAGGATCACATTTCGCTGCACTGCAGCAAGTGTCTGTTCGAACTGGTGCCCGGCTGCTGTTACAATCGCCTATGCGAATTACCAAGCGGCCTAATCGATCCCAGTGAATTCTTCTGCCACAATCACGGCACATCTGACCAGCAAAAGATGACGTCCAGTGCGCTGGTGCCAAATGCCACCAGCATATACTATGGCTTCAATCACATTGTGCTCAACATGTGTGTGCTGCAGAATCGCATCAGCAACGTCTCGGGCAATCTGTACTGCAAGCGGTGCGTGTGGATGCTCGGTTCCAGCATTGAATCAGGCACCGCTGCTAAGCTCTGGGCAGATGCGCTCCGTTGGCTCCCGTCGCGATCGCCCAAAGAGAATGGAAATGGGAGTAGTAGTGGGTTGCCACGACAGCTGTTCAAGCATTCGACCGTGACACACTTGATGATCCGTCTGTTGAGCGACCTGTGGCCACTTGAAACGACACAGTTCAGTCTACTGGGCAAACGCGCTCTGCTTGCCACCACAATGCCGGATGGCCATGATCACTATATGCTCATCCAAGTATGCGAAACACAGTTGGCCGTACTGCGCCGCATTCCAGATGATGAGTATTTAGATGAGGTCTGCTTTCATCGCGCTTGCAAGTTATACTTTCGCGACTACGGCAGCTGCCACCTTGATCGACAGTGGCTGCAAAAGCAGGAGCAGCAGCAACAAAGCGTACCCAAGCTGTCCATATCGCCGTATCTATTCGCGGAGCTGCTGCAGCGTTTCGAACGCAATGCGTCCCTAATACCCTACGACTGGTGGTACAATAACCCCGAGGAGAGGCTGCGGCTCACCTACTTCTTCTACGAGAGCGACGAACAGGAGCTGAATCAGGCGCAGCAGCAGTTCACGGCGTGTCTAAAGAAGGTACCCCATTATTTACAACCGGATTTACATTTGCCTAAATTTCATTGATTTTTTGTTTTTCTTAAAAGCCAAATCCAAAACCAAAGCTTATGAAAAAACAGCAGCAGCAGCAGGCGGTGGCACTGGGAGAGTATGAGACTGATGCGGATCTGATTGCCAGCTTGGATGAAGAGGATGCGGATAATGAAAGCGATGATGAAGACTCGGATAGCGAGCTTCAATCGATGTTGCTGCACAAATCAGCTCCGATTATGGTCTATGAGAAGAATTTGGCCAAGCGCTGGCCTCACCAGAAATAATACGGATCGGCCATATCCATCCCAATCTGAACAATTAATTTGATAGTTTCTTTTTGTTTTTGTTTTTCCTGATGATTCAAGAAATATTTTTTTTGTTTTTGTTTGTTTATTGGATGATATTAATTTGATTAATTTTGAGTAACAAGAATTAAGTATAAGACATACATATATACACACATATTATTATTATATAATTAACTTAATGCAAAGACGAACTCTGCAAGTCTTGTGATTAAAAATCTTGACTAATGTTTAATGTTTATTTATGTGATTCAGGGAAACACATGTATTCACATTTTTTTTTTTTTTTTTTTTTTGGAGCAGGATGAATAAAGATATCCAATCCTTTAATTATGATTTTTACTTGGCCATGCGACGCATCTGCTTTGTCTGTTCGCCCATCGCCAGGTGCGCATTATCCGCCTTGTTAATCAGCGCATCTAGCTTGTCCAGCTGCCCATCCATTTTCAGACTCTTGGCTGCCTTGGCGGCCGCCACTTCAGCGGCAGTAGGCGGACCCAGCGGCTGTGGCTTTGGTTGCCGTTCCACGGGTTGCTGCCTTATTGGTTCCTCGCCGTCTCCGCCGCCGCCACCACCTCCGCCTCCGTTGTTAGGTCCATCATTGGCGCCACTGAGGCTGCCGCCACGTGCAAATAAATTGGACAGGCTGCCGCATGCGGTCTGCTTGAAGCGATTTAAGCGCTGCTGCGTACTGCTCAGAATGCTATTCAGCTCGTCCAGCTTGCCGCCGGCGCCACGCAGTGATTCCTCTTGCTCCTCCAGCATCTGTAATAGTTATTTCGTGGAGCACATAACTATCTAGCAACTAATTGGTAACAATTTTCTTTTCAATTATTTAGAAATACTAATAATAAATTTCCATTTTGGCAAAGTAAATTACCAAAACCTTGATGCAGCATCATCTTGGCAGGCAATAAATGATGAAGATGAAAATCGACTTACGGTTGCCTCGGCCACCTCCATTTCGGCCATTTGCTGTTCGATGCGCTCGTTGCGTTTTCGCTCAAATTCCGCCTGATCCGGCGGCTCCTGTCCCAGCAATTCGGCTCGCTGGCATTCCTGCTCATAGCTTACGTTGTGCTCCGCCATGACGTGCGATTAGTGACTGTGCCTCGGTTTGACTAATCAACAACAACAAACAAACACACAAAGATACACTTACACATCGATTTTTGTGCGACAATGGCTGAGACAACTGGGCCACAACGCATGCGCTTCTTGGAAACTGGGATTGGGAAGGGGCCCATGAGAAAAATACAAATACAGCTGATTTCTCTCACACACACACAAACATACATAGCTGGTAATTGTTTTAATATAACAATTTGTATACAACTTCGATATACATACATATTATATAATTAATGCTAAGGCTCGGGACAGCGCTCATAGATCTGGATGTAGGATTCGGTGAGTGTGATCATCTGTGGCAGTATTTCGGTGACATGCAGATCCTGCATTTCATACCACTGCCCGTTGGCCTTGTGGAGTATGTGTACGCGATATGTGCCCTTCTTGGGATCACCATCGTGCACAATGTTCGCAACCAGATTGTATTTGGTATCCTTGATGCCCTTGTCCCGCTGCTTCATGCCCAAAATGTCGCCAAAGTCCACATTTCTGCAAATGGACACACAAGTGTCACCAGATTTCGTTAACAAAAAAATTAAGTTAGATTATGGCCACTTACTTGATGGGAAAGTTGACAATTGTAGGATTCTTTTCGAGAAAGAATGTGTTCTTGGTGAAGCGCTTAATGTATAAGATGATAAACCGTGGCAGTCGCGTGATCTCGAAGCGTTTCATAAAATTATCCTTATACGTTTTGTACTCCTTTTCGGCGCTGCCATTGAATTTGCCCAGCAACTGATACAGATTCACCTGCGGTATTATATTCTCGCGAAATTCATCCGTAAACAGCGGCGGTGGCGGCAAGTCACAGGTTAAATATATGAAATTTGTCTGCTCCACCTGATGCTTGTACTCATCCGTCTCGAGCAGCTGCTGCTTGGCTGTGTCGTCCAGCTCAACGGGAGGAATTTTACGCGTATAGATCTTCATTTCGCCTAAGAATATTTTATACAATATCGACGAATTTGGCTGCTTGTTGCCCTTGAGGGCGCGATGCAGTGTATTGAGGAACCAGGACAGAAAATCAATGGGATCGCCCTGTTCGGTAATTTGAAAACGTTTGCTCGACCACAGCACCACTGCCTGCAGCATTTCGTGCGGTGAAACGTGCGCCTTAAAATTACGCGGATTCCACATTTTGCGCATCAGTTCGCCGAAGCGCTGCACCAGCGTAAACATGGAATCGCCCGGCGGCCGCTTGATAGTCGCATAGCTCTGCTCCCGGAGAAAGTAATCGCGCAGTGGGCTGACATGCGACAATGCATGGAGGACCACATTGCAATAGTCGTTCGCCTTGATGTTGTTTAGACCAACGACGCCGGGCAGATAGAGGATGCCGTCAACTGTGCGCGAATGCTTCGGCTGCACCTGGTCCAGTTTGCTGATCTCGTTGCGCAAAAATGTCGGATTGAGCACATACTTGATGTCGTCCAGCGAGGAATCGATGATCTCATAGTTGTCCGGCAGGCAGTAGAAGCGCAGCGTGTGCAAATTAAGGAACACATGATGCGCCTCGCCCACTGAGTGTGTGTAAGCGTGCGTATTGTTGCCACGTCCCTGGAAATATTTGCCGCACACGAGGCAGGCGTAAACGTTTATCCGCGTCAATGAAATGGAGCACAATTTCTCAAAATCAAAATCGAGCAGATTGCGATTGATCGTGTCCAGATACGGGCAAACGCGGTACTTTGGATTGAACACGGACGGTGTCTCTGCATATATAATATATATATTAGTAAATATCTTCTATATATATACAAAAACACATCGATTTATTCAATATTCTCACCATCGTCTTCCAATAGGTGCTTGTGTTTCGTCTCCAGCTTGGCGCGCTTTGCTGCTTTTTGGTAATACGTAAGTTTATAATTGTTTCAACATTTTCTGACATTTTATAATTACCTGCGGATTGCGTGTGCGCCATATCTACGATTATTTCTCAACTTATATTTATGTATTGATTATGATTACGAAAATGTCCATTAATTGTGTTATTTTGCCGGCGCTTGTTTTTAGTTAGCGATGACAGTGTCAATCTATCGATATGTGGACAACGAACGATAACAAAAGATGCGATGCTTCTTATCGAACCTTTTCAATTAATACATCGATAACACAATCGATAGCACATCCTATTAAACTGCACGTGCGTTAAACTAGACACCAGCAACAAATGTTTACCTCAAAATAATTATGGGCAAAAAGGTGTATAATGCCAAGGCGCGGCAAAATCCGCAAACCATTGTCGACAATTCGGCTGTAAAGAATGTGAGTTAACACAGTTAAAGAGTATTATCGCCTGTATACACCATAACACAATTATTTCAATGTCCTCCAACAGATCAAAATCGTAACTGAGGATGTTGTCGGAGACAGCTGGAGTGGCATTCCCACTGGTTACGATGAGGCTAACGCTCTTGTCCTACCTTCACAGAAGCGCTCTACCAAAATCCAAATCGAGAAGCGACAGAATGTCAAGATTCTCTCTAAGAAGCAGCGTAAACATTTGCAATCCATTGTCAACAAGAAGAAGAAAAAGGAGGGCGTAAGTAATGTTTGGGGGTAATCCTTTCGACGTCACCCACCGTAACCCAATTATCTGTTTTGCATGCAGCGCGCACAACTGCTGACGGATTTGGCTGCTGTGCAAATACCCGAAGCCGAACTGCAGCAATACACATCGATCAGCCAGGCGCAAACCGTAGGCCTAAAGGGTTTGCAGACCCTCGACGAAGCCCTGGCGAAAAAGAAGGCGCGACAATCGCAGCAGCTGGTCGAACAGCATCAAAAGCAGGGACGGCGCGTCAATGGCATCAAGGGTGCTGGCAAACGCAAACTGCTCATAGAAGAACAGCAGGCACTGGACGCCAAACGCAAAAATCCAAATATAATAAATGCTGACGACTCCACAGATGAGAGCGACAGTCAAAGTGATAGCGACAGTAGCCCAACTGCACCAGAGGCGCCAGCTAAAACTGAACCTGAAGTGGTGGCCATTGAACAGCAGCAGCCAGCCAAGTCAACGCCTCAGCATCAGCCAAAGCCAGAGACAAAGACGTCTTCAGCTGCAACTGTTCCAGTTATACCACATCAGACAGTCTATGTGCCCGTACATCGCACGGACGAAATGCAGGCGGCGCGTTTACGTCTGCCCATCCTCGCCGAAGAGCAGCAGGTTATGGAGCTGATCAATGAGCATCCGATTGTCATTGTTGCCGGTGAGACGGGCTCTGGTAAAACCACACAGCTGCCACAGTTCCTCTACGAGGCTGGCTATGCACAGCACAAGATGATTGCCATCACGGAGCCACGTCGCGTGGCTGCCATTGCGATGTCGAAGCGTGTAGCGCATGAGATGAATCTGCCTAGCAGCGAAGTGTCCTATTTGATACGGTTCGAGGGCAATGTGACGCCAGCGACGCGCATTAAATTTATGACCGATGGCGTCCTCCTCAAGGAGATCGAGACCGATTTTCTGCTCAGCAAATATTCAGTTATTGTGCTGGATGAAGCGCACGAGCGCAGCGTGTACACGGATATACTGGTCGGTCTGTTGTCGCGCATTGTTCCACTGCGCCACAAGCGCTCTAATCCACTGAAGCTGATCATCATGTCCGCAACGCTGCGCGTCAGAGATTTTACAGAGAATACGCGACTTTTTAAGGTGCCGCCGCCGTTGATCAAAGTGGAAGCGCGACAGTTTCCGGTGACTATACACTTTCAGAAGCGCACACCGGATGACTATGTGGCCGAGGCGTATCGCAAGACGCTCAAAATTCATGACAAGCTGCCGGAGGGCGGCATTTTGATCTTTGTGACCGGACAGCAGGAGGTTAATCAACTCGTACGCAAGCTTCGACGCGCATTTCCCTACAAGGGACAGCAGCAGCAGCCGCAAGAGCGGCAGATGGAGCAAGATAATACGCAGCGGGAGGAGCTTGAGCCGGAAAAGGAGTTTGATCTCAAACGCACCATACGCACTATGCGCAAGTCAAAGAAAAAGTTTCTCAATCAAATCTCGTTGCCGAAAATCAATTTGGATGACTACAAATTGCCCGGCGATGATACCGAGGCGGATATGCATGAAGTTGCAGATAATCCCTCCGATTCAGAAGAGGAGCATGATCAACTTGAGGATGATGACTTAAATGAACTGACTGATTCGGCGGCAACCAAACAACCGTTGTGGGTGCTGCCGCTCTACTCGCTACTCTCGTCGGAGAAGCAGCAGCGCATCTTTCAGCCAGTGCCCGAGGGCTGTCGCCTGTGCGTTGTGGCCACCAATGTGGCGGAAACATCGCTCACCATACCCCATATCAAATACGTTGTCGACAGCGGCAGACAGAAGACGCGTCTCTACGACAAACTGACCGGTGTCAGTGCCTTTGTCGTCACCTACACATCCAAAGCGTCAGCCGATCAGCGTACGGGTCGTGCCGGACGCATCAGTGCGGGCCATTGTTATCGCCTGTACTCCAGCGCCGTTTACAACGACCTCTTTGCCGACTTTAGTCAGCCGGACATACAGCAGAAGCCCGTCGATGATTTGATGCTTCAGATGCGCTGCATGGGCATCGATCGTGTGGTGCACTTTCCCTTTCCATCGCCACCCGATCAGCTGCAGCTGCAGGCCGCCGAGCATCGGCTGGCTGTGCTGGGCGCTTTGAAGCCAATAAGTGGTGGCGTCAATACGGATTTGCCGCCAGCTGTCACCCAGCTGGGTAACGTCATCTCGCATTTTCCCGTCTCGCCGCGCTTTGGCAAAATGCTGGCGCTGTCCAACCAGCAACAGTTGTTGCCGTACACGGTGTGTTTGGTGGCGGCACTTTCTGTGCAGGAGCTGCTCATCGATACGGGCGTGCAGAGGGATGACGAAGTGCCATCCGTCTCCAATAAATTTCATCAGAGGAGCATGAGCTGGGCGTCCGGTGGCAACTACAGGCTGCTGGGTGATCCCATGGTGCTGCTCCGTGCCGTTGGTGCAGCTGAGTATGCCGGCTCCCGGGGCAAGCTGGCCGAATTCTGTGAGACGTACGGCCTACGTCCCAAGGCCATCAATGAGGTGCGCAAGCTCCGCGTCCAGCTAACCAACGAGATCAATATGAATGTCAGCGATGTGGAGCTGTGCGTTGATCCGCAACTTAAGCCGCCCAGTAATGCACAGGCCCGTTTCCTCAGACAGATACTGCTAGCCGGTATGGGTGATCGGGTGGCACGCAAGGTGCCGCTCGACGAGATTAGCGATAAGGAGGAGCGGCGACGCCTGAAGTACGCCTACAATTGTGCAGACATGGAGCAGCCGGCGTTTCTGCATGCCACCTCGGTGCTGAGGCAAACGCCTCCCGACTGGATCGTCTACCAGGAGGCCTACGAGCTGATGCATGGCGATAGCAACAAGATGTTCATACGTGGCATCACCGCCATCGAGCCCGAGTGGCTGCTGCTCTATGTGCCAATGCTGTGCAACATACGTCAGGTGCGTGAAGATCCAGCGCCACGATACGATGTGACAAAGGGCCAAATCAATTGCTATGTGGATGCCACATTCGGCAAGGCCGGCTGGGAGCTACCTCTTGGCGAAGTGGAGATGCCGCTCAATGATAAGGCCTGCTGGTAAGTTCATTTGTAAGCCACACACAACTCCGTTCGTTAATATTTGACCTGCATTTGCAGCTACTTTGGCATGTTCCTGCTTGATGGGATCGTTTGCCCGCCACTGGCTGTCTTCAAGCCTAAACTGAAGTCAACGCCAGCCTCACTGATCAAGAGCTGGTCCAGTCTCAATGACAAGGTGCAGCGCTTTAAGTGGGCGCTGACGACCAAACAGATTCACACGCGACAATCCCTATTCGATCAGTGGAAGACGGATCCCAATTGTAGGCATATACATATATATAAATTACTTATACATATTTGCATACATTAACTATTATATATTTTAGACCTGCTCGAGGAGTATCAGAATCTGCTGTACGATGTGGCACTTAGCGAACTGACGCCCATTTGGCCACCCAATAAACCAGGTCCAGCTGCTTTAGCCTAGCAGGTGACCTAGAAATTCCTTCAAATTTGGATTGTTTAAATACCATTGGTTTCTGTTTGGACTCTCTTCCGATGGTTCTGCTCTGCAAGTGATATTTATTTAAGTGCATGAGCCGAGAGATGACCTCATAATCCTTGACTGCAAATCTACTCCTCAATATGGACGGCAATCAAATTGATTTCACTCTTAAGTGTAAAAATACGTTTTTATATAAAGAACTATCAATTAAAATACCAAACAATACTTGGCTTTTGTATAACAAGTTTCATTTTTTATTTGTATTTTAAATGTTATTTGTAGTATATACATATATACTTTATATATATATATAAGTATTCAATTTGTTTAAATGGAACTAAACAGAATTTTAGAAGAAAGAAAAACATTAATCGAGTGGGAGGAATTAAAATGTTGTTAACAGCTAAGTTTCGATAGTTGTTCCAATACAATATACGTTTGATTTTTGTTTTTGTTTTTTTCCTCGTTATATGTATGTATGTATATGTTTGGATGTATGTATGTATGTCTGTAACTGATTATGCATTGCGTGCCTTTACATACAGACATCGACATTATCATCATCATCATCATTAACAATCAATTTGTTTGCCTGTATTGTACCAGTTAAGGGTAGTTGTTTCGTTACCGTTGCTTTTCAGATCAACGAGTTTCAGATACAGCACCAGCAAACTGTGCAAATGAATATATAATTAACTATACATGCATTGGGTAGGAAGGGGGAAACATTCAATTGCTGGCAACATTTTTTGTTCGGGTGCTGTTCTTTTTTTTATACCCTGAACCCAATAAAAATGGGTAAAAAGGGTATAATGGTTTTGTGCAAATGTATGTAACAGGCAGAAGGAAGCATCTCCGACCCCATAAAGTATATATATTCTTGATCAGGATCAACAGCCGAGTCGATATAGCCCTGTCCGTCTGTCTGTCCGTTTGTATGAACGCGCAGATCTCAGAGACTATAAGAGCTAGAAACTTCAAATTTGGAATATAAGTTTTCGTGTACCAGGCGCAGATCAAGTTTGCTTTATTTTATCGATAACTGCCTCAGTTTCGGAATTATCGATACATTTCGATTTCCGATTGCAATAAATTCCACATATCTCTCATAATTTAATGGATACCAATTTTGGTTGGTAGGTTGTTGGCGAGGTCCTTGAAAGATCGGCATGTGCCACGCCCACCTCCGACGCTCCCATCACCCCCGCCCCTAAAATTTTCAAATGGCTTTATCTTCCGCAGTTTTTGAGTAGGGAACGTCAAATTTGGTAGGTATATTACTGGTAGTCGACTTAAAGAACCGATAACAAATTGGTGGTGCCACGCCCACACCTGCGCCTATAATCGACAATTCCGATTGTAAAACGATAACTCCGTATATCTCCGAAAATTTTAAAGAAACTTCTCTATAATTTGTTTGGTGCGAAACTATTAAAGAGGACATTTGGAAATAAACCTATAATGTATTTAAAGCTTGGTTCAGGGTATATGGTAGTCGAGCTCACTCGACTACAGCGTTCTTACTTGTTTTCTTTTGTGATATTTATTTTTTGTTTTTTTTTTCTTTTGTATAACTGTATTTTTGTTTAGTTTTTACAATATGCTTAGTTTGTGTATTTGGAAAAGTTATTTGGGCATTTTTCTAGTGTTTTTTTTTTTGTTTTTTGTTTGTTAGTTTTCTTTTAATTTATAACGCATGCACATTGCACCTTGTTCATACATATATTACAGGGTATTCATTTATTGATCTTTTTTTGATTTTCTTTTCTATGATATATTCCTTTAGCTATGTAAATACTCGCCAATAATAACCATAATTATTATACATAATCAGAATTGTTTTTAGGGGTTTTAACGTGCTTTTTTCTTTCCCTCAGTTATTCTTGAATTCGTGTATAATTTAGTAGTATATCTCTCTCTATAGCTACAGATATACTTCATGCATATGTCAAGAGATATATGTGTGTACTCATATATATTCATATAATAATATATATACAAGTACACTCATATATCTATATATATGTATGAGTGTGTGTGTGTGTGTGTGTTTGTGTTTTTGTATATTTAAGTATGAATGTATGTGTTTTGTGTGTGAGTGTGTAGAAAAAATCAGTCTAATGTATTAAGGCAACGTGAGAGCTTTACAATTTCATCAACATTATCTCATCCTTAAAATGTCAGTATATCAATATACATCAATATATATGAATATATAAGTCTATATATATTATATACACATTTATCATTCATCAACATTAACATTATAGTCGTCAGCAATTTTTCTTGACTTTCACTTAATTAATTTTGTAATTGATTTAAATTTACATTTACTTAAATTTACAAATTGTAGTTTTTTTTTTTTTTTTGCTTTTTTCTTTTTTTTAATTTGCCAACTTAGTTTTTAGTTAAATACTTGAACATCAATGTATATAGCAATGTGTATATATTTATTTAGTGATAGGTTTTCTTTTTTGTTGTTTTTTTTATATATCAATATTAACAATAAAATTTTGGTATGTTTTGTGTTTCGCTTTGTTTTTGTTGTGGTTTTTAATTAATTTATATAAATTCTTTGTTAGTTCTTATCAATTGTTTTTTTTTTTTTTTGTTGTATATTGGCTAGGAAAGCAATAAAAGGTAGTTATAGAAGAATTGGGATTAAAACAATAAGACCCAAGACAAGGACAACTTCCAATTCCAGGTCTTGATCCAGGTATAATATGTACGTAAAATTAATGAAAAGCATTTTGGTTTTGAGTTTTCTATTTTTTTAACATTATATCTTTTACAAGTTTTTTTTATGCATATGCCTATATATATATACATATATATATTATATATATATATATTATATATATATATATATATATATTATATTATATTATATATATATATATATATATTGACATAAATGTATAAATTTGTAATACTAACAAAAAATTATAATTTTTTTAAATTTTTGTCGCAGATATATTTATATGAATGTATATTATGTATATAGCAAGCATAGCTAAGTTAGTAACTATACTACATATATGTAAATATATATGTATATAGATTTTGTTATAGGTTTTGAACTATACTACTATTTTAGTGAAAAAGCTAATCCAACCGTTTCATTATCTTCTTTCTTCTTTTTTTTTTCCTTATCTGATTTCTTGAACTCTTCTTCTTTGTATATACACACGAGACAATATAACAAATCTATAGCTAGGCATAATATGTATTATATCTGTGGCATATAGTATGCATGTTTAGTTATATATTCATATATAAATATATATATACAAATACATATATATATTTAGTATTTACATTAATCCATTTGCTGTACATACTAGACGCAGTCGTTTTAAAAACACAACATTGATTTCTTGGAAGTATTTTGTTGTTGTTGTTGTTTTTAATGTTTGTTGCGGGTTTCTTAGATCCGAATTCGTTTTAGTTGGGTTCTAACGCTGGGCTATAATAGATCATGGTATTTAAATGATATAAACAGCTTTAAACTGTTGTCCCATTCTCATCGCTTTCATTGTCATCTTGTAAATGTTTGTCCTGTTGCTGCTCTTCTTCGTCTACTTCTTCTTCTTCTTGTTCTTCTTCGATTTCAGGCGGTTTCGTTGTTTCTGTATTCTGTTGCTGCTCCTCGGCCTCGTCTTCCTTCTCTTCTAGCGGCACTGGTTGCGTCTGCAGCTCCCTGTTCTTCGATTCCTCGTCGATGGCCGGCGGCGACGTTGTCGCTGTCGATTGTGGCTTGTCTCTGGGTGTGGGTGTCGGAGTCGGTGTGGTCGCACCACTAGCCAATGGCGATAGTTTCTCTGTGGTACACGGCGGCGTCATGGGCTCGCAGGGTTGCGTCGCCAGTTCCATCTTGTGCAGTTGCTTGCGCAACTCATCCTCGTGATGCTCCTCAAGCAGCGCCAGCTGCACAATGCGATTCTCCTGCAACTGAAGCAACAGCTCTGGCGGCATCTCGCCCGTATAATCGAACGTGGCGAACGACTCCGAGGTATCGATATTGTTCACCTGCTTCTTCTTGTCCGCAATCAATTTCCACATGTTGAGCAGCGTGTTGAAGCTCATCAGATCGATGCCGGGTGGAACAGCACCTGGATGACGGATCACGGCAGCGTCCGCAGTGGCATTGGGCTTAGCAGATAATTTCGATGCCATATCGTCATCCTCGGAGCTGCTGCTACTGACTGCTCGCATTTTCGGCCTGTGCGCTTTGCTGCCACTGGGGCCGCCCATGATGGGCGTGACTCTGGCCAATTTTAGCTGCATGCTGTACTCGTAGTCGCGCTGCATGGAGCTGCGTCGCGAATTGGCCAGCTCCTCGTTGCTGCTGGTCATTATTTGATTATACTCACGCAGGCCGGGCTCCTCGACGGGCACATAGTGCTCGCCAATCTCGATGAGATAAACGCAGTGATTGACGTGGGAGCGAAATAGCAAATCCTTGTGATTGGGAATCCATACGTGCATCACATGACCCACCATGCCGGCGGTCGGCTCCCAATCCTTCCAGCTTAGCCGTCCGCCATTGGCTCGCATATGTTCCGTTGGCCAAATGACAGCATCGATGATGTCCAGGCAGTCATAGATCTATATAAACGATTTGCAAATTAATCTTAACCTGCTGCAAATTGAAACGATTCAAAGATTCAACAAACGTACCCCAGAATCATCCACAATGATCACCTTTCTGTAGATGTCAATGCGTGGTTTGCGTGGCGTTCCAGTTGCAATTGCTGTTGACGCTGATGCGGCTGTTGTTAGTAGCGGACCAGATGTGTTCCCCGGCGCCGTCTCGTTGGCCATGAGACAAATGGGTCCTTTCGTCTTGCGGGGATAGTCACCGGGCGTGGTTATAATGGTGCCAACGCCCATGCCGACGCCGAGGCTGCCCGATGAGGAGGACAGCTTGTTGGAGCGTGGACTCGGTTCGTTCTCGGCCAGTTCTGGGCGTGCATTGATTGGATCTTTGGAGGGCAGCGACTCGACGCCACCGCTGGCAATGGGCAACGTGGCACGCCTGGCGCTTGCCTGTAACTGACCACCGCTTCTGGCACGCTGCCCACTGCTGCTGGCGCGCAACGTGGAGCCCGAAGCAGCCTCCTGGTCCCGTTCGCGATTCAAGAGGCCAGCGATGAGCGTTGTTGAGGTGGGCTTAACGGGCATTACGGCCAAACCACCGCGCACCACTGCTAACGTATCGCTGACATATCTGCCACCCAGGCTACCCGCCATGCCGCTCATACCCGGCACATTGGCGGACCGGACGCCGTAGTAGCTGTTGACGGTAAGCGTGTTGTAGAGCGGTGCTGAAATGAACACTGGCGCCAGATCCGTTGATTCGCCGCCAGTGCTGCTGGCGGTTCCAGGCGCACTGCCCGCTCCGGCGCCCGTAATGCCGGCAGCGGCAACTGTGCCGGCACCAGCTGTGGATCCAGTGGCGGTGCCAATGACGCTGCCGCCGCTGCCAAAATTGCAGGTGCCCAGCTGCATGGATGCCTCCATTGCGGAGCCGGAACTGCAGCCCTGCCGGCAACGCTCTCGTATGCGATGCCACCAATCGAGCACCGTTTGCCTGATCGTGTCCAAGGTAATGGCGCCGCCAATGACCTGACACAACTGGGAATTGGTGTCCGCATACGATGTGGTCAACGGTGAGACATAAATGGGATAACCAATGGGCTGATCGCAGCTGGAGTTGATGATGTTGCGCAGCGCCTGCTTGGCGTTCTGTATGCTGCCCCGCTCCGGATTGCGATTGCGCAGATAGATGAGCTCCTGCTGCTGGCCGGCCCACAGACCGCGCACGCATTCCCGATTCAGTTTGATGACGCGAAAGCTAAGGAAACGCTTGGTCAGCCGTATGATGCGATACTCGTCGGAGCCATCCTCCATGACGTGGCGCAGCGCAAGCAAGTTGGGTGCACCGCGCAATACGGCGCTGCGCCAAACGGGATCCGCCTCATGGGAGATGACCAGCTCCTTGGAGCAGCTATCGATGGCCTCGTAGAGAGCGTGCGGATCAAGAAACTCATCCGGATTCGTGATGTGATCTTGCTGCAATTTGAGTGCCATTTTAACAGCTGGCGCCACCACCGAATGCAACAGCTCCATGTCCGCAAAGACCCACTCGTCGCGCGGCGACGTTATCCGAAAATCGCCCTTAAACAGCGCATGCAGGCCATGCAGAAAGTACTCCACGCCCGTCAGCGAACTATGCGAGGCGGTGGCCAATGAGCGACGCGCGAGCAGACCCAGCGCCAGGCACAGCGACACCAATGGTGCATCCTTAGCAACGCTGGCCACTTTTAGCTTTAGCGCCGGTCGCTGCGCATTTTGCAGCGGCGTCGGCAGCGTTGGCGGTATCATTGTGTTGCCCGGAACGCCATCCTGCTGACTAACCGTCGGCTGCGTCGTCCGTGGCGAGTCCTCTTTGCGCAGCGCTTTGCCCGGCGCCGGTTTGGACAGCTTGACAAAGACATTCTGATCCATATAGGTCACATAATTGCCCAATCCAGGCGCACTCTCCGATGTCTGTCGCGATATGTTGGCAAAGCTGTGCGAGCTGCTCAGCTGATCGACGCCGCCCAGCACACTGCTGCCACCGTCCTGGACGCCACCGACACCTGGCACCGTGCCGACGCACCCACTGCCGCTCATCGTGGCACTCTTCTGGGGCCGGACACTGCGCAGCTGTTGCTGCGATTGCGACTTGGATTGCGGGGCGCTGCTGCCGCCATGCGACGACAGATTTGGTGTGCTCTTCGAGTCATTGTGGGCTGGGGTATTGTTTGCAGTGGTTGTGTTCGTGCTGCTGGTCTGTGCTGCAGCTGGGGTGGTCGTGTTGCTGCTGCTGCCGCCGCCGATGGCTGCTGCTGCAGCGACAATATTGTGGCCATTGCTTGCCGCTCCCGTTGTGGCTGAGTTGACCGAAATTGCAGCTGCGCCTGAATTGGATGTGGCGGGTGTCGCTGTTGCTCCGCCTGCGACTGTAGCTGAACCTGCTGCTGCCGACGCTGATGGCGGCGGCTCCTTAGTGCTTTGCCCATCCTTGCGCTTGTCAACACAGTAGTTAATCCATTTGAGGTACACGTAGCAGAAGCTGGATCGTGTTATGCCAACGGCACGAAAATCAAAATCCTCATCCAAATTGAAATTAAATATGGGATCGAGATCAACAAATTGACGGTTTAGCGTATGCTGCAGTGCCTCCTGTATGGGCCCAGAGGCTAGCCACTGCTCCAGCTTTGGATTCTTCACCACATAATATATGATGCTCTGTGGGTCAATAAATGATAATTAAGCCTGCATCATTAGATGATCGACGAAATGCACTCACCTTTATGTAGTATGTGATTAGCACTTTGCGGTACTCGAAAACCTGCAGCGTGGCGCTGGCCAGATTATCGGATATGGAGTAGCCCTCGATGACGTACTGGGCGGCAACCACCTGCCATGCCAGCCAGCGTGTCGAGAACATTGCATTGGCGCTGAGCAGTCGCGGCAAATGGCCGGGATCACAGCAGCAGCACCCATCATTGTCCTCCACATCCTCGGTGATGGCCTCCACCTCACGTTGCTGGCAGTAAGTGCCTCGAAACTCCAAGCCGCGCATCTGAAACGTGCACAGCCCGTTCCCCAACTCAATGATGTGCACCAGACAATTCAGATCATCCGAGGCGAGCACTAAAAAGAAACCGGGAAGCGAAGGTTAGTTAAGTGTTCGCATTGTTTTTTGAAAGTTGCAACTTACCGAAACAGTCGCCCTGGTTGACATTGCCCCAACGGCCCATGAGTAAATCGCCGCACAGGGAATGCTGCAGGGATCGAGTCAGATGCTCATAGAAAATGCTATTTAGATTATTGTCATCGGCGCCCAGGTCGCGTTCCAGCTGTGAGCTGAGTCGCGTGTTTGAGTGATCAATGCGACGCGTGTTGTAATCCCGTTCCCAAAACTTAACCGGTCGCACGTACGAGGTGAGAAAGATGGCGCTACCCAGGAATGGATTGAGTGGCGTCGATAGCAAAGCCGAAATGCCCGCCTGCAGGAACAGCATCGCCGAGTGCGGCACACTGAAAGGCTGGGCAAATGCATGGAACGCCGAGCCCCAAGTGATCTGCCACGGTGCAATGTACGTCACAATGAACTGCAACTGGAATTTAGAGATCAAAGGGTCAACAATTAGCAATGATTTAGTTGCGCATCAATTTTGGAATGCTTACCTTAAGCAGAAAGTCGCAGCACTTGCGAAATGCGAGCGATACGAAGAAATAGTCGATGATGAAACTCTCCGTGGCCATTGCAAAGTCAACGCGAAACAGGAGGACGGTAAATATAATGATCAGATATTGGTTCGTTGGATCCGAATAGGCATTGCGCACAACTACACAAAGAAGCGGAAAGAAATATAATAATTAAGCTTAAAGTTTAGTAAATTCGTTGAGAATAGCGGATCTTAAATATCCCAGCACGGAAGAGACTCCATAGGAGATTCCATATTACCTCATCAAATAGAGCGAGAGGGAGGAGCAAGAGAGAGGAAGAGAGAGATAGGGATATATATGCAAGGAGAGACTCACATTTGAGCGCACAGACGGAGACGATGAGAGTGCCCCAAGGCACTCCAAACTTATCAGCGATTAGCTGCGAGTCAGCGGTCAGCGATGAGATGGCCAGCAACGGGAAGAGCACATTCCGCTCGAGCACACTCAAATAGATGTAGAACTTTTCGAACCACATTATCTGGGGCGCATTGAGCACCTCGAATTGGCCAAATTCCTTTTGGCGAAGCAGCGGTCGGGCGAAACAGAGCCAGGGCATGTGCTTCCTCATCTGGGGCACTGCATAGTGGAGCAGCAGGCCGAGCGTGCCGATGAACACATTTAGCACCACATTCAGATCCGGCTGCAAGACCGTAAAGACGGTGCTGCAGTGCAGCACGAGTACGCTGACAGCGAGCAATGTCATCACAACGAGATCGTTTTTCAGCCTTGTCGTCACAGTCGCTTGCAGCTTGCGCGGCAGCGGATCGGGCAGCTCATTGTCCGGTTCGCCGTTAGCGTTATCCAAGTGTGTTGCGTTCCGATTATCCGCATCCGGTTCGGCATCAATGGGTGCGGCATCTACATCGGTTGTGGCGGTGCCAGCGCCAGCTGTCAGTGTAGACACATCGCCAGGATTTGTGGTTGACGAACTGGAGATTTTATCATCCTGAACATCATGGACGCCGGCTAAGAGCTCGGGTGCAGTCTTTGACTCATTTGCACATGCCTCGAACATGTTCACCTGACTGGTCGTCACCTTGGCCAGCTCACTGCTCGACAGCTCCGCGGGCGGTTCATCCTCGCCAGCTTCGCCGCCAATGGAAGCAAAGGAACTGGAGGCGGTAATCGCACGTTTGCTGCTACTTAGGGTCTTGCCCAGCGTTTGACTGCTGCCCAGCGAGGATGCCTTCGATTTGCAGTGCTTATTGTGACCGAGCTGATGTTCCAGCTGTGTTTCCTGCTCCACCTCCGGCTCCTCATCTGCCTCCTCCTCAGTTTGCGGGACATCCTGATGATGATTGTGGTAATGGTGCTGCTGCTGCTGTGGCGGCTTTTGCTCTTCGCTTATGGCCAGTTTCTCTAGAGAGCTAAGTTCTATGTGCTCATTGCTGTTGGCCGTCGAACTCAACACCAGATCCTGCTGACGTGTCCTGCTTGTCACAGGTGTTGGCTGCGCTGTCGACGTCTGCTCCGACGATTGCCTCTTGCTGCGGCTCATCTGCTGTTGCCCTTGTCCCTGTCCCAGTCCCTGGATATGGCCCTGTCCCGCTTGGCTGTGCCTGTGTGGGTGACCCTTATGGCACCTGTGGGCATGATTAGGTTTGTCCTCGTCGTCGCGATAGGTGCTCACAATACAGGTTTTGATTAGGCGCCACAGGTGACTGAAATCGCTGGCCGAGCGCGACAGATGATAGCCCAGAGGTATCAGCATTGCGCAGAATATCGAGAACAGTATATACTGAGTGCCGCGATGCTCGTCCAGCGCCGCATACAGCGGACCATACAGCAGCAGCACCGCCAGCACCGATCGTATCAAGCAGAGAAATGAGCCTGCAAATGGGATTGAAATGATTATCAATGACATGCTGTAGCCCAGCAACTGTTGCCTATCGAGGAGAAGGGTAGTACAGTCGGATCACAACGAAAAATAAATTAAAAACTTACCTAAGAGACTGCTGGCCGCATTGCCGCCAAAGAGATGCATATCGAGCTGCTCGAGCAGGTACATGAGAAACGTGTTGATCTGCGGACAGAGGCCCACCGAGAAGATGATGGGAAAGCAGAGGAGCAGGACATAGAGCGACTGCAGCAGCAGCGACACCACATGCGCCGGTGAATATTGCATTCCAAAGAAGACCAACTCAGCCGGCGGCTGTTCCGCATAATCAGCATCCAGACGCTTGAGGAGCAACAGGAGGCCTCCGCACAGGCAAAAGTAAATGGCACGGGAATATGCCACCGATTTGTTAAATCCATGCACCGGCGAAGCGGCATCTGGCTGAACGCTCTTCACCAGCGAGTATTGGGCACCCGCAATGACCGCACAGAAGAGCAGCACACAGAGATCCTTGTAGTGATTATGCTGGAGTATCGCCGCGCCCATTATGGCAACCAGTGTGCAAAGCACACACGCCAGCAACACGTGCAGCCAGTGCAGATCCCGATCAAAGAGCGCCAACAGCTCCAAGCGATCCATGGCTATTTTGTACTCATGCTCATGGCCGCACCACTTGAAACGATACTTGTAGAAACTCTTGGGCGCCACCGGCTTCTCGGCGGCCAGCAGGCATGCGGGTCGCCAATAGTCACAGTACGGCGCAAAGTGTCCATCCACATTGAGCATTGGCTGGCTGAGCTGGTGTTGCTGCTGCTGCTGTCGGCTGGCCGCTGCCGCAGCAATGGCCGCCGAGACGGCTGCATCGGCATTGATGGCAACCGTGCCGCTGGCTGTTGCAGCCGCCGCATCATTCAGCTGTTGCTGCAGCACATCGTTGCGAGCTGCTTGCAATTCGCTGCGCAGCACATTGAACATGCCATGAAGCGAACGTTGGCCCGCTCCTGATACGCCTGATACTAATCCGCCTGATGCTCCACTTGCAGCAGTTGCAGTTGCAGTTGGGTTGCCGCCGCGCGTCGAGCTGCTCATGAGCATGCCCAGCGAGGCGGCTGCTGCTGGCGGTGGTGGTGGTGGCACACCCTGGTGCGATTGTGTGGCAGCAGCCGCCTCGGCAGCAGCCGCTGCATTGGCCAACTGCTCACAGACCAGCTTGGCGTCCAGGTGCAGTTTGTCGCGGGCGAGAGCCCGCTCGATGTGCGTCATGTGCTCCACGGAGCTGCTGGCCGGATAGCTGCCCTGCAGCGCCTGTATGGCGTCCTGATAGAACTGGAAATGCGCACTGGACATGTTGGGGGGCACAATGCTGGGATTGGCTGGCACTGGAGTGCCATCCGGCAGGATGCCAGCAATGGGTCGACCGCGCTCATCAACGGCACCGCCATGCATTAACCAGAGCATCTTGTGTATGTCCGCGGTGAGGCTCTCGGTTAGGCTGATGCTGTGCGTCGAATTCGAGGAGGATGAGTTGCGCGACGCGGACGCAGGCAGCATGGTGAGCTTGGTTTGCGGCTGCCGTTTCACCAGCGCCAGCTCATTGTTGCTGCTGTCCAATTGAGTGCTGCTGTTACTGTCGGCAGCGAGACGACGCCGACGCAGTTCGTCCACCTCGCGATACTTAACCACTTTTGGTATGGCGCCCAGACTGCGGGCAGCCATGCGCGATGTGCTCGGCTGTTCCTCATCGTCTGGCTGTTGCGATCGGTTGGCCGGTAGCTGTTCCATGCCGGCCAGCAGCTGATCTTTGGAGCTGGCACTTATTTGCTCACAATCACTGGATGGACAACCCGAATCCGCCTCGCTCCGTATCAATTGACTACGACTCTGAGCTGCCACCGCCGCCGCCGGCTGTTGCTGGAGTAGCAACTGTTGCTGCAGCGCTGGCTGTGACAGTTCTTGGCGCAGCGCCTGCTCCGCGGCCAGTTCGCGAGCGCTTTGCTGCTGCTGCTGTCGATTGCTGAGCAGCGGCGAACGTGAGCCCGTATTGTTGTCCGTCTCCTCATCATCGGAGGCAGCTACTGCGACGGCTGCAGCAGCAGCAACAGTGTTACCTGGTGTAATCGATCCACCGGCAGCAGCAGCAGCTGTGCTCATGTTCATCTCACTGTTTTTGAGTACATCATCCAATTGGTTATGCGTCTGCTGCAGTTCGCTGAGTATATGCTCCAGGTTGTCATCGAAATCCTTGAAGACATCGTCATCATCATCGGCCAAAATGCCGCCCACATCCGATTCGGCGCTGTGGTGCGTCTGACTGCAGCCCAGGGCACGAGTTCGTCTTCGCAACGGCACATCGTCCAGCTCATCATCGTCGTCCACGTTATGATTGCCATTGATCTGGTCGGTGTCATCCAGCTGCACGCTGGTCAACTCCTGTTCGCTATTCTTCTCATCCAGATGCTCAACAATTGGATAGACAGGCGGCTCGATTAGCGCCGTCGTGGAGCCGCAGACGCTTGAGCTGCCAAATATGACGCTGCTGCAGCTGCTGCCACCACCACCGCCAGCAGAGCTCTCCGTGTAGTTCTGATCGACCATTCGTGGCGAATACAGATTCAGATGCTGATTCCGCACAAGACTTTTACTGGGCGGCGGCAGCGGATTGCGCATCTGCTGCTGTCCGCTGATGGCCTCCACGCTGTTCGGATGCGGGCTTAGATTGGACACAGACGGCTGCGGGCAGAGCACTTCAAGAGCGGCGCTTTTGATGCGACGGACGCCACCGCCAGCAGCACCAGCACCACCACCACCATTACCACTACTACCATGTTGACCGCTGGACAGCAGCGTTGACTTGGAGACGCCTTGGCCGTTGCTGTGCTTATGATAGCTGGTCGCATTGGAATGTCGTCGTCGCTTCATGGCGGCAGTGGTGCCGTTGCGACTGCTGCCAGGGCAGCCGCTGGTCGACTCCGTTGCCGGACCGGATTCGGCGCGACCCGTACATGAGCTGGTGGAGGCGCACAGCTGCAGTGCGGACATTGTGCTGTTGGGATCCTTGCGTACGATTGCGCCACCCAGATGAGGATGCAAATGGTTATGATGCAGCTGGTGATGGTGGTGGTGGTGGTGATGCTGGGCTCGAAACGGCGCCTGCTGCTCAATGCCCAAATCCGATTTGGTATAACTATCATCCTCCAGATACACATCCGATGAGGAATCTGCAAAGCAATCATTTTGAAAAATACATTCTTAAAAATCAATATCATTGACTAATTATTGAATAACAATGTCACATTGAAATCGGTTGATTGCGGGGGCGTGGGGAATATAGAAAGTTTAGTTACCGAGTATCCATGATTGCAGTGCACGATTGCAGGCATCATTGGCAGCGCTACGGGTTAGACCCATGCCCAGTTCCATGTCCTCCACATCGTTGACGCCGCTGCCAATGCTGCTGGCATTTTTATGCTGGCCATGCGGCTGCTGCTGGAGATGATGATGCTGATGGTGTTGCTGCTGCATGGACTGAAAGACGCCGGCGCGGCTCTGGTGTTTCAGTCGCTCGTCGTGCGTTTCGGAACTGCGATGACGTTGCAGGCGTGAGGAACGTGTATTTGTCATAACAATGACAGCTGAGGAAGTGGTGGCAGTTTCACTAGCTGCAGTCGAGCCGGCACCCGCTTGAGCGCTGGCTATGAAATGCTGGCGAGCATTGCCTTGCGGCCGCACCGCCTTCGTGTGCAGAAAGCTTGGCGCCGCCGTCGTCGCCGTTGTCGTTGTGGCAATGGTATCTGACTGATTGCGCATAAGTTTGGCGTTAAATGTTGAGTCCGCAGCACC
This sequence comes from Drosophila mimica, assembly GCA_037043585.1. Lineage (NCBI taxonomy): Eukaryota > Metazoa > Arthropoda > Insecta > Diptera > Drosophilidae > Drosophila > Drosophila mimica. The sequence goes on along the minus strand of JBAMBE010000748.1, from coordinate 5,707,212 downwards.
GCCCGCGTCCAGGCTGCTCTGCCGCTCCAGACGGCGTCGATGCCGCCTACTAAACACCTCCGAACACTTGCGTGACAAATGACCCGTTCGCGTTCCACCCGCTGTTGTCCCACTGCTAGTGCTGGTTCCGGCTCCCGAAGTACTCGTCATCTGCTGGCATCTGCTGTTGCTATCGAGACCGCCAGTGGTGCCTCCTTCCGCTCTACTGGCACCGCCGACCACTTCGACTACCTCAGGATACACGGTTAGGTACTTGTTGTACAGCTCATTGGCAGACATGTTGTTCTGGCCGGCGGCTATGGTGGAACGTATGGATTTGCTGACGCTCGCAGATCCAGCTAGAGATTGCTGATCCTGTTGGCTGCCGGCGGAGAGCATCGAGGGCGCATAAAACATAAGCTCAATGGACTCGGAGCTGTTCTTGCGATGGACATCAACTTTAAGATCTTTAAATGGAGAGACTGTAAGTTTATATTGGCATATTTATATATATATATAAATATATATATATATATATATATATATATATATAACGCATAAATAAGCATACACTTTGTTAATGGAGCTCTTAAACGTTTCTCGAGAAAACCCTCATCATTTGATCATTTGATTTGTTTATTTAACTTACCAATAATGCTGTTCACATTGTCAATGGACATGATGCTGTTCTCCTCGCTGGCCTCATTAATGGCCTGCTCCTCGGAGAGACGCGAGCCGCCGCCAGCGGCACGCATTACTTTCATCTCGATGCCATGCTCCTCGTCGCGACCGTGCGACGCTGTTTCCTTGGTGACCTTGAAGAACTGACTCTTCAGATTCACCTCGGACATAGTCTGTGCCCGATCGTACAATCGATGAAGCGCCAAATTGCTCAGCTTGACCAGCAATATAGTGCTGCTGGTCAGCACACAGTACAGGCACCAGGTCAGCCATGTGCTCGGAAAGTACTAGAAGATCGAATGGTAAGTTAACTTTTTTTATATGGTTGCCTTGCTCCAGCCTTAAGGTAAATAGGATGGTAGCTTTAAGGCATAGTGAACACTCACCAAATAGGCGACAAAGGGCGAACAGAGCAGGTAGAGCCATAGATACAGATGCACCACATTGCAGAAAACACCCTGATGCGGATCGTAAAAGTAGCCGCCAGTCAGTGAGGCCCACACGCCCTGGCGCAGTATCTCCAAGGTCTGTGAACCCATGGTGGCCTATACTGCATTACTGCTATTATGCCCCGCACACGACTCTCGGCGGTGACAGCGGGGACAAGCTGGGCCAACAACCGTAAGGATCGCCGTCTTATCGCCACTTAATTAACAACGAGTCAGTGTTATTGTTATCGGGAGCTTTGAAAGCTTGCAAACGCCAGCGGAGTCGAGTTGAAATTCGAGAGCAAATCGTAAATCGTTGGTCGTTTCAGCGGGGGGAAAGTGAAGGCGTGAGTGTGTGTAAATTGTGAATTGGCACAGCGAGAGGCTGAGTTGGGCAAAACGAAAACAACGCAAGCAAAACGAAAAAAAAATAAATATGAAAATCGAGGTGTTGCTCCTGAAATTCGTAACCGTATTCTTCAGATTTCATGCACTTGCAGTCAGCACTTGCACTCCGAACATTGAGATTACGATACAAATTCACATCGATTTCGATTCAGTTGCTGTTGTTGCTGCTGTTGTTGCTGCTGCTGTTGCTGCTGTTGGTGTCTTCGTGGATGCAGTTGCACCGCAGCCACTGTTAGTATGTGATGGTTTTTCCGTTTTCTCTTTGATGCGAGAGTTGTCATTGTTGTTGTTATCAAAACATCGTCTGCATCGTTGCATCTACTAATTTGAACTTTTCTTTATTTGGGGTTTTGTTCTTCTTTTTTCTTTTTTTTTTCAAAGTAACACTCACTCCCTATGCTTCCTCGTTTCATATGCTTTTTCTTTTATTTTGCCTTGTCTTCGTTGTGCCGTCGCTATGTCAAGTTATCGAAACGTCTTATCGCTATCGAGCGCACAAGTGTTGGAAAAAGTTACGAAGAAATCAAAAGGTTGGCGCGCATTCAAGTGTACACAATACAAAGATTATTTTGCATAGTTTGTTTTTTCCAGTTTATTCTTGCAATACACCGATTCTTAAGATAAGTTAATATGTAATTAAAAAAAAAAATTAAAAAAAATCTTTAATACAAGCGTTACATCACAAAGTTAACATCACCATACCCACAGAACTTTTCGAGATACGTTTTGTTTAGGTTGCTTTTTTTTATTTTTCTTTTCAGTCCACGTCCTCGTTGTGGGTTACCGCACTCAGTGCAGGCTATAACTATATACATAGTTAGCGCTCTTCACTGCTGCTAGCATCCACATCGCTGCCAACATAGTCATCCTTGTGCTCATAGTTATGATGATGATGGATGTGCTCCTCTTCCTGTACGATTGGCACATGCTCAGTGGGATGATGGTGCTGATGGTGCTGATGGTGCTGATGGTGCTGATGCTCGTGATGCTCGTGATGATCGTAATGATCGTGATGATCGTGATGATCGTGGTGGGAGGCATGGTCATGCTTCTCGTGGTGATGAATGTGTTCCTTAGTCTGATGGATTTGGATGGGATGATGTTCCTCATGTATAATTTTCTTCTCCTCCTTTAGGACAATCGGCTTGTGATGATGATGCACATGCTTTATCACAGTATGCACATGTTTCTCGATCTTTTTATGTATTGGAACATGGATGACAATCTTCTTTTTCTTATGTTGGCTGTTGCTAAGGAACCAAAAAGGACAAAAAACAGTGAGAAAAACCAATTGGTATATTGGTATGCATATTTCAAACATGTCTTACCCAGCATTTGTTTCCTGGACGCAAACAAAACACAGCACCAGCACAGCCAAGACCGATAACTTTAGCAACTGCATTGGCGGAGAGGCGAAAAAAAAAGAAAACAAAGAAATTTTGAATCCAAATCTTTTACAGTTTGTGAACAAGGCTTTTCTATATATCCATTTGGTTGCCTCAAATAATATTGCTTACCACACAACGATTTTCCATTATAATTATGAGTTTATGAGGCGTTGAAACAGAGACGATGTGACCGCTCGAGTGGCTCGATAACGAATGATTGCTGGCACACTGCGGCCAAATTATTTTATAACACGATCCATGACCACGATGAGGCCTAAGCTGGAATGTGGCGTGGAATGCGCCAGCGTCGCTCGATTTTGCTTCCGTGCGCCGGCCACAAGCGTCAACAACAGCAGCGCGAGGCGCACGCGCCGCGATCCCACCAAACAACAAGTAGCAAGCACCAAGCAACAATATATGATTTGCTCGAATTAAATCGCATAGTCAATAAAGATATTGCCGTTGCAACATTATCATCGCAATCGTGTGTGTGTGTGTAATGATTGTGGGTGTTATTCAGTTGTTTCGTTTTTGTTCCCATATTTGTTGGCTTTTGTTTTTCTTTTCGTTTTATATATAAACCTTAACGTAGGTGTTGAGTACACTAGACCACACCTGAGATATGCATAACGATAATATTATTAAGAGACAGGATAAAAATAATATATTTTTAATGTTTTTTTATTTTTTACTGTCTCTGCTGATGATTCGCTGATTATCAGTGTTTTGTTGTTTTGTTTTAGTTTTCCCATTGCTTTGATTTCCTTTGTGGGATTTCTGATTGTTACACGAAAACTTCTGTTTCGGTTATTCGTATAGAGACGGAAGACACATCCATACAAATGTACATTGTTTCTTGGCTTGGTTGCACTTGCACAAAACTCAGTCAACGGAAATAAGTTGAAGTGTGCAAGGTATATATCTATAAAATAACAACATATATTAAAAAAAAATTAAGATATATTTACAAAGTACAACATAAATACATTTTAAGGTAAGTGCACGTAACTTTCATAACAAATAATTGTAATTGTATATTGGCTGCAACTAGACCGTTTGAATTCGTATGTTACGCAATGAGACGAAAACATCAAATTTACAACAATAACGGCAATTAAAAAAAAAACATTTATATTTGGCATGTATTTTCCCATTCCCATGTGCAGTTGAGTTGATTGCATTTTTTTACCCGTCTTGTAAATAATATCCAAAATATCAATTTGAATAACAATCGACATGCTATCGATATTCCGTTAAGCAACACTGTGCGGCACATACACTACCAAGAATCATACACACAGCTTACACATAGTCACCTACACGCAAGAAGCAGCTGCAAAAGAGGAGAAAAAAGCAAACAAATTCTTCGAAAACGCTCATTTAAAGGTAATTACAAGTGTAAGAACATTTCATAAGAGCTGCAAGGATACTTTAAGTAAACGCATATAGCTCCAAAGATTATCTAAAAACTACATTATGTGTTGCGTGCAAAACTGAAATTGATAAGAGCGTGAGACGTGTTCAAGCCGTCATATGAGTAAACTCTCGCCTCTTCTCTGTGTGTTTGTGTGCGTATGTGTGTGAGTGTGAATGAGCTTCAAATGGGGCTGCTACGCCCCTTCAGAGGAAGTGGCCGTAGTATTGAAATCAATAGCGTTACATCGTATTGGGCTGTGGCATTATATGTATATGTATTTCTTATTATTATGCTTATGCTTTATTTAAATGATAAATCGTAATTCGATTTTTATGAATGACGAGTCAAACCAATGTCAACGTTCTCAACTGTAGCTAATACATATTCTTAATTGCCACTGGTATTTCATATTGGATTTTCGACTTTCCAGCTATCTGCAGCAGCAAGTTTCAAGCGTGAGAGTTCCGGTGTAAGAAGAGCTGTAAGATGACAGATTCAAAGTATTTTACGACCACAAAAAAGGGTGAAATTTTCGAGCTCAAATCAGAGTTGAACAATGACAAGAAGGAGAAGAAGAAGGAGGCGGTGAAGAAGGTAATTGCCAGCATGACCGTTGGCAAGGATGTGTCCGCATTGTTCCCAGACGTTGTCAACTGCATGCAAACGGATAATCTGGAGTTGAAGAAGCTGGTCTATTTGTATTTGATGAACTATGCCAAATCGCAGCCGGATATGGCAATTATGGCAGTAAATACGTTTGTCAAGGATTGCGAAGATTCGAATCCGCTTATACGGGCGCTGGCTGTGCGTACCATGGGCTGCATTCGAGTGGACAAGATCACCGAATATCTGTGCGAGCCTCTGCGTAAATGCCTAAAGGATGAGGATCCATATGTGCGTAAAACAGCGGCCGTTTGTGTGGCCAAGTTATATGATATTTCAGCGACGATGGTCGAGGATCAGGGCTTCCTGGATCAACTCAAAGATCTGCTCTCGGATTCAAATCCGATGGTGGTGGCCAATGCCGTTGCCGCACTCAGTGAAATTAACGAAGCCAGTCAATCGGGCCAGCCCCTGGTCGAGATGAACTCGGTGACGATCAACAAGCTGCTGACGGCACTGAATGAGTGTACCGAGTGGGGACAAGTCTTCATACTGGACTCATTGGCCAACTACAGTCCGAAGGATGAGCGCGAGGCGCAGTCCATTTGCGAGCGGATTACACCGCGCCTGGCCCATGCCAATGCGGCGGTTGTCCTCAGTGCCGTCAAGGTGCTAATGAAGCTGCTGGAAATGTTGTCCAGTGATTCCGATTTCTGTGCCACGCTCACCAAGAAGCTGGCGCCGCCGCTCGTTACGCTGCTCTCCTCTGAGCCAGAGGTGCAGTATGTCGCCTTGCGTAACATAAACTTAATTGTTCAGAAGCGACCAGACATCCTCAAACATGAGATGAAAGTGTTCTTTGTCAAATACAATGATCCCATATATGTGAAGCTTGAGAAACTGGATATTATGATTCGCCTGGCCAATCAGAGCAATATTGCTCAGGTCCTCAGTGAGCTAAAGGAATATGCCACCGAGGTGGATGTGGATTTTGTGCGTAAAGCTGTGCGAGCCATTGGACGCTGTGCTATCAAAGTGGAGCCGTCAGCGGAGCGTTGTGTGTCCACGCTGCTGGATTTGATCCAGACTAAGGTCAACTATGTGGTCCAGGAGGCTATTGTTGTCATCAAGGATATCTTCCGCAAGTATCCCAACAAATACGAGAGCATCATCAGCACATTGTGCGAGAATCTGGACACACTCGATGAGCCGGAGGCACGTGCCTCAATGGTGTGGATCATTGGCGAGTATGCAGAGCGCATTGACAATGCCGATGAACTGCTCGACAGCTTCCTCGAGGGATTCCAGGATGAAAATGCACAAGTGCAGTTGCAGCTGCTTACCGCTGTGGTCAAACTCTTCCTTAAGCGACCATCGGACACTCAGGAGCTGGTGCAGCACGTACTCTCTCTGGCTACCCAGGACTCTGATAATCCAGATTTGCGTGATCGTGGCTTCATCTACTGGCGTCTACTCTCCACTGACCCGGCTGCGGCTAAGGAGGTAGTCCTAGCCGACAAACCGCTCATTTCGGAGGAAACGGATCTGCTGGAGCCAACGTTGCTGGATGAGCTGATCTGTCACATTAGCTCGCTGGCCAGCGTCTATCACAAGCCGCCTACTGCTTTTGTGGAGGGGCGCGGCGCCGGTGTGCGCAAATCTCTTCCAAATCGCGCTGCTGGTACCGGCAATGCCAACGCCGAGCCGTCCGAATCCGGTACCGGTTCTGAGGCCATGGTCATACCCAATCAGGACTCACTCATCGGTGATCTACTTTCCATGGACATCAATGCGCCCGCCATGCCTGCTGCTCCAGCTGCAACTACCAGTAATGTAGATCTGTTGGGCGGCGGCCTCGATATACTGCTCGGTGGACCACCAGCTGCAAACGAAACAGCGCCTGGCGGCGCCACCAGTCTGCTGGGCGACATCTTCGGCCTCGCTGGCACCTCGCTCTCTGTTGGTGTGCAAATACCCAAAGTCACCTGGCTGCCGGCGGAGAAGGGCAAGGGATTGGAAATACAAGGCACATTCTCGCGTCGGAATGGCGAAGTCTACATGGACATGACGCTCACCAACAAGGCCATGCAGCCGATGACCAATTTCGCTATACAGCTTAATAAAAATAGCTTTGGTCTGGTGCCCGGTTCGCCACTACAGGCACCGCCCCTGCCTCCAAATCAGACAACCGAGATTAGCTTGGCGCTGGGCACTAGCGGACCCATTCAGCGCATGGAACCGCTCAACAATCTGCAGGTGGCCGTTAAGAATAACATTGACATCTTCTACTTTGCCTGCCTGGTGCATGGAAATGTCCTGTTCGCTGAGGATGGTCAACTGGATAAGCGTGTGTTCCTGAACACATGGAAGGAGATCCCAGCCGCCAATGAGCTGCAATATAGCCTGAGCGGTGTCATTGGCACCACCGATGGCATCGCCTCCAAAATGACCACCAACAACATTTTCACAATTGCCAAGCGCAATGTTGAGGGTCAGGATATGCTCTATCAGTCGCTCAAGCTAACGAACAATATTTGGGTGCTCCTTGAGCTGAAGCTGCAACCGGGAAATCCGGATGCCACACTCAGCCTCAAGTCGCGCTCCGTGGAGGTGGCCAACATTATATTTACCGCCTACGAGGCAATCATTCGTTCGCCCTAAGTTGATCCCAACATCTAAAACATCAACAAGAAGAACGAGAATAGCAACAGCATCTACCGCAATAACAATAATAACAAATTCTAAGAGCAAACACATTATATTATAACAGCCAACTACAAATCGAAATTGAATTATATACAACCATAATATATTATTGTAGTTATTTGAATGTTACGTGAGAAATCTGTTAAAACAAAGAACACCTCAAGATTCCAAATTTAGCGCAAAGTTGATGTGTATTATTATTACTTATCTATTACGACTAAATACATACATATACATATATTGATATATCTATATATATATATATTTATATTCGCATATATTCCCCTAATATACATTTATAAATGGGCACAGGTTATAAGCATATACGTTATTATTATCGCCTAAAAATGTTTCTTTTTTCACCATTTAAAACATAAATGCCCGATAAAATCGATGGCATCGTTAGACGCATATTTCAAATGTAACCATTTTTGTGTAAAACGCTGGACAGGACAAATGTAATTAAGGGTTTATCATTCCAGTAATTTCATTATCTTGAAAAGCGCTTATTATTAAGTACCCAAATACATATATGTCTTTGTACATGTGCAACAAATTACATAATATACATAGCACACATATATAATCAAATTGACGAGCATATACCCTATTTTATTTGTTGCCGTTTGGGTATTATGGGAATAATCACCTGGTGGCAGGCGTTGCTTTACAGCCATAAGACTATACTTTCCACACTTCATTTATGAATGTAATTGACACTTCAAAAATGTTGTTGAATTTATTGCGATTTCGAATACACATAATCATTTTGCAAATGAGAAAACAATCTTAAGTAAACTTAACATTGGGTGGAAAAGATTCCCTACTGAATACATGTATGTAATGTACACCTATAGATGTAGATGGCATGACAGGTGGGGGAACTCTGTCTCCGGCTTCTTTGAATAGTTTCGTATACCCTCTCTCTCAGTTGATGCTTACAGGGTATAATCGATTGTGCGTCTCTCATTTTCATACCTGCACACAGATTGTCATACGTAAATTCACCTGAGCTTACACTACCGTTATCCTGCGAAAGCCCAACGAAAAGCTTTTACCAACTAACACAGACAGTAAGTGAGCGACTCCAGAGCTTTTGGACATTCACTTGAGGGTTGCTACATGACGCCAGCTAATGCTATCACGCTCTCACTACTTGGCTGCCAAAGGGCAACACGCCTCTGTGTTGGGGTTGTCCCTGTCGGGCGCAAGTTTTGCGCTTCTGCCACACGCGGTTTTGTTGTACCACAAGTAAATTTGTCTTGGCCCCGATTGTAACGTCCAACTCCAACTCTATTTTACAAATAAGTGTACACAATAAAATGCCAGTGCGAATACATTAAAAAAAAAAAATGAAGATAAACTGAAATAAAGAAAAGCCCTGACAAAAGCCAAGAAACCAACAGCCAACTTGAAAGAGCCCACTTCGCACAGACATTGAAGGATTGTCTTCTGGACATGCTGCTGCTGCTGCCAACTGTGCTTGAGACCAACTCCGCCCTATTTTGAGCTGCAACTTTGACATACAAATCAGTGCTGCTGTTACTGCTTTGCCTGGCCATGGGTGTCAAACCGATTTCTTGCCCCTGATCCCACGATGAAATAGAAAAGAGAAACAATAGCTAAAAGCGAAAATAGTGAAGTGTTGAGCACAATGAGTGAAGCGGGAAATGGCAATGACGCTAGAGACGTTGTATCTGCAGCGGGAGGTGGAGTTGGAGACGGAAAAATTGGAATTGGAGTTCGCGTTGGTGGTGGAATCATGGAAAGTAGTGCACTACATTCGCTAGATAACTATGATGTGGCCTATGATGGTCAGGAGCATGATGACACCAAAAGCGTCTCTCATCTGGATTGGCCATTTTTAATTAAGGTGCGTATCACAATTCTTTTGAGGTTATGTTTCTCTGTATGCAAATAAGAAGTGCGTTCCATGCCAGAATTTTGCTCTCTTTTTGTCTCCCACTATATATATAATATATATACATATACGTACGTGTGTGTGTGTGCATAAGTGGGTATTTTATGTGTCAACAACCATGTTAACTGAGTCATCAATGAGTGGGGCAGGCCAAGTGGCGCCAACTGTGTCAGTCAGTGGCCCTGAGTGCAGATGCACCCATGCTTCACATAAAGACTCGTCCTTGATCGCATTACGAGCCCAGCATATGCAAGCAAACCTACATACACCTACATACATATACACATGCATCCATATGTATATTTGTACAGCAAATGAGCACAACGAAGTTAAAGGGCCGTATTTACACTGTCCGGCAGTGTGCAGACAATGTGTTGGAATACTAATATATACGAAATGATAAGTATTTTTTTATACATGTACATATATACATATATATATGTATACCAATTCCTCAATATTTTCCGAATGAAATAATGGTCCATTGCTGCTGTGTTATCGCCAGCCAATTGAAACTATCAATATAATTTCTAATTAATCTAATTTACCCTAGTTCTATATTTCTATGCAAACTTAAACCCAATATTCAACAGATCAATTACAAATATTATTATTATAACTCAATTTGCGATTCTAATTTCTGGACAATTCTTATTTCTTAAGTTTCAGCTCAGCATTTGTATACACAATTCTTATATTTCGAAATTAAAACCTACAAAGAAAGTTTTTTTTTTTTTTGTCAATACTGCGAATTGTATTCTAAACAACAGCTGCATAGGCAAATGTCTGGAATATGTTTATACATACATACATGTATGTGTGTATGTATAGATAAACTGTGAAAAAAAGGAAAATTCAATTCAATCTAGAGGCATTTGTACTTGTATTTGGAACGGCATTTTTTCTTCGAGTGTATAAGTAATTGTATATGTTATTGAAGTATATATTTTTTTTAGCCAGCTGCAAAAACTCGCCCTCTCATCGAAGCCTTTGTTTCAACTTTGCATGGCTGATTTATTTAATTAACCACTTCCGTTTCGTATACGTGTCTTTGCTAACCATTTGACTTTGTCTGTCACACAGGGTATCCTGGAGAGCAGCCAGACATGTTCACCCACAAGCCCAGACACGTTAGCCGCACTGCTCTGGGCCATCATGGCAGTGTTTGGTATTGTTTACGCCCTGCTAGGCTATCGCTGCCTGCGCGCCGTCGGCTTTCTTAGCGGACTGATGGTGGGCGCCAATGCTATATTCATTTTGCAGGACTTTCAGATAACGTGGTTGGGCAAGCCGGCCGACTCGGCACTGGCCATAGTTGCCGGTCTGCTCGGCGCCGTACTCGGCTCCACATATCCAGTGGCCTCTGTGCTGATCAGTGCCTTTGCCGGTGCTCTACTCTCGGGCGCTGCAATGGCAGTCTGTGTGGCCACCATGCCGGACAATGAGTTTGGGGTAAGTTGTGCAAAGTAAACTACAATTAAAACATTGGGGAAATTTCACTTTATGAAAGCTCTTTTAAAATTACTCCACTTGCTCCACTTACAAACTTGTACTTGTTTCTCATCTCCTCCGCAGTATCGCGAGATTTATGTGGCTATTGTGGGTGGCGCCGTCATTTGCTCAGTGTTGACGCTTTGCTGTGTCAAATATGTGACCATCCTGACATCCAGCATTGTGGGTACAGCCATGATAATTGGGTCCATTGATTTTTTCATGCACAGTTTGGAGACGATTAACTGGATACTCAATATGAAGCCGCATCCATCGCCACCGCCCTGCTATGGTGGACTGCTAATCACCGCCTGGCCGGTGACCATTGTGATTAGCATTATGGTGCAGTGTTTTATCACAGCCTGGCGCGTGGATCATCGCAAACGCATCTATATGCGACACAATCAGCAACATCCCCATGGACCGCATATAGCGCACGGCCAGCAGCCGGCGCCAGGCAATCCGCATGTGCCCATGCGGCGGGCACAGTCGCGCACCCGGGAAACACGCGAGGAGGCACGCCAGCGCAAATTCCGCTATCTGTATCAGGTTCGCACGGCACGCGGTGACATCATATCGCAGGTGAGTACAATGGGCATAAGATCCTTGACAGAATGCCCTATTATCATTGTAATTTTTCAGAACTTTGTCTCGGCACTGCAGAAGCGCATCCAATTGAGCGGCACGGAGACACCGTCGGAACGTTCAATTAAGACGAGCTCCAATGAGCGTAACACTTTCCGGAGCGATCGCACCCACTTCACCACCATTCACGATCCGGAGTTGTGCGACAAGATCGAAATCGTACGCGACATTGGATAACAAACAAGCAATAGCTACATGTAACTATATCCGTAAGGGGGGAACAGCGAGCGAGAGCGTTTGGATACAGGTCGGGGGCAACTAAACGAGCAGTGATGGATACATACGGATATATTAGAGCATGTAGCTAATAGGTTTTAAGCAGCGACACGCACAGTAAACACAGCTGCGAACAAACAGGCACCAAGATCCTGCGAACTTGGCAAAGATAAAAGATGCCAAGTTGGCAGATGAATAATGATGACGATGATGAAGAACAAGCTTTAACTTGATAGCTACAGAATACAGATTAGAAAAGATAGATGCAGAATAATAATAGTCGGTCGATTTCGCGGAAAGGTCTAAAATGTAATGCTGATATTTCAAAAATATCTTATAAAAATCAACTGAGAATAAGTTGGAAAGAAAACAAAAAGCCAAAACGCACATTTCAAATGGAGATATCGGAATATAGTGAACAATATACAATATACAATATATATATATGTATGAAAGTTGGGCTGAAAAGCATCCGATCTAGACAAGAAGCGATAACCCCACAACTAAATGCATTTGGGGGTTTTTTCTTCTCATTTTTACTAAGATCGATTGCGTTTCAGCCCACAATCTATTAAGTATATGCATTCCTAGCACTTTAAGAGCATATTCAACGTAGATATTTAATGTTCAAGTCTCTCTAAAAAAAAAAACAAAACTAAAATGTTACTAACTGGTATATATACGAGTCAAATATAGCAGTGTTTCATAAGTAAAAAATTATAAGTACCGTTAGATTGACTTGCGTTCTAATTAGAAAGTAAGAAAGTACGCAGAAAATTCGTGATCGTAACGTATATCGGAGAGTGATGATAGGCCAGTTGGAATAAAGCATTGTTTCTCATAAATTAGCATATATATATATATATATATACTCGTATATATATATATATATATGTTTTAATATATACGAGCATATATATTAAATCATATCTAAGTTTTGCGTATTCCTCGTGTGCTGTCTGTAAACTGGAACTAAAACTATATTATCTTAGCGCTTAACACATAATCAATAATTGAGTGCAAAAAAAAGAACATTTTACTAATGATTTTGTATCTGTGTTATAATTCTACGAGTTCAGCATGTATTTACTAATTACATTTACACGCATATACTTGAGCTATATCTCCACTTATGTATGTATTTCATTATTCAAGAATAATAGAATTGCTCCAGAGCAACGTTTAGAGAACTTATGTAATTTCTGAAACGCTCTCAAAAAATACCTACATAAATAAGTACATAGCATGTACTAATTACAACTGATGTTTCCTTCGATTTTGATCAAGTAATCCATAAATACATATAAAATATACACACACATACATATATATTATATATGCATACCTATTAAGTACAATAAATTATATCCAGTTTATAAGCGAACCGAATTTTAAAACATTACGCCAAATCTGTACAGTTCATTTGGAAGGTATGGAAAACACAAAGTAGAATGAGATTGCCTATTAGGAATTTAGTAAGTAAGCCAAAGATTTCGATTTATTGATTGCCCAAAAAAAAAGTTATGCGTAAAGCACGCAAAATGCGAATGCAGAAACATTTTAGCAACATTATCATAAGTTTAAGCTAAGATTAAGTCTAAGATCCATGCAAGCTGCAGTACAAACTCAAATGAATCCGATCGATTCATCAAGTTGAAGCAAATCTGAATACATAATGCAATAATTTATACAGCGTATAGCCCGATAAGTTCAGATTAGACATTGACAAAACACACTAAACGTTTATTCATTAAGTTTATAAGCCATGTTATTTATTACAAGTTGAATATTTTTGAACCTAAACCAACTGCTATATTAAAATTGCTGCCGTCCGCAATTGTTAATTTTTCGAAATTGTATCTTAAAAAGTTTTGGTGAATGTTTCTGGCAACTGTTTTTCTTGTTTACCGTCATTATAACCAACTAATCTTAAGTTGTTTAATTCATTCAAAGTAGGGAGCAATGTCTAATCGGGTGTACTCAAACAGTAAGTCTCTTACGCACAGCATTTAAAAGGAGTAAAATAAAATTAAAAAAAAAACAAAAGCAAAATAAAAATAACTATTGTCTAACAAGAGTTGCTAAATATTTGAGAATTAATAGTTAATATTGATAAATGATCTAATTAAAACAAAAGCCATTTAATATGGTGTGCATACTAAAGTAGTAATATAAAAACACTTCACATAATTAAAACAATAAAAATAAATAAAAGCAAAACTTTAAAATCTATAAATTCCGCAGAGGCTAAGCACAATGACACAACCAGATTATAAACGAAATTAAACAAACAAATCAAAGTAAAATAAATAATGCAAGCCGAATAAATAACCAATGCGTTTTTGATGATTAAGATGGGTAAACAAGGTTTTCGCTTACATTGCACTCGATACGTGAGCGTTGGCAATGTTTCCTCCTCATTCGACTGTGAACTCCTCTGGACTGAAGAAGCTTTGACGGATGGCGTCACAATACGAGTTGCTCGAATCTGTGGAGCTGCAGAAATCGGTTGAGACTGAAATCTTGGACAAGTGCCGCCAATCGCCAAGCGGCGTCACAAACATGGCAGAACTGTTGGCCAACAAGCCATCGCACAAAGCCATTCCGGGCATTTACCTTATGGCTGCCATGAACTTGGTAAATATCGGCTAATAAGCTGAGATCTCTTTTTTATTATTGCCTACAGCCTGCTGCTTTAAAACAGTCACCTCGTTTACCGCATAAAATAAGAGAGAGATGTTCTCTTAACATCAAAATTTATCATCTTGCAGTGCAGTCAGGGCAAGGTGCATGTGCAGCAGATAAGGCAACATCTTCCAGAGGTTGCATGCACTGTGGATAATTTGATCATCACATTGCTCAACTAATAACGCAAGAGAGACGAGAACCCATAGACATAATACTGGAAATGAATCTCACTAATGTTCTTATTACTGATTAATACACATTTGTAATAGAGTTGCCCAGCTGTGGATTTGTTTCTGTAAATATCATATAATATATGTTTGGGTTCTAAGAATAAAAAAAACGAACGACGAAAATTTGTAACAAGTATTTATTTATCTTTGTTGTTCTTGTTTTTCATTTCAAATTGTTGCAATTGGTGTAGCCTCCCCTATACTGTATTAACTATTTAGAGTGCAATATCTGCTGCAGTTGTTGCTGTTGTTGTTTGGTATTGTGGAGTTGGTGTTGCTGTTGCTGTTGTTGTTGTTGCTATTTGTATTGAACGCTAGAAGAGAAGGGCTGCTTAGATGCGGCCCGGGAATGTGCCGCTCTCGCGCTGATCGTCCCACTTCTCAACCCAGGCATTGGGGCACATCGTCTTGTAGACCTTCTGGAAGTAGTTGCAAGGCGCAAAGCTCTCGCCGCGTTTCTTCTGGCAACGATGGAAATCAATATAGGATTGATAGCAATAGCGCGTCACGTTCTGGTTGGGGAAACGTGGATCAAAGGGAGCGGTCTCCATCTTATAGGCGGACATGTTGTCGGCTGACGACTTATCGCTGTTTTTGTTTTTGGACATGAAAAATTGCATATATATTGACTTTTAGTTAAAGAAAACGGAACCAAATAGAATAAACGCAAAACCAAAACCGATGGACAAATGGATTGATACATAAACCAGGGCGCAAAATGAACACAGATGTTAAAATAGCGTTAGTTTATGTGGTATATGTATGTAATGGAATTATGTAACAACAAAAAGTAAGTATAAATATTTGAAAAGAAAAATGGTATTTCACAATATATTAATTAATAATATTGAAAATAATAATATTAATCGTAATAATAATTGTCCAGTGACAATTTATTAATTGAAATTATAAGTCAAAGTCAATTTCAAATTCAATTTTCGATCGTTGTGCAAAAAAGAGAGAAAAAGAGACAGAGATACACAAAGAATCATAATACGTTAGTTCATGTTTCGATGTTTGTATGAACGATCTTTCATAAGATAAGTGATAAGTGTAAGTACAGACATTATATAAATTATTTATATACTGTTGCAAAATACATATTTATACATATTATATTGTTAATTAAATAATTTCTTTACAGACTACGGCTTAAGTTTTACGCTACTGTTTATTACATATTATTATTATTATTAATATTCATATTTATTTTTATAAATGAGGAGCTGTTTGTTTATATTCATTTCTGCTCCTTTCTCCTTTGCCTCCGTTTGTGATCCCAAAATTGCACAATATATATTGTGGCTACATATTTATATATTATTGTTAAATTATTGCTAATTCTAAAGGAATTGAGATATAGTTTCCTTACAATTTATCAAAAGTTTCCCTTTTCGTTTACTTCCTTTCATTCGTATCAAATGGCTGAGAATAAGAAGTGAGTGAACTGAGAGCCACCCATCCAAATTAAACAAAAAATCAAAAACAACAAAATTCAACTGCTGAGCTTATATCTAAGTAGTATATATATATATGAATGTGTGTATGTGTGAGTGTGTGTGCAATCGTACCGTTTGGATTCTATAAATCGCCTACATTCAAGTTCATTTTGTCATTTTCTTAGAATCGTGTGTATATATATATCTTGCTTGTTGTATGTTCTTTGTATGTGCATGTGTGTGTTATAGTGTGTGTGTGTGTGCGTGTGTTCCTGCTGATCCTATTTAACCAGTGGACGCTTGCCATTGTCCGTATCGCAGGCATTGCTCTTGTATTTGTTCACTTCGGCCAGATAGAGCGACCAGAAATCCTTGGGATCCACATCACGCTCATTGGGCGTCTTAAGCTTGGCCACAACGCCCGTTTTCAATATCTTTCCACCACGACGACGTCCCACCATTGGCGGCGGGGGCGCCGATTTGCCAGCCGCCGCGGCCGCAATATAGGGAGCAGCTTGGCTACTGGCCGCTCCGGCGGCTATGGCTGGCAGTGCACCAAACACACTAACTGATGCTGAGCTCTCCAGCTGTTGCTGCTGCTCGCGCAATGATGCTGCTGTTGTAGTGGCAGCTGTTGCTGCTGCGGCTGTGGCAGCATCCAATTGTAGCTGCTGCATCTGCGGAGACTGATGCTGTGGTCGCTGTTGCTGCTCTTGCATTTTCTTAAACAGTTCCATGAAGGAGCCATCGTTGGCGAACACTGGATGCGATGCCTCCGGCTTGGGTGGTGGATATACCTTACCCTCGCGGGCGAGAGTCTCGCGCAGCTTCTCCTCGATCTCGCGATGTATGCGCTCCTTGTCGAAGGGCTCATCTGTGTCCAGGTTGTAATAGGCGCCCACAGCAGAGATGGCCTTGTCGTTGCATTTGCCAGATGCATTTGTCGATGGTAACGGCATGCGCAGTTCATCCATGCTGTCTCCCATCATCCCTCCGCCTCCTCCACCAGCACTTCTACTTTGTTTGCTGCCATGCGGCTGCTGCTGCTGTTGACGTCGCGAGGGCGGCGTTGTGGAACGACTGCGACTATCCCGCTGATAATAACTGCTGCGTCTGGAATAGTCCCTCTCACGGTCCCGCTCGCGTTCCTTTTCCCGCTCCCAGGAGCGATCACGTGAATCCCTTGTGTTATGGTTGTGGTGACGATGCTGCTGATGACGCCGCTCCCGATCACGGCTATGGCGTCGACGCTGGCGCTCCATGGATCGACTGCGACTGTAGCGCCTGCCACGCTCAACGGAACGGCTCCGTTCGCGTCGATTGCTGCGCTCATGATAGCCACAAGTGACACCACGATGGGTGCCGCGTCCGCGGCTAACGCTGCGCCGATTGCGCTGCTGCTGTTGCAATTGCTGCTCCTCCTCTGGCTGCTGCTGATAATACGGTAAGCGTGCCGCAGACATGTCGATTTTTGCCCAGTCAGAGTCGGACTTCACTTGTGGTGATTGTTGATCTGCAATTCAAACTGTGCCGCGTTAAATCAATCAATTGCAGTTGAGACGATTTGTATGCGGTATACCTATACACAAAATATACAATTCTTTTTTTTGTTTCTTTTGCCTGCTTCGATTCGATTTGGCGACACCTTCTGCTCTGTCGTCAGTACTTTAAGACATACATAATTACATATGTACATTTATTGTGTTTTACAATTTGCCTTTTGCCTCGTTGCCAAATGCGTGCTTGTGTTACTAATCCATACGTCACAATTTTATGTGGTCGTCTTCTGGCTTACAGTTTTATTTTTGTATGTTTTATTTAGTTTTGTTGCGGGCAGCGAGCAGCGAGCAGTTTACATTTATTCTGCAATTTATTTCGCATGCTCTTTGTTTCATCATGTTTCGTTGCTGTTAATAACAGCGATGAGAAAAGAAAAAAGAACATGGGCAGAGTTGCCACACTGAGCCGCGTTAATTTTGAGCTAACTTTACGTATAAAAGTTTGTTTTTTCAGTGCACAACGCACTTCCAGAGGACAACAAATGTGCCCAAGGCAATGTGAATAATTCTAACGTATGTGTGTGCGTGCAGTTTGCATAACTGAAGCAGACTACTTGCTGTAAAACACACAAATAGCATTAAAGCTCCAGAGAATTAATGGTATGGCCGGTAAATATGTGTATACAAGTATACAATATAAATATAGTCACGCAGACAGGCCAGGCAATTTGAATATTTGCACTGAAACTCAAAATCTTATGCAATTGCAAATTGATTTGATTTCGTTTGGACTTTTTGGGTTGTAATAAGGAATTATAAAATTTACTTGTATGCTTTTATCCCGCGGATTGTGTTGCTGCAACTGCTACTGCTGCTGTCGCTGTTACGATGACCGTTGACTGATGCAGCTGCCGATGTTATTGATTGCTGTTGTTGTTCTGGTTGGTTGTCCTCAGATGGGAGGGGGGCTTGGGGCAGGCACCCTTTTTTTTGCAGCCTGCCAACCTGCAGCTGGGTTCTGTTGTAGGGTTATCAGGTTGCGCGCGGGTGTTGGTGCGGTGCGTCGCGTGCGTTTTAATGTGTTTTTGTGCTTGCTTGCTTGCTTTTGTTGCTGCTCTTTGGCTTTGCTTTGTTACTTTGCTTAACTGAAATCGGTTGGGAGCGGATTTTTGTACGTCCTGCATGGAAAAATGAACTTGAACGCATGAATACAAGACGTTACTTGGACCAAAACGCTGTGCAAGGAGTCTGTTTATCGTAATTACATTTTTCTCATTTTCTTTTGGTTTTGTTTTTCTTTGTGGTCTTAGGGGGATACAAATACGAATACTTAACTTAACGGTGATGGGTAGGACTTGGGCGTTGGGTGATGGGTGGCAGCTTCGAGCCAATTGCGTTTTAGCGCACATTCCCAACTTATGTAACTAACGCTAAACTTAGAACGCTTGCTTAATGTATAACTTACTTATGCCAAAGTATAACTTTACCTCACTCAACAAATTTGCCGTAAAATTAAATTAGAAGTTATGTAATTTTTTTTCGTTGCCTTCTGCTAAAGCCTTTATAGCCAGCGGCATTCGAAATGTGTATGTGTGTGTGTATGTGTGAGCGAACTTATGACAAATATTAGTGTTGTGTTGTTGCATAAATACAATATTTCAGCCACTGGCTTACAATTTGAGTGAATTGCATTCTGATTTTGTTTGCTGTGCGTTTTCTTTTTTATTTGTTTGATAAAAACATACCTTTGTTGTTTCGGAAAGTACGAAGAAAATTTTCCAACTGCTTGGAGTTTGTCGCTGTTACGAGCACGAACTGGGCAACGGTAGTGTATGTGTGTTGCGTGTGACAATACCGAATTAAAAATATCGGCTAGAGCCGAGTTGCCAGATGTTCACTAGTTCAAGTTAATTTTCCAGCACAGTGCTATGTTAGCTAAATGCCTTATCGCTATCGATTATCGAGTGCTAGAGTTAACATTTCTTCAAGTCAGATCTATATGAAATAAACGCGATTCAACGCCGTCAAGTTATGGGTGAGTCAATATAAGCCCTTTCGTTTGTTTCGATGATGGACAGCAATCAAACCGAGCTAGGGGCCAAGCCAAGAAGCAATAGAAACCAACAGCAACGCAGTAGCCAAACCACCCATCGAGTTGTACGAAAGGTTCCGCCGCGTGCTGCCAACAACGACGGATGCAATATTTACATTACAAGCAAAACAGACTTTAAGGTAAGCAGCAAGCTGTCAAGCTGTTAAGCTAATATTAGAATTATTAAATATTATTAAACGATAAATGTTGTCAATTCACACAGGCACAACAGAAACGATGCGAAGACCTACTGAACCTGGGTGCTAAGGAGATATATTTGCACTGCATGGGCTATTCCACTACACGTGGTATCAACTTGGCACTGCGTCTCATCCAGAACTCGGAGGGGGAACTCAGCTACGCGATTAACACGTCCACCATACAGATGGTGGATGAACTGCATCCACTTTGTGATGAGGACGACATAACATTTCGCAAGCGCAACAATTCAGCCTTGCACATTAAAATCTACAATAGAAGCCTATTCGACATTGTCGTACCCAAGCTGCCAGCGCAGCCCGACTACACAACGACCACCAATAAACAGCAACAGACACACCGCAAGCCCCAGCACCACCAGCAACGTCAGCAGCAGAAACTAAACGATACAAAACAAAAGTAACAACGAAACCATGTTCAAATTATCGGAGCTTGTGCGTTGGCTTGGCCTAACAGAGTTTGAGATATTGGTAAATCTGTGCGGCCTGCTGGTGTTCACCATAGCACTCGCCTTAAAGATCGCTGGCACATTCAACAACGTGTTCCCCGAACTGTTGTGCGACTGGTTTAGCATATTCAGTCCGCTGTTCTTCATCGATATTTGCAATGCGTATTTCTGCGTCATCGTTGGCATTCGCATGTACCTCGACTCGGATAACAAGCGCAAGGCCCTGCATCGTTTCATGTGGAGCACGTATTTTCTCGTACTTATCGCCATTTTCAAATATCTGTTGTGCCTCAAACTGTCGGGCAAAACGGGTCTCGAGTACAGCGAAGTTTTTTCGCCCATATTCGTACTGCTGCAATTGGTTGCAGTGCGGGCCTGCCAGCTGCCCAACTCTATTTAGAAACTGCAAATTGTAAACTGTATATCTATATGTATCCATGAGAAATTATGCCTATGATTTATTATATGTATTATTGTACGCAAGTTGTGAACATAAAAATAAATACATTTTTTGTATAACCCACAATCGAAATGTGATCGAAAACTTCTAAATGCCTTTAACATATTTCTGTTACACATCGATATATCGGCAATTCGAATATCGGCGATATGTTGAATGAATCAAATATCAAAACTTCCACCAATGCGATTGGTAATTTCACATATTCAGATAGGAAGAAAAATAAAATATGCACGATATAACATTTTTCTGTTATTGATCGATAGTTCGCGAATAGTTGATGACACTGTGAGCGAGTCCTGATAACCGATAATATAATCGAGTGTCTATCAGCTCCATTACTTTGTTCGTTTTGTTTTATTCGTTTTTTTTGTTTGCCCACTACTGACCAGAGATGTCGACATTAAATCGTCCAAAGTCACCGCACACGCCCACAACAATCAAGAAGGGCGAAAAGGAGGATAGCTTTTGGGACAAATTCAGCACACTCGGACGGAAACGGGGCACTCGCGAAGGTGAGCTCCCAATTTGGGATACCGCAGTGAAATCTTCTGAATATGGCCCCATATGGCGAATACTCAGCTCCAACGCCATGACAATTGCACGATTACATGGCCGCACTGAGCCATGCAGCGAAGAATCGCACACGCAGCCCATTTTCAAGCCTTTGCTCGACGATTCTGTAAGCAGATGTGCACTGTGTCTGCTGGCGATAATAAAAAACATTGCGTCATTTACATATTGTGACGCACACAAACAAACAAAAAAATACTGATCGCATTGGGTTGCTGTCGGTGTGCACTGTGTGCTTGATTGTGTTAGTGCATGCCAGAATTGTTTTGTGTTTTGGGGGTGGGGGTCTGTCGTATATACTGTGACGTCACCATATATTGTTTACATTTGTGCTATTGCCAACTCGCTCGCTCACTGTCATTTTTGTTGTTGTTTGTTGCACAGTCAAGAAAGTCCAAGAGGAAGGCAAATACGCAATCGACTCCCCAGGCTCGCCCAGTCAGTTCGACATACCACCCGAGGATTATGCGCTTCGTAAGTACTAGATGTGTAGGCTATTCGAAAATATTACTTAATTCCCAATCCTCGAATCATCCGCAATAGGCGAGCATGAGCAGCGCGCTGTCATCGATCCCCAATCGATTACCGATCCAGAGGTGCTAAAACTGCAACAAATACTCATCGATTGGATCAACGATGAGCTCGCCGAGCAGCGCATCATTGTGCAGAAGCTCGAGGAGGACATGTACGACGGCCAAGTGCTGCACAAGCTCTGGGAGAAGCTGACCAGCAAGAAGCTGGACGTGCCAGAGGTCACACAGTCCGAGCAGGGTCAGCACGAGAAACTCAACATTGTGCTGAAAGCTGTCAATCACGTAAGTGATGCCCAAAGCTATACAATATATATATATATATATATATATATGTATATATATATTATTTATTTTAAAACTAACTGCTTACTATCCAAGTTCGTATTGTATTGAATCGAAATTCTATTTTCAATCGATCAATTTTGTAAATCTTGTAAGAGTTAACACAAGCATTAATTATTATTATTATTATTAAATTATTAATTATTATCCCCTTGCAGACACTTGGCTTCCATCAGAAGATACCGAAATGGTCGGTGGCCAGCGTGCACTCGAAAAATATTGTGGCCATATTGCATTTATTGGTCGCTTTGGTGCGTCATTTCCGTGCGCCAGTTCGCCTGCCAGAGAATGTCTTTGTCACCGTGGTGATTGCCGAGATGAGCGCCGGTTTTATGAATGCACAGTAAGCTTTGATTTCTAGTTTACTTGGGTGTACAAAAAAGCATTTGTTTGTTTTTTTTGTACAGGAAATATCAGGAGCAGATCACGTCGGAGTACGATGATCTGGGCATGCGTTGCGAGAAGGATGCATTCGATACGCTGATTGACTGTGCACCCGATAAACTGGCTGTGGTGAAGAAGTCGCTGATTACGTTTGTCAACAAGCATTTGGCCAAACTGAACTTCGAGATCAACGACCTAAACACGGATTTCCGGGATGGCGTCTATCTGTGCCTGTTGATGGGGCTGCTCGGCGGGTTTTTTGTGCCGCTCCACGAGTTCCATCTAACGCCACAGGACCCCGATCAGATGGTCAACAATGTGGCCTTTGCTTTCGATCTGATGCAGGATGTGGGGCTGCCGAAGCCAAAGGCACGCCCCGAGGACATTGTCAACATGGATCTGAAATCAACACTGCGTGTCCTCTACAGCCTGTTCACCATGTTTAGGGACTACGCTTAGCTGATCTAAACGTCATCCACATTCAGCGACTTATAACTTTGTTATCAATAATTAATTAATGCATGCCCAAATCGTAAATGCAATTCTACTTCAACGAAACGACCCGTGCGTCCTAACTATTTATATTGATTATATGTGTGTCTAACCCGTTACAAGATGCTGGCCCAGTTGGCCTGCAATAAAGCTAACCCGCTCGATTGTTAACTTGTATTTACCATTGATACCATGCCGTAGTTGTTACTAAATGAATTTATACATTACTTTTTAATTAATAAATGTGCCTTTGACAATTTAAATTGTTTGTTCTTTTAAAATTAAGTATAAACGAAACATGCAGACACGAAGTCATTTATTTTGGGTTGAATATATGATACTAATTAATATTATTCAAGTCATTAGAATTTGTATCGTAATGTACAAATATCTGTGCAAGTTTATACCTATTTAACTTCATAACAAACATTTCAGTAATATCAAAAAAACATATATTATGAAATTTTGAACTCGAGTTTTGCGGCAAATGTTATTCGCAGTTAACAGCGAAGCCGTGCACAATTGCGTTTACATAAGCAAATCGTTTACAGCGCTGTTAATAGTAAGCGCTCAATATTGCGTTAACGGAAAACAGCTGACTGCCTCCGGCTGCCTGCCCATGTGCAATTACTTCAATCGACGTCACAGGTACCATGTAAGGTAGCTCGATATCGAAACGGCGCCCGGTTCCATTATATATGTCGTCTTCAAAGAGCCGCTTTGCGAACATTGCCAGTTAACGATTTTAGGATGTCCACATCGACATTTAAGCAAAACTCATCGGAACCAGAGTCGCCAACAGAAGGCACACAATTCAGCGGACACAGAAACAGTAAGCCGGATAGCAATTGTCGCACCTGTAACGATTTCAAGTCATGGTCTAAGCAACAGCGCCTCAACATCTCGGGCACTCAGGCAACAAAGGTAACATTTAGTGAAATTCATTGCACTCCGATTTTACATATTTCCTACCCTTATGTAGGAGGAGACACATACGGCCACCAATGAGAAGATGACAGTTCAGGTTGCAGCGCCTCGAGATGACTGTCCACTGGACAAGAGCCGCTTAGGTGTATTCACCTGGGGTCTGCTGCATACCATGGCAGCATATTATGCCGACAATCCCACTGACACTGAGAAACGTGATATGCGAACATTCTTCGATGTACTCTCACGTCTGTATCCCTGCGATTATTGTGCCAAGGACATCCGTAAAGAGTACGTCTGCGAGCACGGCGAATTATGAAAATATATCAAATGATACATGCTCTCTTTGCAGCATTGCAGTGAACCCAGTTAATGTGGATTCGCAAAAGGATCTCGCCCAGTGGCTATGCAAGTTCCATAATCGTGTGAATGATAAGCTCGGAAAGCCGTTATTCGATTGCAGCAAAGTAAATGAGAGGTGGCGTGACGGCTGGCTGGATGGTTCCTGTGACTAGAACAACAGATGCAACATACACTCTGAAAATATCGGCCATCCAACCCTTCCTTCAAACTCTCCACAAACAGCGATGCTGGCAAAATTGTAATCATAAATTTTGTATTTTAAATCGGGAAACTAGTCAAGCTGCTCAGATTTCAAGTTTAATTTCTCAGTTGGAGATCGAGCAAATCGTAAGAGTTGTATGAAACAAAATTCGTATTTTCTGTATTTATGTATTATAACTACCACTTACTAAATGCCTCTTGTCTTATTTGGTGCAAATAAAGACGACACTCGCATTGCATATTTGACTACAGAAATTGCATCATTTTTTTCTATGAACATAAGTAGAGAAATGATGCTCTTAGGTAAATTTCACAATTTTACTCTAAATTGCCCAGTTAGCAGACAGATACAGATAACACTCATGTTGCGATTTTAGTGTTGTTATATTTCTTTAGTTTTAACCATCAGCGTAAATTTCCCAGTTAAAATACAGTCTAAGTAAAGTCATACATTGTACATATGTACATATGTATATCAAGAAGGTCAATGTGCGTACAGGTTATGATTATTCACGTCTCAAGACGAGAGATTAGTCACTCAAGTAAATGAAATCAAATATAATGCGATACGATAACAGACTATGTTTATGATTATTTTTTATGTTTATTTAAACATGTGGCGCCACAGCTTGCAGTGCTGCCATATGACATGCCGGTTTTTGCACACTTAAATAAGCAAAATCGTTTTTTAGCATCATATTTTGCATAACAATCTAGCAGTAAAATCTGGAACGAAATAAATAATTACATACATACCTAAATAAAAATAAGAATTCAGTTTTTAATTTGTATAATTAATTGTGCTAATTTCCGACGCAATATAATTTTTATTTGAAGTGGCAACCGTGTTTCTGTACTCTCCGAATTTCTGCTATAGCTCATTCTGTTAAGCTCCCATACATATTCTCTCTCCCTCTCTCTATTTCGTTGTTGATTGAATCAACGACGCTGCCGCAGATATCGGTCTGATTTTCGCGTGCTTTTTCAAACAATTCACATTACGTCGCCGAGCCGAGTGGACGTCCCGGTTCTTTGTTGTTCGCTTTAAATATAAAAGTTTGCGTAGACGCGTTTAATTGACTTTACTTGCAGCCTAAAGACTATTAAAGAATTAAAGTAAGTTCTGGTTGATCTGGCAGTTAGCAACGGAAAAGGAAAACAGATATTGAAATCATGTACATTTCACAAATCATTGACAAAATTAAAGAGAAATTACAGCTGAGCGTAAGCCATTAAATTCTGTTCATTCCTGTTTTTGTTGTTGTGAAAAAAAGATTATTTCACAAGTTTTGCACACAATGTCTATAATAAATACATATACAAAATCCATACATAGTACTCACAGCTGTATTGGCACGAGAAAATTACACACACACATATATTATATGTATATACACCTACATATGTATACATATTTATACAGACGTTTCCGTTGTTTTGCAAATTTTAGCCGGCAGCAGAAAAATCGTCATGGCGGCAAATTTATTGTTGGCATTCTTTGTACATTTTGTTGAATTTCAAAGAAATTTCACACAAGGCACATACTGGCAATTATGATTACGCTTAATATCAAATAATATTGATGGCATTCAAATCGTGCCATTTGCCACATATCACAAATACAATAGCTTCACCCAAGAGGAGAAGAGACGCAGTCTGCAAGTCATTCAGCTCTTGTATTTTTCACTTTGCTCTCATCTTCTCCAATTGGAAACTTTTTGGGACCGACGCCATGTTTGATTGGGTTTCGCCATATTTAATTTGCCATTAAAAAATGTGCTATGTTTGTGGGTGATGTATTTTCACAACTGTAACTTTTGCTTGCGTTTCGCAGATGCCGAAACTTCAGAAGCCAGCACCCATGTTCTCCGGCACCGCCGTGGTCAATGGTCAATTCAAGGACATCAACTTGAGGGACTACAAGGGCAAATACCTAGTGCTCTTCTTCTATCCATTGGACTTTACGTTTGTGTGCCCCACGGAGATTATCGCTTTCTCAGAGCACGCGGCCGAGTTCCGCAAGATAAACTGCGAGGTGATTGGCTGCTCCACGGACAGCCAATTTACTCATTTGGCCTGGATTAATACGGCACGCAAGCAGGGCGGTTTGGGCAACATGGACATACCCCTGTTGGCCGACAAATCGATGAAGGTGGCACGCGACTATGGCGTCCTTGACGAGGAAACCGGCATTCCTTTCCGCGGCCTCTTCATTATCGACGAGCTGCAGAACTTGCGCCAGATAACGATCAATGATTTACCCGTTGGACGCAGCGTCGAGGAGACACTGCGTCTGGTGCAGGCCTTCCAGTACACCGACAAGTACGGCGAGGTGTGCCCAGCCAACTGGAAGCCCGGTCAGAAGACCATGGTGGCCGATCCCACCAAATCCAAGGAGTACTTTGCAAGCGCATCCTAAGTGAATGTTGTCCCACAGCAGCTCAACATTTATCTTGCCTTTTTTTTGTGTATTTTGTTGCCGTGCGGCGCCTCAACACCGGCTGTTGTTCTTCGGCGGAGAGAAATGAGAAGAGGAGAAGCGCATCGAATTGCGTCGCACACAACACTCATAAAACAGAGGCTGCTCACACACACCCTATGATAATAATATAACATACATACATATGCTACAAGCTAAGCTGGCTAAATGTAACAAATACCATACCCCCACACCCCACCCCACACATACACACACAACATACCAATATATACTAATATATAATTTAAACAGATAGTAGTAGCAACAAGTTCTGTTAAATGCAACAATAAATCCGTATTGAATAGTAGTTAAACACGTGCTTCGTCTCTTTACGCTTCCTACGCCCATTTATCATAAATTATTGTATCAGCTTTTGGCCCTCTGTTGCCGGCCAGTCAGCAACAGCAGTCGTCGGCCTAGTTAAGACGTTAGTCGATTGACTTTGCCTTATCTGGCAACTGGCTCTGCACGTTTCAACTCATGAATTAACTTCTGTCTAGCCACGATAACAATTGTGAAATGTTGATAAAGATTCGCGTAATAATAAATACAATGATGACGCGCTCCTCATCAGCGTCTTAATTATCTCTCCACTCACACAGCGGGCAGTTCCGTATTCTGTGGCCCACTGCCCAAGTGCAGTTACCGGTTTCCTTTCCTTTTCATTTCATTCGTTGCGTTTTCTTATGCATCAGCATGCGATGTGCATGCGCTAACACAGTACTCTCTCGCTAATGTGAGCGCCGCATTGCAAAAATATGACTGAAAAATGCATTATGAATTTCGAAAATTGATATTTTCTTAAGCAAATTAATAACGATAGCTTCAGCTTGAAAATAAGATTTGTAGTTACTAAGCAACAAATTGCGATTTCTGAATTTGTATACTTTTCAAATGTCTGCTGTATTTTTTTCCAGCTTTGTCGTTGTTCTTATTGCTGTTGTGATTCTAGCGCATCACGCGTTGTGCCATTTAAGACAAGGTTCCCCGTCTCTTTTGCCAAACTAGTTTTTCACACAAAAACACAGTGTGTGGACGGGGAGAGAGGGAAAGAGAACACACAGGCAAAGGCACATGCTGCTATCTTCGTCGAACCTACTAGAAACCGAAACCTTTTCAAATGCTTTGCCGGCTGTTGCTTTTATATAATGTCAGATGTACATATGTACAGAAGAAATAAATACATATACATATATTTATATATAAATAAATATGTGCATACGCATTTATGTACATATTTTACCTTTTCTTATTTCAAATGGTGCGCCAGTTGCTGAAAAAGTTGATAAATTGCTTATTTGTCAAATGTGTGTATGTCTGTACGCGTGTTTATTTACTTACAGTTGCAGTCTCTAAACACATGTATAAATTTATGCGCGTATGTATGCGTGTGTGTACACATTCAGTCCTTGACTGTAACTTAAATACTTCAAAACTATTCAATTTATATAAACATACATTTATTTAATTGTATATCTGCAGCTATAAGTGTAAATTATTTATTCTCATTTGAAATTGCGCCCAAGTAACGAAATGTCTCCCAAAACAATTATCTTAATTGTTGCGTAGCTGATTCACAGCAGGTGTATTTCATGTTCTTGTATCGCAAATTAAACGAACTTTGTTCGAGCTGTAAAAACCGCTGCAAGAAGTAGGGAATATACAGCAAAATTGAACATGAAAGGCATTAATTTAATTAGAAATGGCTATTAACTTCAACTATTTATTCCCATGCTCAAAAAACAAAATAAAAACATTATTAACATTATCATCATTATCATCTGCGAATTGGGGGCGCTTGAGATCGTTAGAACCAAAGCTCTCTAAAAATGAAAGGTCTTGCAATTCTAAGGTCATCTGTGGCATTACAGTGGCCAGTCAGTCATGGCTGTCGAGTAATTGAAGATTGACTTTTTCCCCCAACAAATTGATAAGCTTGTTTCCAATTGCAAATGTACTCGATTTAATTCCATATTTTTGTAGGCAAAAGAAATTCAGACTAAATAGCAGATAGACTAACCGCAAGTCCATATATATATATTATATTAATGTACATATGTATGTATTACACACTTCCTCCATAAATATACTATGTACACTTCAGACAGCTGCATGTGAAATCTGTCTGGTATGACGGGCAGTATAAATTATTATTGCCTTTTGCCGCAAATATTTTATGGGTTGCTTTGATACAATTACTATATACATAAATACATATATATATATATATTTATATATATATATAGGCCAACTTACTGACAAACGTATCTACACAGTGAGGAACTGATAAGGGTAGAGTTCAGTAATGGCCGTCATTAGAATGCCGTGTGGAAAATTCGTACAGAATTGCTTATGTACAACATGCATATGCACATGCTTTATATTTTGGCGCCTGCTATTTTAGGTCAACAACGAACAATTGCACATGTATGTATTGCATTGGTAATTAAATATGCTCAGGGTTCTGAC
Source organism: Drosophila mimica (assembly GCA_037043585.1). NCBI lineage: Eukaryota > Metazoa > Arthropoda > Insecta > Diptera > Drosophilidae > Drosophila > Drosophila mimica. The sequence goes on along the minus strand of JBAMBE010000748.1, from coordinate 5,677,491 downwards.
ATGGGCAATAAGTCCGCTAGGCTGGATGTGGGTGTTGTTAATAAAGAACTAAAAATGAGGGGCCTTGGGCCTTTAATCAATCATCAATCTAGACAGCATTCCTTCGCGATACGCATCGCTGGTTTTTAGTTGCTTTCGTTTTAACCAGCCTTTCACTATTGATCCTTAATCATAGTTCAATTACCGCTAATTACTATTGATCCAAGTGCTTCGCGTGCTGTGACCAAAGTGGCAGTTGTACATTGAAAAAGTAACCACTTTTAATTAAAGGTGAGTTCGACGAAGTGCTTATCGATTATTAATATCCCCCAAAGTATGCAGCACTTTTAATATAAGTAGTAGGAGAGCTGCCAACTGTTTTAACTACACTTTGTAAATAAAATGATGCATTAGGCAAGTCTATTCATCGAAGTTTAAAATAACAAATAGTTGAAATAAATATTGGCAATTCTTTGAATTGGAATATGTACATTTCTGCCTATTTAATTTTTTTGTAATTACCCGGTCCTTAAGTCAAGCCGCTTATAGAGTTCTTGTTCACAACCTGAGCCACATAGCTTTAAAATCTTATTATCGGCAGCATTACCCTTTAAAAAATTATATTTTCATTTTGTATGTACACGATTGGAATGTCAATTAACAAGTCAAACTTTTCACAAGCCAACTTGTTTTACGTGATTATCCTTTTTACAATTCGCAGTAAACTTTGACTGGGATAGCTCTTAGTTGAATTCGCCGATTTGTGGATTTAGCTTAAGTGGTTGGTGAGCAAAAGAAATTCGATTGGTATTAAAAATTATGTATTAATCATTTTATTTCGCGTTTTCTTGTTTTGTTTCATTCTTTGCTGTCTTTGAATGAGCGATGATGGGTTTTGTTATTTTAATTTTTTTTATTCTTCGCGACGGGGAAATAAAACAATTATTACATATGTCAAACTCCCCACACACACAAAATAGCTTTTAAGATCTTCCTGGCTCTTCCTACTTGCTCCGGAAGAGACAATCTAGAAGAAGAAACCAAGGATTTTGCCTCCTAGATGTTTTCTCCTGGCCTCTTCGTGATCCATAATGCCACCAGATGTGGTCAACACGACATAGCCAAACTGACGCGACGGCAGCAGATTGTTGGTCCACTTCTCGATGTCGTTGATGGGAACATCGAAGCGTGGCGAGATGACGCCACATTTGTTCAGGCGTCCGGTCAGGTTGACCACGATCTTGCCAGAACGATGATCATCAACAATTTCGAATTCGCCAATGTATCCGTGCTTCATCATCACAGTAAGGAACTTGATGATGACTTTGGAGCAGGGACGCAACAGAACCTGACGCTTGCCGCGCTTCTCGGCATTGTTGATGCACTTCAGGGCATCGGCCAATACGTTCATACGCACCATGGCTGTAATTAAGTACAAATTAATATATTTTTCACATCAAATAGTAAACAAGATTAAACAAAAAACAAACAAAAAAAACACGTGCATATGCGTCGCCTTGAAAATATATTTGTGCCAACCTCTCCCCTACCCTCCCTCCTCCATTAAAGACAAGCGGTAGACCGACGAGGGGTCATGCTGAATTGTACAGAGAAGTTTGTGCTCGGATCTATGTAAACAACAACAATACATTGCAATGCTTGCAAATTCGTAAGCTCAATTATTACGCGTATAAATGGATGCTATTGGATTTGCTAGCTATTCAGGCATTTAGGCGTCGCCATTGTCAGAAATCCCAGGAACGGCGACAACAACAAAAAAACAGCTGATGCTGTCAAACATGGCGGCACAACGGCAGTCTTTTTAACGTTGCCTCACAGAAACAATAAAAAAAATATGTAAAAAAAATAGAGTGCTGCCGTTTGAATTGCATTGTTGTCAAATGCGCGCAGAAACCGGCAATGTTTTTGAATTGTATGTAGGCAACTTTTGCTGTTGTGCCGACGCCGCCAAAACATTGAACTTCAATTAATACACAATAAAAAAATAAGATTTTTAGCACATAATTTCGAAGGCACACACAAAATTCATAGCGCAAATGGACCCAGCGATCTTTTCGCAAAATATGCTGTGTTTGTTTCAAGTTTTTTGGTAAAATCTAACCCGGATTACCTAAGATTTAATTTTGTGAAATTTAACACAAATTTACACGACCGCGAACGTATCGGAAAAGAGGAAGTCCGTCTTGCCGCATTTGACAGCTGCAGTTGTCAGTGATACACAAGCAGAGTTGCTCAAAACGCAGAGTTGCTCAGAACGCAGAGTTGCTTTGGAATAATTCAGTGTTAGGCACGGTAAACTATCACTAAACTATTACTTTCTGCATTTGACAACACCACAACTCTAGCAAAATGTCCAAACAGTGAGTATTTACTTATTTTTATTGTTTTTATTTTTAAACCTGAGCAAAATCCCATAGATTTGGCCTTATAATACCGGGACAGCTAAAGAAGCAGGCTGCAAAGCCAACAGGCCCCCCAAAAAGACCATCTATATTCGATGAAAGTAGCAACAGCTCGACCAGTGATATGGAAGCCGGTGCGCCTCAAATGCGTCCCATTGGGAAACCTGGGGTGATCAGTGCGCCTAGTCTTATGGAGCGTCGCAAGGCACGCAACATGCAGGAGAAGGCCTTGGCCGAAGACCCAACTATTTTCCAGTATGACGAGCTGTACGACGAGATGGACAATAAACGCGAAGAGGCTAAGGAAACTAAAAGGTTGGAGCCTCGACAGGCCAAGTACATTGGCCGGCTGATGGAGCATGCGGAGCGACGCAAACTGGAGAACGAGCTGCGCATTGAGCGTCAAGTGCAGAAGGAGCGCGATGCGGAAGGCGAAACATATAAGGACAAGGAGACATATGTGACAACGGCGTATCGCAAGAAGCTTGAATCTATACGGCAGCTGCAGGAGCAGGATCAGCGTGATGAATATCTGGAAGCTATAGGAGATGTAACAAAACAAAAGGATCTTGATGGTTTCTACAGGCATATCTATGAACAGAAACTGGGCACCCAACAGTCGGTGCTTAAGCCAAAGACTGCACCCAGCACCAGTGAAGTAGCCTATAAACCCATAAAGTCTGATGCGGACAGCTCGAGCAAAAAGCGAATTTACCGAAGGCGTCGCTCATCTGAGGATGATGACAAGCCGGAACCGATGACGCCTGAAGTCACAGACAAGGCCCATCTCCCCAATAACATTGATGCCGACTCCGATTTTAGCATCGATGAGTCCAGCAATGAGGAGGAGATGCAGCAACAGCAACAATTGCAGGCAGATAATGCGAAACCAGCAGCTAACAGAAGTGTTGCCAAAACGGCACTTAAATTAAAGGCATCGCGTAGTCCACAAACAGATGCCACTGATAAGGAAAAGCAGCTCAAACCAAAACCAGATCCAAAACCAGAACCCTCATCTGAATCCGAATCCGAGAATGCATCGGTTAAAGAGGTCGTCGAGAATGTGCCGACAGCTGTGAAAACGCCCATCGATCGCACTCACATTTGGCGTAAACGCACCGTCGGTGAAGTATTCGATGCTGCTCTCGCCCGATACCATGAGCGCAAATTGGCCAGAGCTGCATGATCCTCATGACTTGTAAATGAAACGACAAACACGAAATACAACTATGGCCGACTTTAGACCGTTTTTGCTTATTATTTTATTGTTAAGTAGAGACAAAATTATAAAAATTATATACATATACATATATTCATGAATTATGCGTGTGCTTCCTTTGCGCAAATATTTTGGAATTTGCATAGTCCAGAAAAAAGAACAGAAAGCGGCAAAGATTCCTTTTTTCTACAAAAATAAGGGATGAAAAGATAGTAAGCAGAGAGTAATTTTTTGTTTTTATTTGTTTAGTTTTTCCCTTAGCCGCAAATTCTGCAAATCCTTTTTATAAATAGGTGTGTCCGCCATAAAAGCGAAAGCCGACATAGCTGAGCTGCTGACATCGTTGGGAGCCGTTGCCATCCTTCCAGCGCAGCGCATCTGCAATGCAACAATACACACACATACACAAGTACATACACAACACAACATATATGCATACATGTATATGCATAGGAACGTGGTGCTGTCAGTAGCATTTCTTTACTTTTGACGTTGTCAAGGTTCGTGTTTACGTTCACCTCCTCTTATACGTCCTCGAGCTCGCTCGACGTCGTCGCCGTCGTCGTCCTCGTCCTCGTCGTCTTGTCAGTGAAATTAATAGCGAAATCCATTTTCCATTTGGCAACGGTGGCTTCGTTCCACCTTTGTGTTCCGCACACTTGCTGTTGGCGCTGACTGCATTTGGGCCACCCAACCAAATGTCTCGCATGTGTCCTCTGTTTTATTCATGCTACTTATCACTTCCTTTACCTATGCCTTCTTGCAAGTGCATCTCGTCTTTGGTCCTCTTGTCTCTTGGAGTGGGTCATCAATCACATGTTGGGGTTTGTTTTGCTTTCTTTTTGTTTTTGTCGTTGAGATTTGTACTATATTTTAGGCAAATTAATATGAAATTCGCTTAGCCCCCAACCAACTATAATGGAAAGAAGAGTGAGGAAGCGCTATAATAGTATTATATAGTATCGTGGCATCTCTTTCTACGCCGTGCAACTGATCTCAACGGAGTCTTGCATCTCTTTCTAAAATGCCTTCGTTGATTCTCAGTTTCGCTTAATATTCTCCCATGTGCATTCTGTGCAAAGGCAAATGTAATATGTAATGTAGTTCACATACATATGTATGTACATAGAAACATATGTGTATGTACACATAGATACATAGGCTATTATCTAACACTGTTTGGCCCAATTGTGTTGCTTTGCTGCAGTTACTTCTCCCAATTGCCCAATGACCTAATCAATTTGTGATCATAATTACTTGGCTTTGGTTTTGGCCATCCGCCTTTGGCCTTTGGCGCATTCTAAAATCGCACAGTTTCAATTTAGGGCCAGGACAAAGCAACCACAGGCACAGGCAGGGCAAATAATCCGGCCGACTGCTGCCAGTGCAGCAATAAGGCCAAATAAAGGCTTAAAGATGTGATCATTCACGTGTAAATTCAATTATCAAAATTTCCAATGCCTCTCCTTGAGCTGCTGCTGCTGATCAGTTGGCCAACTTGGAGGCCTGGCTTATGCATGGATGTGTGCGTGTGTGTATGTGTGCGTGCAGTGATTTATATGTGCAACAGACGTAGGTCGTAGAAGTAGATGGCAGGCAGAATCGCAGGCGCGTCCAAAAATTTCGCTGCAATAGACAGCAACGTGTAATGAAAAACTGCGCATGGGTAGAAGAAGAAGAAAATGTGGTTGTAGGTGCGTGTGTGTGTGTGGGGGGGGGGGGGTATTAGGAGGTGTATTAGTGGCTGGGGGTGAACAGGGTATTGCTGTAGGTCGGGTGCTTGTCGCAAAAGCGACATGAAAACCACACACACTTATACACACACAAGCACACAGCGCATCTCTTTGTGTCTATGTGTGTGTGTGTGTAAGGGGGTGTGCTTGTGTGAGTGGGCGTTGGCGTTGGCTGCCTAATAAGCAGGAAATTAAAATGTTATATGCATTGCTGTTGCCCCTTGGCTGCTGTAGCTGCTCGTCTTTCAGTGGCATTGTCAACTCTGCCACTGTTGCTGCTGCGGCTGCGGCGGCTGTTTTCCTTTTTTCATTGTGGCTTGTGCGGGACGCGCGCACGCCTTGAAGTATGCATTATTTTTACGTGTCAGTGCGCATTTTTGGCATAATTGAAGCACAAACAGCGCTGCCTGCCTCCTGTTCGGCTGTTGGCTGCTCTGAAGGTCGCTCTGGCGACATGACATTGCGTATACACCACCGATTCAACAGAGGCCACCCACCCCGAAGAAGTGTAGACTACTTCAAGTTTTGCCAGTTGGCAGTTTCGCAGTAAGGCAAGCATCGAATCGTTTTGCCGAACTATGCTGATTTAACAAGAACAACAATATCAATGGCAAAGTCTAAAGTTTGTGGCTGGTTACTGTCACCCGGCACCATTCAACACATATGCAAGTACAGTAATCACTCGCTAGCTTAACTATAACGTTTCAGTTTCAGAGGAGAACCTCAATTCAGGCCTACATCTTATGTCTTAGCTCTGATGTACTTGGTACGATTTTTAAAAGCAATTTTTTCTTGGGTCATTATTTAGAGTCTATAATAAGTAAAGTTGTGCAATGGACTTGTACTATTAACAGATTAAAAGCTTCATAAAAATCAGAATATTTTACTAAAGTCATTCTATATTTTAGAATAGATTAAAATTCTTATTTTATGAAGTTCTCATTGGCAAATGACGCCTGTAGTCCCTTGGGCGACAATTTTATGAAATTAGTTTCAGCATCGCCTGCTGAAACTTGAGCTTGAGCTTCAGCTTGAGATTCCGCTTCCTGCTCGGTCTTACGCATGGGTGTCACTGACTGCCTTCCAACTGCGCCTCCGTCGGTTAGGTTAGGGACGTCATTGTGGGAGCTGTCGTTCTGCAAGAAACCTAATTAAAAGTGCTTTATTATGCAATTAATGTCGAGATAATATCGCATTCGCATTGTGCTGCACTGCACCAAAAACAAGAAAAAGGCTCTTGAGAGGGTGGGGAAAGATAGGGGATAGGATGCATAAGCTCTACACAGAGTGCATTCTGTGCACAGTGCACCCTGCAACCCCGAAATCCGATATACACCCTGTCATCGCATTCAGTTTCGCTGTGGGTCAAAGTCAGAACTTTGGTTAGTTTTTCAGTCTCTTTGTTCGCGTCTCCTTTTCACTTTGCTCTCCCATTGTTGACAATTATTTTGCATAAATTTGTGAGTGGCCAAAGCAGTGTAGCAAAATTGTCGTTTTATATGGCGGCAATTGGCTGCTCAGCCATCACCCTGTGGGTCCCGCTGGGCGTGTGGGTGGTTGGGTGGTTTGTGGTGGATGTTCTCTGGGCTCTTTGCTTTGCCCTGATTTATGCGCACTTTGTGCTTTGGCCCAAAAATGCGATGCGATGCGATCCGATGCGCTACAAATGTCCTGGTCAGCTCCCCGGCGCCCTGCTTCGGCTTCATCTTCCAGTCTTCCCACACACACACACACACACATACACATACACACACACACACACACACACACACACATACACACACACATACACTCTCAAAGCATGCTAATTTATTGCTGTTGATTTTAATAACTTTGCCAGTTTTGCTAAGCAACAACGCCCAGATAACTATTCTCAACTTTATTTTGTCTATATATATTCGGTGTGTGTGTGTGTGGAGTGTGTGTTTGTTGTGTGTGAGCAGTTGAGCAGTTGAGCAGTTGAGCAGTGTGCATAGAATTGGTACATTTAACAAGACTTGTGCTCTCCATCTCCATATTAATAAGCTTGTGATAACAATATATTTTAGACGTTGCCACATCGCCTATTGCATCATACTGAAGAGCAGGACACAAGGTGATCTTAGCACAAATGTCTAAACATATGCACCTACAAACTAATCAGGCAATCGTCTAAATAAGTCAACAAAGGGCGTGAAGTGCCAAGTTGCTCCCGACGCACAGCTGTTGATGGACACGGTCTGAGCTTGACGCCTTCTTAGTTAGGTCGTGGATCGTTCAGTTTGGCATGTCCCGTGTTGAATTTCAAATTTATATTTGCAATTATAATTATCTCGCTTTCATTGCATTCATTAGGGCTACACAGACATTTAACAGTCAACTGCAATTCGTCGTCAGAGTTGCCCTAATTTGGCATTCGGCACAAACAAAGCAAGTAGCAACAACAGCAACTCCGCACGTGTTGTCTCCCTGTTTGTCCCCCAGTCACCCTGTCTCCCTGTCTGCTCTTCACTGGCCATTGCCCACTGGTGCCTGGGCAGTGCTGGGGTTGCCCCACAGTCGAATTGGCCGCGCTTTGTTCATCTCCTCATCTGCTGACTGCTGCCCAGTTGTTGGCGCAATAATAGTGCGACTAATTTGTATAAATTCCCACTCACTTAATACTTTAACGGGTTCGCCCCTGATGCCCAATGCTAAATTGTTGCGGACTTCAATGTTAAAATATACAACGGCTTTTCAACAATTTATAACAATTTACCCATAAATAAAAATATCCGTATATATGTATGTTAGGAATTTTGATGTGTTTTTGTGTTGTGTGTTTAATAGGTACAAACTTTGCGCGCAAAGTTGAGCGAGTATATGTTCGAAACGTGATGGTGGAGGGGTAGGATGGGGGGTTGTAGGAGGCATATTTCCCTGAAATTCTATTGAAAATTGCATTGAAATAATTTGCAATTTTGCATTATTGTGTACATTACATACACACAGGCAAAATGTAAATGTAAATGTAAATGTGTGTGTGTGTGTTTGTGTTTGCTTGTATTTTATATTACTTGTTATGCCGCTTTATTCGCACAATTTGAATTTTTGCAATTTATTTCCTTTGACTCTTCAACTTGCAAACAGCAGCTGGAATTATAATATTTCGTTTCAATCGCTTTTGTTGTAATTGTTGTGGTCAAAATGGAATTGTAAGCCCCAATTTCTAAGTCCGGAACAGCAGCCAAATACCAGCGGCAACAGAAGTAAAAGTCAAACTCAACTAAACTAAACTAAACTGAATCCTGAAAATGCTATATGCCTGCGCTTGGGGATTTCTGGTTGAGCAAATGCAATCTAGCCACAAACTTGATTGCAGTTATGAAAATGATGACGGAATTGAATGAATTGCTTTAAGCACACAATTACGGTAAATACTGCTACTATGATAATTGTTACTTTCTTCAGTAATCAGTTTTATGTAGCATTATGGGCTTCCTTGGGATGGACTGAATTCAGGACTCTCAGTCACCCTGTGCCCACTTCAGCCCACATCAATAAAATCACATGCATATGAATATAAATAGATTTTAATCACTTAAATAAGTATATATATATATATATAAATATATTTATCATGCTAGTAGATAAGTATTCTTTACATAATTAATACAGATAATATTGTATGTGTTTTTTATTTTATCAACGGCTTGCATAAATAAAAATAAATTATAAAAATAAAATAAATCAAGTTATTTGGTGGGTTCGTGTCTAAGCTTAATAACATTTCGTTAAGTGTGGAACTGTTAAGTATCGTTAACTTTTCAAAATGTTGATACAAATTATACTTTCGTTGAGTGTGGACCATCCACATTCCGCACACTCCACACATTCCACACACTCCACACATTCCACAATCATGAGGCCAACTGGCCGGTATCTAAATTAACAACCAATTACATTTTATAGCAAGTGAACTTTGTCCCAAAACTCTGGTTGAAAACCATGCTATTTAGGCATAATTAAGCTGCGCTAGTAGAGACCTGCACCTATTGCTCTCCAAGCAAAGAGCAACTCAAGAAGAGCTTTCTGAGAATGCGCATACGCTGCGTTTGCTTGCTGACCAACAGAAAAAATGATGTAGCCTGCTTTCGAGCGCTTTCGCTCTCAGTTGGCCGCGAGATTTCGCCCAGCACGGATAACGCAATGGAAGACGAGCTCAGCTTACAACTAATTGCTTGTTATTTCTCTGGCTGCACGCGCTGCCGTTGCTCTGATTGTTGTTATTATTGTTGTTCTTGTTGTTGTTGTCTTGAGCAGCAGCATCATCGCGCCAGTTGTTATTGTTAATAAGCGAACTTTGTTCATTTGCTGTCAACATTTATTGCCACTTTTTAATGTGCGCCGCCCTGTGATATTGTAAAGTGAAACTCAAACAAAATTAAGCAAAATAAAGTGCGCAATAAAGTGAACACCAAAGGTAAATAGTCAAACAAAAAACATTTCTTGCAACACTGTTTGTATTGTGCTTAACTGTGCCGTGTGCTTAATTCCGCTGATGCAATTTAATAAAAAGCCAAAAGCAAGACCCACAAAAGAAATGCCAAAATTTAGCTACTTGCATTTTTCCTTTTTGTAATCTTTTTGTTCGAGTGTGTGTCTGTGTGTGTGTGGGTGTGTATGAGTGCGTCTCTTTCCACTTTCGCCAACACGCTCCAATTTTGTGTTATCTTTTCCTGCCTCTCACTTTTGATTACTTTGACTTTCGCTGTTTTATTTTTCAACTTTCCCTTTTAAATAGCTGGCGTTGTGGGCGAATGAGGTCTGTGTGCGTGTGTATGTGTGTGTAGGTGTGTGTGTAACCTGTGTTCCGACTCAATTTCAGCTGTAACAGGACCAACTCTTTTGGGTGCCAATTGGACTTAACTGTATCCCTGTAGCCCATTGTAAATCTAAAGCAGGTCATTTTCCACCCGACCACCCACCACAAGTTGTCTTAGGCCTTTTCATAAATCAGGGGGATAATTACTAACTATGTACATAACATTGTCACACTGTGCACAGTGGAATGACCTCGCAGTAGGTTAACTGAAAGTTGTTGCCGCTGTTGCTGCAGCTGCAAAAGTTCTGCAGCTAATGTGGATGCCAAAATGGCAGCCTCTCTCACACTCGCACACACTCACACACACTCAAACACACTTACACACACACAGGCTTCATACAGGCACACTCGATATACATATTGTATTTACATGTATGCAAGTGTGTGTGTGTGTGTGTGTGTGTAGCTCATTAAACGCTTATTTAATTATAATGCAAAGTGCTCCAGTCAAGGAAGCCCATCATAATAATAATCCAGGCACATTTCACGGTATCACACATTTTTGTTATGTTCAGGATAATAAACAATGTTTAGTTAAATGTTTTGCTTATATGTGTAATTGTTAAATCAGCATAACCAGATAAATGATCATATAGTGCGGTAAGCAATATCTTAAAATAATGTATAATTGTATAATTTAGCGGCAGGTGGGACTCCAAAGAGATGATCTGATGTCGATAACTGCTTGATATATTTTTTAAGTTGCATAAACTCGCAATTTACATCGACGGCTTGTGTTATTTTATTATAATATAATTTATCGTCCGTTGAACTGCAAATTACCTGACATATTTTGGCCTGGTTATGGGACTATTGTTATAGATAGCTGGAGAAGAATGACGAGGAGGAGGAGGCACAGTGAATAACTGGTGGCGGGCAGTGGTACATTGGGTATAGTTTTAATCCATTGGGAACGTCAGATGCGCTTGTGCTGACGGGTGTTTGGTCTTTGAAGTGGAAATGCTGCATCTTTGGTTACAAATTCAATCAAAAAACTGTCAACTGTCAACTGTCATCTGTCAGCGAGTCGCCGTTCGCTGGGGAATGGCGAATAGTGGCGTGTGAGGATGATAAACGGGTGGTATATGGCTGAAAATAGAAATAGAGACAGACACCTGACGAAAGCACACAATACTATATATATGTATGTATGTATGTATGTATGATAAAAGATGAGTTGCGATGATAGCGAATGGCAGAGGAAACGTTTACTGGGACAGATGTAAAGCGATGCTAGATGAAAGTGTTGACGTTGCCGTCTCTCTTTTCTCATTTCCCATTTCCCACTTCCCATTTCTCACTTTTCACTTGCTTGCTCTCAGTTCCCCCCTTTGCCGCCGCCAGTCATTGTTTTCATCTTTATATGTATTTGTGGTCGCTGTTGCTGTCTCCATCTCCATCTGTGTCTCTGTCTCTGACTCTGTCTCTTTCTCTGTCTTTAGGTTTGTCTTTAACTTTCCCTATAAGCACTTAATGCCCTTACACTTTTCATCGTTTTCCAATGAAAAGTTTCTAGTTTTATTTTCATTTGGCACGAAGACCCAAAAACTATGCCAAGTACTGCAGCTTGAGCTGAGCGCGTGCCCAACGAGTGGCTATAGTAGAAAAGGGTCTGTTCCAAAAGGGTTTTCCCAACAACAAAAAAGGGCGATTTTCAAAACACAACTAGCCAATGCCAAAATGTGAATAGCCATTTCCTTTCATAGTTTTATGTATATTAGCTCTACTAAACGAGAACAGAAACAGTTTCTATGCCGAATTCGGATTTGGTTACCGTTGTTTAAAGCTAGTTTAGAGTAAAATTTCTTCAAAAGTTAGTGAGTCCCGATTTTTATTCTCTTCCTCTAGTTCTACCTCTCTCTTTCTTTCTCTCTCACTCTCTGAATGCCGAGATAATGCACCAAGGATTTGGCCTGAGTTAAGCTAATCTCATGTGGGATTTCAAACATTACAGCTTACCTCATAAGGAAATGTTCTGTGTGAGCTGCTACTAACTGCTAGCTGCTACTGGTGGAGAGGAGTAGGTTTTCCCAGCTGCCTGCTGGCTATCTAACGTGAAAACCCGGCCTGCATTCACGATGGATGGGGCACCGCTTGGATTGACTTTCACCAGTCTAGCGTTGGTGGTGCTGTTGCTGCTACTAGTGGTGTGTGTCCTGCTCGGATGCCACTGCCTGGGACCACGTGCTGCCAGTTGGATGCGTATGCGCTCCAACAAGGAGGAGAAGATTGGGCTGTCCAATCACAAGCACAAGCTCTTCCATCCCAATGGCTACATGGCCAGCGTGAGTTGCCACTTGCCTTCAACCTCAGAAACATTTCAAATGTCTCAAATTGTTAGCTAATTATAATATTACTGTCCTTTTAACTGCTTGCAGATTCAATCTGGCTCCGAATTTCTGCTGAGCACCAGCGGCAGCTTCAAGCGCTTCGATACCATTGATAAGGACGATCAGCAGCAGCTGCAACAGCTGCAACAGCATCAGCAACACTATCAGCAACAGTTGCTGCTGGGCAATGGAGGTGACACCAATATGACGACAACGACGACAACAGCAACGACGACGACGACGCCGTTGTGGAATTTGCCCCAGGCGGATGTCAGCATACCGCCTCAACCACTGCGTCCGGCACCAGCGCCCAATAGCGCCGGCCCCAGCAGCAAAACCGTCACCTTCTCCTTCAGCCAGATCAACGAGCTGAGCTCGCCTACTACGGAGCGGGTGGGAGGGTCAACGATGGAGCCACGCTCCTGCATACGCTCTCCACTGCGTGCAGGTGGTGCGGCAGATGTGCCACAGCCATTGGAGGCGCCGCCACCGCCACGACTTACGACATCCGCCTCGGTGACACTGTCGTCTACTGCGATTCCGCGGCCCATTGCCAAAAGGCAGATCTCGGTGCAGCAGGGCATCAATCTCGGGGCAGAGGCAACGGAGACAACACCACCAGAAAATGTGCAACTGGTGGCGGAGCGACGTCCGCCGGCACTGAAGCGTCGCAACTCCAGCACGAATCCGTTTCTTTGCGAGTCCACAGAGCAGCTGCCGCAAGCACAAAGCGCGGTAAACATCCAGCCACCGTCGACACCGCACAATGGCAATCCCTTTGTGCATGGGCAGAGCCAAAGCCAAAGTCAGAGCCAGAGCCAGAGCCTGTCGAGTCGCTTGCTCAAGCTGCACAACACGAACAATCCGTTTACCGGATTGACGCAGCGCGTCAAGGGACCCCATATGCTACAAAAAACCATTTCGGAGGATTATCTGTTCCGAAAGCTGCCCAATGGCCACGGAATAATCGTAAGCAACGCCAACGGCAATGGATATGGGAATGTGGGTGGAAGTCGAGGTGGAAGTGGAGGTGGCAACGTCAACGGCAATGGCAACTCGACTTGGTGCTTTGGACGGTCGCTGCTGCGGCAGGAGTCGAGCATTAGCCTGGGATTGGGCAGACGCAACAGCTCGCAAATGTCACTGGACGGCTCAATGGAGGGCATCAATCTGGAGCGCGCTATCTCGTGTGATTCGGTCAACTCAGATGCGTCCTCGCTGTGCCTTGATCAACTCGATCAGCCATACACCCAAATCACCGGTTACCTCTGCGTCGGCCTGCACTATGAGAAGTTAGTTAACCTTTTTTTTCATAGCCCCAAAATATGGAAGCCCATCAAAATTGTATTACTTAATTCCGCCACAGAAACATCTGCAGTCCGAGCGAGGAGCAACTGGAGCTGACGGTGAGCGTACTGGAAGCTAAGGGACTCATCTGTCCGCACAGCATGGGCCTCGACTCACTGGACACATTCGTTCGTATCTACCTGGTGCCCGATCATGCAGGTGGCATGCAGACAAAGGTGAGTCCGCCAACTCCAAATTCGCACAAAGAAAAGAAAAGCGTTCAGCTGCTGCGCATGTCCACATTCAGGTGGTAAAGGCAACGTTGACTCCGGTCTACAATGAGAGCTTCCAATTCCGTCTGAAGCGACTGGCGGGCCGGCACTCGCTTTGGTTCCATCTGTATCACAATGGGCCCGCCCACACCCTCATTGGCGAGGCGGAGATGGAAATTGGCGAGATGGTGCGTCCGATAACTACCTGGATACCATTGTCCGATTCGCGCAAATGCAACGCTCGTTGGGGTGAGCTGATGTTCTCGCTGAGCTATCTGCCCACAGCGGAGCGCCTCACCATAGTCGTCGTTAAGGCGCGCAATCTCAAGCTGGAGCTGGACGCCCCAACGGAGCAGCTGTCGCAAGAGCACTCACCCTCTGCCGGAGCAATGCAGCATGTCTTTGTCAAGGTGAGCTAAGTCATCATTCAACACATAGCCATGATCTGAATCGGGCATTCCGACATTCCCGGCATTCCGGAATTTTATTTCGTTTACGTTTTCACTTTACTGTTTACAGGTGTATCTGATGAACAACGAGAAGAAGGTGTTAAAAAAGCGCACATCGCTGAAACGCAAGGATCGCTGCCCCATTTTCAACGAGTCGATGATATTTAGTGTACCGCCCCAGGGTCTGACCACAGTCCAACTGCGACTCACTGTCTTTGGCGTAACGGATAATGGGATTGTGCCGCTGGGCCATGTCCTTGCCGGCAGCTGTGCAGTCGGCAAGGGTCTGCGCCACTGGCACCAGATGCTCTCCTCCCTGCGAAAGCCGGTGGCCATGTGGCATGTGCTCAGACGCGCCGCCAACCAGCCCATTTTCATTGGTGGCGCCGAGGCCGTTGTTGCCGCTATGCAAAGCACCCTGCAGAGGGCCAGCGCTAAGCGCAACAGCATCGTCTAAACTCCACATCTGCACATGGGAGCAGACGCAGCAAATTGGATTTGAAGCATTGTTCTGGCCGTAATTACATTTTGATACAATTTCCAGCTGGGTTCCAGCCGACACACGTCCTCGCAGTGGTCACTTGATAATTACAGCTTGTCCATAAATTACAATTTACAATTCGTCCTTAATTTTGAAAACACTTAATCTGTTTGTTTTCCTATTTTCGTCTATAGAAAATTTCTTAAATTTTAAACCGCATCGGTTTAAATTTCAAGTTACCACTGCACCCAAACCTGGTCCCGCGATTTCTACCAACTTAAATTAAACCCTCTAAATTGCATTTATTACATTTAGTGTGAAGCATTTCATTGCTTCTTTGGTATGTGAATCCCCACAACAATCGAAAGAGGGAAATATATCTACGTATTTCCTATAATCTCTTCTAGATGCGTATTACCAGACACCAGTTATTAAAACATATACAAATATATAAGCGTCACTAAATTCAATAAAACCCCGCACCAAAGGACAAATCGAGCCTATTAACTAGTTATATATACACAAATACATTCACATATGCGTACATACAATATACAAAAGCTACACATACATACATGAATGATACAGATACAGATACTATATACTAAACGTATACTGCACGCACTTATCGCTAGCATTTATACTCATTACCGACATTTGTCGATCAGCTAAGTCTTGTCCAAAATAAATACAAATTGGAAATACCTTTGCAGGAACATTGAGCAAATTGTTTCAATAGTGATAATTTAGCGAAATTTTGAAATTTAATCGAGTTCTCTCAGGTTCAACTCGACATTCAGATCAGCAAAATACGGGTTCTGTATTAAAGCGTACAAAGTCAACATTTATTTACAACATTCTGCAAGGGTATTAGAGTGTAAAAACAATATTACTGGATACAGTGAATACAGTGATTAAGTGAAACAAGTAAAGTCTTCAAGCAGCAGAAGAATTACAAGAATGTCACAGAATCTCCTCAAAAAATCGACAACAATCGAAGTTACATTATTTCTGAAGTTAAAAACAAAAAAAAAAACAAAAAAAACAATTGATAAGAAGTTAAGTTACGAGTGGTAAATAGATAGAATCTTTTCTGGCAATCATGATTGTTAAAATATTTAAATATTAAATTAAAAAGGCTTAAAAAATAATAAAATGAAAAAGATGGTTAAAAATTGCATGTGGAAAAAGACCCGTTTTGAGCAATGTGATATGTATTTATTCAGATGTAGCTAACTATACTACAAACATATATAAACTTATACATGTATTTGTATTTGTTTTTCTATTTGTAATCGTTTATTAATTTGCATTTATTTGGAGCTAGCAAGTATTTACGATGCTATAACACTTCAAGTTTAGAGTTTAGAGTTTAGAGAGTTTTGCCGATATCGGCAGAGCCGCGTGTTCAGTGGGCATAAGAAATAACAATAATTGAAATACTCCTTCATCCGATCGTTGCGATCATTGTGTTCCAGTTCGTTTTCCGACTACATTTGAAAACAAACACATGTAAAAGCAAAAGACAATAACTTTGCAAGCATTTAAGACAAAAACAAAAACAAAAACAAAAAAAAAACATAATTTACCAAATAATACTTTCATTATATTTATCACAACTAGATTACAGACGAGACCAGAAGCCAAAACACTTTCTGAAATTGCCCCAACTATCTATTTGCACTGCACGCTGGAAAGCTATTTGGTTATCAAATATACATTTATATGTGTACACCTTTCTATGATCTATAACTATGCATAATCTAAAACTAAAAACAAATAACTATAAATGACCAACAAATCCAAAACCTGGCACACAACCTTTATCAGCTTTAATATTCCAATTGAATACACAAATATTAAAATCAAAATTAAACCTCACATTTAAAGCGAAAACTCTGGATAGGCTTACACTTTATACGACTAATGAACTTATATTTGCATCAGGCGCTTAAAAAATCATATTATGAATATCAGTTTTGTACTTTAGTATTTAATAATAATATAATAGCGAAACGAAGCAAATACAAATAAAATCAAACCAAAAATTGTTGAAAACTTAGTTTAGTTTAATTTGTCGTGTTAAATTTGTATTTACATACATACATATAAGTACTATATATACATTTAAAGATACACTTACATACTTATATTACATATATACCAAATATATGTACATATTGAATGAATGTAAATTATATATGCAAATGCTAAAAATTGTTATACAAATAAAAATCAAATTGAATAAAACCACAAAGGAACAAAATCAAATCAACATGAAATATCGAAGAACTCGTAAAAATGAGCGTGCTCGACTAAGAGATACTATGTACATTGCTTAGGACTTGTACATATTTGAGAAATGAGTAGAAATATTTATAAATATAATGCTATTTAACAGTTAGCTAATAATTTGTATCTTATTTTCTTACTACATAATTATTATAGACTTCAATGACTATGCGTCATAGATGATTAAACCACCTTTTGATACCCCTTGTTAACCATTTGAGCTGCGCACAGGGTAACCAAAAGATAAATTTTGAACAGAACACCACAAAACAAAGCAATTAAAATTGATACTTTTGAGGACACACACGCACACATACACATACTTACACACACACACACATACACAGCCACGTACGCAACAAATACGACAAATGGACAGATGTATAGATATAGAGATACATTTGTATCTTTGTGCGGTTTTCAATCGAATTTCTAATTTCGATTTGGTTGATGTCAGCCAGCTGTGCTGCCATTGGACGATCTATTTTTAGTCACAGCGATTAGCAGCCAATAGGCAGGCAGCACACAAGACGCAACAGACGCAGCGGGATCTTGGGTAGACCCAGACCCAGACCCAGACCTAGGCCAGACCACTTGACGTCGAGTCGCTGCCAGACTGTCTGGGAAGTAGCAAACCACTCGAGTTACTGCCCAACTCCTCGTCCGGCGCATTTAAATGTGTGGAACGAGCGCGTGATCCTTTCAGTTGATAGCTGTCAGTGCTACTGATACGATCTGTGCTACCAAACAGTGTTTACGAATAGCAACGAAATGCAGTGTAGCCTGCCGGTCAACGTGAACGTGATAAGCTCCAAGGAACGTCGGCTGCTCCGCACGCCCAAGTGTGCCCGCTGTCGCAACCATGGCGTCATCTCGTGCGTCAAGGGCCATAAGAAGTTGTGCCGCTGGCGCGAATGCTGCTGCCCCAATTGTCAGCTGGTTGTCGATCGCCAGCGTGTGATGGCTGCTCAGGTGGCGCTGCGACGCCAGCAAACCATGGAGGCACTGGAGGCCAGCACCGGCAGCAATGAAGCGTCAAGCGGAGCTGAGCCACACAGCGATGAGGAGCTGCCGTCCACCACATTAACAACGCCCACCAAATGCTGCTCCTCCATGGCGGCCAACACGTTGCGCACACGCCAGGCCTTAATTACACAGAAGCGCATCTACAAGCAGCGGCTGCGCAACCTGCAGCAGTCCACACTGCACATCACCGCCGCCATGGAAGGTGAGTGTGCAGCCCTCGCCGCGCATGCGGTGCCAGACTGTCTGGCAAGCCCAGTATAATGGGCAATTGGTGCGAGTGGGAGGGAGATGGCCCAGCGACAGGAAATGCCAGATTCCTTACAAAAGCAACTAAGACAACAACAACAACGACAGCATTAGAAATAGCAATAACAATCCCATTAACAATGTGACGAGCAACAAATTTGTTGGCAACTCACTCCACACACACTGAAATTGGAAGCTAGTCGTATGAAGGCATATTGCTCGTTATGTCCAATCCCAGTACCCAATTTTCAATGTGTAAATCGACACAAGAAAACGGAAAACCCTCTTGAAGACACAAATGTGGCAAAAGTCAACGGGGCAACGAAAACAACAACAACCAACAACAACAAAAACTGAGCGGGAGATAAAAATCCACTTTTCAAATATTTCCATCTGGTTTCCAAGTAAACGAGAAAATCACGTAGACAATTTGGTGCCGTTCTGTCTGGTTCTGGTCGTTTGGGTCTACGATCTGTGTGCAGATCAAATTACGCTTAAATTTCCATATGCCACATGCATTACACACATTATCACACAACTACACATACACATAGATGCACAAATACGTTGAACGAATTGAGACTATTTGAAAGCAATTTGTAGCAATAGATTTGACGCCAACACCAACGTCAAGATCAAAGAGATCTCGCCCCCAAAGTCATAGTGTGTAACTTTAATTATAATGCCCTGCCCATTTTCTCATATGCACTTGCAGAATACAAGCAGCGCTTTCCCACGTTCAACTCACCGCTGCTGGAACGCATGCGCAAGCGACGCGCGTTCGCTGACCCGGAACTGAACTTTGCAATGGATTCAACGCTACTTGGCAGCTCCGCCTGCGGCGGCACAGCAGCTCCTTTGGCAACGCCGCCAACAGCAATTGGCAACGCCTTTTATGATATGTTAGGCAGTGCTGCCGCCTCCGCCGCTGCAACAGCAGCAGCTGTTGCACAACATCAACAACAACAACAACATCAGCAGCATGCATATCAGTCAATGCCGCTCTTTACACGCACGCCCACGACAATGCCCAGCGCCAAGAAGCCTAAGCTGAGTTTCTCAATTGAGTCAATAATTGGTATAAGCACGTAACATATTGAATCCAGTTTACAGGGCATGCCCGTATTTTATACATTTAAAAAATTTTTTTTATATTTTTTTTTCTTATTATGTAGTGTGATTCCTAGGAAATAAAACAATTCTCATGTGACTTAACAAATATGTGTGGTTTTGTTTTAATTATAGCTTTCATTTATTCGTTGTCTTTAATTTTCTTATCTTTTACATTAACTTTTAATTAGGCCTTACAAAGTTTTAGTTATAGTTAGTATACTATCGTTAAATTGACAAAATTGCTGTGCCAAATTCATCAACAAAAAACTTAAATTCAAATACAACGGTTAACATTCACAAGGTGGCCAAAGTAACCAAAGCTTATTACAGAAAAATTCCGGAGTGTGCGCAGTGCTGGAAAACACCAGCCACATATGCAACATGTGACAGCTGCAAAAATTCATGTATACATACCCAAGGGTAAATTTTCGTGTGTCACAGCTGCGAAGTTTGGGAAGTGCTCATTTTAAAGTGTTAATATATGCAAATCACAACTCGGCGTTGCCATCTGGAGCAATGTAACTGCGACTTGATATTTATGAATGATTTAGTCACTGTTATGGACATATTGTACATCTCCCACATGGAATAGACACCTATCACCCATTAGTGACTCAAATATGACAACAATCTTTTACGCGGAACCCGAACTAGTCCTTGCGTACGGTCGCAAGGTACTATTCCTTAATCCAAATGACTTGCAAATCTTTAAGGACATCGAAGTGCCCGCTGACCTCACAACATGTGGACTCAAAATTGCAGCCCCCGAAATGTCTGAGGAACAGCAGCAGTCGACAAGCGAGGCAAAGGGAACGGATGGCGCCAAACTGGAAGTGTCCATACTAAATGTCTGCTACTCGCCCGATCGACAACTGATCGCATTAACCACAGGCGGCCAAAAGGCGCTGCTCCTCTACAAGAGTCGGCCAGAGCATGCAAAGTTGCTGTCAGTGCGCGCCTTGGCTCGTGCCTCGAGCGCAATGACATTCGCCGCTGACTCAAGCTCTGTGCTGGTCACAGACAAGACCGGCGATTGCAATCAGTATGACTGTGTGGAGGTAAAGGCGTTACCACGGCTACTGCTGGGTCACCTGAGCATCGTTTACGACATTCTGTGGACACCGGATCTTAAGCACATTATCACTTCCGATCGCGATGACAAAATACGGGTAACCAATTATCCGGCCACATTCGACATTCACAGCTATTGTTTGGGCCACAAGGAGTTCGTCTCTGGCCTAGCGCTGCTCACCGAAGAGCACCTGTTGTCCGTCTCCGGCGACAAGACGCTTCGTCTGTGGAATTACCTATCAGGCATAGAGCTGCTGCATCATGATCTGCCAGCGCCAGCTGTGCGGCTCCATATGCGCGAACTGGTGCCCGCCAAGCGATATCAAGCAGCTGTCCAGTTCTATGATCACATCGAAGCCATTGGACTGTACGAAGTGGAGCAAGCAAACGGCATCTGGACGGTTGCACGCGAGCAGCTAGTGCGCGCCGAGGCTGGCAGCTGGAACATAAGCAATTTTGCGCTAACCAGCGATATCATCTACGTGGCAGGTGCTGTAAATGACCGCTTAGAATTGCGCGTCTACAACGCCAACAATGGGGAGCAGGCCAAGACGGTGCCGGCGGGCTGGTTGGACATGGTCACAGGCAGTTTTTCGGACCAGACCTGCGTGGCCGAGGATATGTCTGTTTGGTTTAAGAAGCGCTACGACAACGTCAGCGATTACATGGAGCGCAAGAAGCGTCGCATCGAAGTTCAGCAGCAGAAGTAATGCAGCTCCGCATCGTATTTCTCTTAATCTAAGAATTTATGTGTAATATAAATGTTAAATGTTAAGCGAGGCAACGCGAAATTTGCCGTTTCTGTTTATTCCGTAGCACAACAAAACTCATAACGCACAAAACGAAAGATTTCCAAAATATTAATAAACTGTACAATTACCAAAACAAAAATTACAGGTGTAATCCTTTGCGTATTGAATGTCAACTAATCCTGCAGACATACAACTGAGCCTTAAGCAGAATGTTCGTTGGGACTATATA
Organism: Drosophila mimica; assembly: GCA_037043585.1. Lineage (NCBI taxonomy): Eukaryota > Metazoa > Arthropoda > Insecta > Diptera > Drosophilidae > Drosophila > Drosophila mimica. Next base: position 5,655,746 of record JBAMBE010000748.1, on the reverse strand, counting down.
TGAAATTGTAATTACAGTTCTTAATTCTCAGACCTATTTTCAGTCGCATGTTACCAGACAATTAATCCAAAAGTTTCAGCAATTAGAGAAAGCTCAGATCTGTATATATATAATACATTTTATTCGTATTTGCTTGTTTTAATTTATATTAGCAAGTAGAGGACAATGTAAATGTAATTAAACTGGCTTGTAATCCAATTTGCTTTCCAGCTTCTTATTGTCCGAAACTTTGCGCACGGCCTTCATAAAGTCTTCCTGAATGACATATTCACGTTCAGCCCTGCAAAGGTGATTTATGATTAGGATTTAACATGAGAAATGACCTTGAGTCAGCAGCTTGCTCACCTGATGGCAAAGAGGCCCGCCTCTGTGCAGACGTTGCGCAGATCGGCCCCGTTGAAATTATCCGACAATTTGACAATGGCCTCATAGTCTATCTCGCCGTGCTTAGCAATCTTCAATGCATGAATCTTAAGAATCTCCAAACTTAAACGATATATCTCGATTACACTCTGTAATTATGTAAAGATTTCATTCATTCATTCCTAACTTACCGAGCCTGTTCATTAGGCAATGGGATTTCGATTTTACGATCTAGTCGGCCGGGACGCAGAAGGGCAGGATCTAGCGTATCTGGGCGATTGGTGGCCATAATCATTTTGACTTGTCCCAATGAATCAAAGCCATCCATTTGATTGAGCAGCTCCATTAGAGTACGCTGAATCTCACGATCTGCCGATGTGCCTTCGGAGAAGCGACGGCCACCAATCGCATCGATTTCATCCATAAATATAATGCAGGGTTGGTGATCGCGGGCATAGTTAAACATTTCACGTATTAAACGTGCACTCTCCCCGATATACTTGTCTACAATTGCCGAGGACACTACTTTGAGGAAATTCGCGTCCAGCTGAGAAGCGACTGCGCGGGCTAACAGTGTCTTGCCAGTGCCAGGCGGTCCATAGAGCAGACAACCCTTGGGTGGTGTGATGCCAACTCGCAAGAAGAGCTCTGGATTGAGCAACGGCAGTTCGATGACTTCGCGCAGCTCGCGAATCTGCTCCGTTAAGCCACCAATGGCCGAGTAGGTTACATCGCCCGGATCCTCGTGCGACATGTTGTACACGAGTGGATCAACTTCGCGTGGCAAATAGCGCATAATCGTCAGTGTTGTCATGTCGAGAGCGACTCGTGTGCCAGACTTCAACTTAGCCTTGTCCAGCTGACGACGGCACCCGACCACATATCGGGGTCCATTTGTTGCCTTAACAATGACTGCAAAAAAAATAGTCTCGATCAATATTTTTAGTACAGTAAAATTTGCTATTAGCTTACACTTATCCTCAGTCAGTTGTTTCAACACCTCGCCGACAATTTGTCCAACGCTTTGCAGGGCTTTTAAATCATTCTCTGATTTGTCAAACAGTTTAGTCAACTCCTTGAGTTCCTCGCGTTCTGTAAATGAATCGTTTTATCTGGTATAAATTAACGCATAATTTACGCTTAGAGTACACACTTTCTTTGAGTCTTCCCTCAACCTCTTTGTGCTCCAGCAATTTCTTTCTATAGTCGGATAGCGCCTTCTCGCGTATACTCTCCGTAGATGGTACAGCAGTCACGGTCATTTTAGCTGATTTTGTGCAATGCTTCAATTCTTTGTAAACATAAAACTCTTTCTTCAATTATCGAGAACGTCTAATGATATTGCAGTTTTATAAAATGTGTGACCAGCTTTTACATATGCATAAATACTTAAACTAAATGCGCAAGAGGTATTATTATTATACCGAAACGGGGACAAATCACTTTTTTATATTAATATTTAAATTAAATAAATAAACTTTAACTTTAATCAAAAAATAATCTTTACTAGGCAAAATTATTCTAACAAAAAAAAAGAGGAGTTAAATAGAGGATAAATTGAAATATTATTATTAATATAAGTATCGACGTCACAAACAAAAAATGACTGTCATGTACAACCTATATTGTGCTGTATTGTGTTGCGTGTCGTAATGCCGTTGCCCGCCCAATTTGTGCGTAACTTACAGCGTTTTCGGCTTGTTACCTTTGACGTAACGGACACGCTCTTACGGCTTAAAGATCCCATCGACCAATATGCTCTAACGGCAGCGGCATGCGGCGTATCAATCGCGGATAATGCGCAACTGAAGCGCTGCTTCCATCAACAATTCAAATTGATGAGCAAGGAACATTCGAATTTCGGCCTTTGCTCCCCCAACATGAATTGGCAATCGTGGTGGTCGCAGCTGGTGGTGGATACGTTTAAGTGTGTGGACGCCAGCATACCCGATCCCATGCTGCAAACAATTGCCGAGCAGTTGTTGGCCTTATTCCGAACTAGTGCAGGCTGGACGCACATTAACGGCGCTGCGAATTTGGTGCAGCGCGTCCGCGATGCCGGCAAATGTGTGGGCGTTATATCCAATTTTGATCCGTCGCTGCCGCAGGTGCTGAGCGCCATGGGCTTTGCCGACAAATTCGATTTTATTCTGACCTCTTACGAAGCTGGTTTTATGAAGCCAGATCCCGGCATATTTAAGGCAGCTATAGGCAATCGGCCTATTGCACCAGCACAAGCGCTTCACATTGGCAACAAGTTTGACATGGACTATATGGGTGCGCGGAATAGTGGTTGGAGCAGTCTCTTGGTGCACACTCAATCAGAATGCACGCACGAAGCGGCCAAGCACTCGTTTGCAAGTCTAGCCGATATGCTGCACGCGCTCGAAACGCAGAAGATTGACTGGTGAAGTTACTAACAGGCAAAATGCATCATAAATTGAATATAAGAATATATATATGCTTTATTTCTTTTATAATATTTGTGTTAGCCACTCTCACTAATAGCTATTTATTAATATTAAAAGATTATGCATATTTTCCGTTGTCCTCGTTTCACAGAAAATTTAATGCAATTATTTTACGTGTACTGCAATCGCTCGGGAATTAAATTGAGTCCCAAATTATCAGCGAATTAAAACATTTGTTATACTTGAGTATATCTTTGGAATATGTAGACGAGTGTATCTTATAGCAAAGGTAAATAATATTTGTGTTGGATACGTTGAAGTCAGGGGAATTTTCGTGTTTGTTACATACTAAATAAGACAGAAGAAAAAACTAAATTCCTGGCAGATTTATGTGGCAATGATAGCCAGTGAAACATTTACGAATGCGACACAAAATTTAAAAAATTAATCTTTTGCGACAAGGGAGAGAGGCGGCATGATAGCTGCCTAAGCTATAGTTTTATATATATATCCTAGCATTAACAATAGCTACTTATATATAGCATATATACATAAAAAAAAAATAAACATTTGCAACTTATAAATTAAGTAATGTACAAAAATAATGTGTGTGCATGTGTGTGTGTGAGAGGAATGCATTTGAATTGTGGCAAATGAATCCCTACGTGGATTTTGTGGCCTTGACAGGCATCTGAGCTTTGGCCGCCTTCAGCTGCTCTAAATTGAATTGCTTGCGTATTTCCGTAGACACCTGTCGGATGACGCTCTCCGTATTCGCCATCAAATCGCGTTCAAGGACATCGATATCGATATCTTTGCTCTCGAGCCGCATTTGCATGTCCGAGTAGAAGTCACAGAAGAGCACCGGTTCATCGGATCCGTTGGGGGTGCGTGTACTGCAGTATTGTCCGCGTCGATGCAGATCGTCATTGTTGGCCCGGGAGTCGAGGAACCGACGCGCTCCCAGCGGCAACTGCTGCTGTATAAGTCTCTCATGATTCTGAGATATGTGATATTTCAGTTTCTTGAACTCCTTCACCTCATTCTTCATGTACTTCACATAGCTATACATCTTGGACGTCTTCTTGGTGAGATTTTCCAAGCAGATGATGAAATTGCGCACCTGTTGCGTGCGTGGCAGTGTGCTGGGATCCAGACGCTCCGCCATATCGAAATGCTGCTGCGAACGATTGAAATCGTGCTTCATAGCCAATGCAGATGCGAGGACAACATGATTTTCGGCCACTTTCGGTGCATGTTCCACGGCAGCGCTCAGTATAAGATCGGCATCGGCCAGCCGGCCCATACGAAACAATATTGTGCCCAGGCTGAGCAGCGCAATATCCTTGTGTTCCGGCGGCGCCAGCATGGTAGCCAGACGGGCACAAGGCAGAGCTTGGAGCGCATTGCCGCGCATGCGCCAATAGTACGAGCTCAACGTGTGAAACTTCCACGAATCGGGCTGCCGTTGAAGTCCCTCCAAGGCAAAACGACGGGTCAGCTCGACAGTGGCGGTGCCAATGTTGCTGTCATACTCACGCTCCACATACGCCGAGTCCAGGACCTCCTGTCGAAAACTCTCCAGATGATCGTATGTGGCTGGGCCAACACTCAGCTCATGGTAATTGTTGCATATCGGCTCCAAGGCACGTTCGATTTTTGTATTGATTGCGGTCCGCTGCAATTCACGCTGCTCCGGTAGATTGATGCGCTTCAACTGATCTGGGGTTATTTTCAGGTACGACATTCGCTTCTCGAGCAAATAGTAGTCCATGGCACATTTGGCCTGCTCGGCAAGATCTTCGCCAAACCGCATCGAGAAGCGCAAATGCTCGACGATCTGCTCCCGCTTGCGAAGCAGCTCCAAATAGCTGCTCTCCACGTACTCATTGTAGCGGATCTGCTCGAGGAACGCAATCAGGTTGTGCGGCTCCCGCATAAAGAACGGCGAGTCGAGTTTCTGTATAATGCGCTCATCCTTTACCACCCAATGATTACTCGCAATCAGCACGTGGATGCAGCAGGCGGCAACTAGTAACTGACAGAGCCGCATTATGCATTTGGTATTCAAGGGGAAGTCGCGTCTGGCGACTGGATACACTTAATTGACAACAGTCGCACCAGCTGCAAACGTAAACATTCACAACAAATTCTTGTGGATGTGTAAACACCGACAACTGTTTATTTTGTACTTTTGGCAATATTTAGGGTATTTTATATTCGATATTTACTACTACATAAAGCCAAAATGTTAAATTAAAATGGGCATGTTTAAGGAGTAAGCTGGCAAAACTGATCCATTAAATTGTTTTTCTAAAAATACATTTGTAATCAATTTTCTGCAAGCACACGATATGTATGTTTGGCACATTGGTTAAATTGCATGTATAAAACATAATAACAATTGCAGTATTTTTTTACATTCGGTATGGTATTTTCGCATTTGCGACTGGCGGTCACACAAATCGCTACATAAAATGCGAAAAAACGGAATCGCCGAGGACTGTAACGCGGAAAAGTACATTAAAAATATTCGTAACTCGCGTGCGTGTTTTTTTTCTTCAACCGTAACACAGCCATTTTTTGTAAATAATTATTTTCTTCTACGTTAATTACAATGTGTCTTAAGAATTAGAAGCATGAGAACGCAAATGAGACGTCGCGCTCATGCAAAGTAGCAGAAAAAGAAGGCACACACACACAGACAACTTACATAGATACATACATACGCACGCACGTCGTTGCGAAGGAATATATGTATCTACATATGCATATGCATGTATGAGTGTCCGCTAGTGTTTTGCGGTTGTATGTGCGTGCGTGTGTGTGTGTGTGTGCTTGCTTGCTTGCTTGTGTGTGTGCGTGCGTTAGCTACTGTCAGAGTCTGACTCCAACGAGAAGAGAGGTGGGGAAAGAACGTCGGCGTTCGAGCATTGAAGAAAACTGTAAAAATGAACTGGCACAGTGGACGACGGCAACTACAGCAGCAATTCCAAACTGCGGATGGTGTCCTACTGCGCCTACAACTGTGATATTTGGATTCGAAAAGCCGCCCCGCATCCGTGTAGATACGCTGGTGACTGCCGCTGAACGACGTTGAAGACGAAGAATAACACAAAAACAAGAGTTTTCGAAGCAACAGACAAAGCGGCATCGTCTAAGGTCGAAAGAAGCAGAAACAGCAGCATCACTTCAGTGAATATTATTAAAGGTACATGCATGCATTCATACATGCATATGTAGATACATGTACATGTCTACATATGTATATGTGTAATAGGCGCCGCCATTTTCCGTGTGATCCATGTAACAAGCTGAAAAAAAGAAGAAAAAACCTGGACCTAGGGTTGGCAATGTGCGCATTACAACCAAAACGAGTATTTTCTTCAGCTCACAAGTCGCTTAACTTTGCTATATTTGGTTGCGCATTTAGCTCTTAATTTAGCTTGAGAAAAACCTGCAAGAATATGTTTAAATTGATGTTTGCTATTTACGATCAAAAATGTGTGATATTTGTTATAAAAAGCTCGACAACCCTGCAGCCTTTTTCTTTGTTGACATTTTTAGTTGATTGTGTTGTATCTGTGTGTGTGTTTGTGCACAAGTCTGCTGCCACAAGTCTAATTTTTTTTTTTCTCTCTTAATTTGGAATTGTAAAACAAAGCGAATTTTTGTGCATGTAAGTGGAGTTTTGAAATATAAACAAAAAGAAAATGTTGGCTAATTTATCGAATAGTACATTTCAAGAGTGGCAACCTTGCGCAGGTCACTCTCATTTATTTGGATTCTGCAGTGCGCATGAGTGCATAGTTGCTCTCGCTCTCGCACTCATGTGAATGCATATGTCTGGCCGTCTTGTAAACAGCTGAGGGCTGATGCAGCTTTTGGGCACACAAAATATATACATAAGTATAAAGTATATACAGACATCCACATACACAAGCACATATATGTGTATATGGATATGTATATACATATATATAATATGTTTGCAATTATTGAAACCGTAGACAGTCAGCAATACTACTAAGCCGCTAGCCCCTGAACAATTTTTGCTTATTGGCTTTGTAAGTTTGTTTGAGTGAGTGTGCCTGCTGTGTAAAATTAACACAGAAATAAGTTCTGTTTTTTTTTTTTTTATTGTAACTAATGTCAATAACTTTTTTTTATTGCACATGTGCTTTATGTTAATTGATTTTTGCTTTGCACGTGTATGAGTAAGTGCAAAGAGAGCGGTCAGCTAGACAGAGAGTGAGAGAGAGGGAGAGCAAACGCGTGCCGTCTATCGACCCCACATCTCTTCCTTTTCCTAGCCAACCCACCCACACAAAATGAAGCAGAACGAAGCCATAAAATAATTTTCAAACCAAATTAAATGTGCCAATTGCATTTATTACTTACTCAAAAACTGTTGCATATGTGTTTGGCAGCGTTTTTTTTTTTTTGTTTGTATATAATTTTTTTTCTTTGTGCATTGTTAGTCGTATTGCTTGAATCGCTTTGGCTCACAAATTGTGTACTCTTATCATTTATCAGCGGCGTCAGCAGAAACCACTTTTACTTCTGAGAGCTTTTCAGTGAATTCGAGTGTGTGCGAATATTCTGTGCCTGGAAGTGTTGCCATCTCGTTTTTTTCTTTTGTTTTTCATTATAAAACCACAAACGTCTTCGTTTCTTTCAAATTGTAAGCACGGCCATGACATGCATTTAGCCAAATTTGTATGTGGATGCATTGTAAACCACAATTAGGGGTCAACTGCGGCTAAACGGTAGCATACACTTTTACTCTTTCCCTCTTTTTCACTCTCGCTTCCAACATAAACAAGTTGCCATATCTCCAAACAAGAAAGAACATTCATCGCCGAAGATACACATATTGTTATAGACCAGAGTTAATCTTCCGTCATCTAAAATTATGTTCACATTTTGAATTATTAAACTAATATTTGTTTTTCGCTTTATAAAAAAATAGATTCCTTTTAAACCAACATTTTTAAAGCAAATTAAACAAAATATTTCCTAAGTGTAGTTATATGTCATCCCTGACATGTCTACGTCTATCTCAATCCCAAAACTTAAATCTCATATTTTGAAAACGAAAATCTATTATTTTGTTTAGTTTAAACATCAAAAAATAGCAAAACGGCATAATTGTACGTATTTTTCACTTCATGTTACAGACTGCAAACACATCCAGAATGGTTGTCGGATCAAATCATACGCGGCGCAGTGAGACTGCCGGCAGATTTACAAACAGCGGCAGCACCAACACAAATGCCAGCAGCAGCACCACCACCACCATAAACTCCACCAGCGCAACGTCTTCAATTGCCACCACATCCTCAACGACGGCGGCGGCGGCAACGACGTTGTCGTCGTCAATGGCACATAATAACACCAAAAGCCAAAACCCTACTCTTAGCAGCAGCAGCAACAACAACAACGGAAACAGTAGCAGCGGCAACTCACATCATCATCATCAGCAGCAGCAGCATCATCATAATCATCTTCATAATCACCATCAGCATCATTATCAGTCGCAGCAGCAGAGCACGACACACCACAGCTCCACATCAACGCCGGCATCATCATTAACAGCATCAGCGTCATCTTCCTCATCATCTTCATCATCATCATCATCGCATGGCGGTGGAGCTGGTGGTGGTGGTGGGGCTGGGAGTGGGAGTGTTGCTGGCAGCCTTAACGGTTGCAACGGCAGCGCCGTTGGTCGTCTATCGCAGTCAACGGGCATGTCGCCGCGTGAGCTCTCGGAGAACGATGATCTAGCCACATCGCTGATACTTGATCCACACCTGGGCTTTCAGACGCACAAAATGAACATACGCTTTAGGCCGCACAAAGTGGGCATCCAGCAGCTGAAGGCGATTGTCGATGATTTCATACAGACGCAAAACTACGATGTTGCCACAGAGTGCATCTACGATGGCCCCTGGATTCCCCGTCATCTCAAAACCAAGAACAAAATCGCCAGCAAGCGGCTGCACGACCACGTAAGTAGTTAGTCAAGAAAATAAAAAAAAATGTTGATATTTCAAAAAAAAAAAAAAAAAAAAAAAAAACCGAACAGATAATGATTTCCGATAGCTAAATTATATAGTTATCGCTGCACTAAACGTCTTGGATCTGCATTATTCGGAAAGTGTTCCAAACACACATATATATGTGTGTATATATGTATATATGTGTGCTATATTCTCGGAATATCAACATCTTTACGCTGATTGCATTCTGTCATCAATTAAATGACTAACCAGTGCAATTCTTTTTATTTATGATGATAGATTGTGCGATATTTGCGTGTCTTTGACAAGGACAGCGGCTTTGCAATTGAGGCATGCTATCGTTATTCTTTGGAGGAGCAGCGCGGCGCCAAGATCAGCTCGACGAAACGCTGGTCAAAAAACGAAAAAATCGAATGTCTAGTTGGATGCATTGCGGAACTGACCGAAGCGGAGGAAACGGCGTTGCTGCATTCGGGCAAAAATGATTTCTCTGTGATGTATAGCTGTCGCAAGAATTGCGCACAACTCTGGCTGGGACCCGCTGCCTACATTAATCACGATTGTCGCGCCAATTGCAAATTCCTTGCTACCGGACGTGATACGGCCTGTGTGAAAGTGCTGCGGGACATTGAGATTGGCGAGGAGATAACCTGTTTCTACGGCGAGGATTTCTTTGGGGATAGCAATCGCTATTGTGAGTGCGAGACCTGCGAGCGGCGCGGAACTGGCGCATTTGCTGGAAAAAACGCAGCAAACCACATAAACGAAACGACACTGGGCCTGACCAATGGATTGGGCTTGGGTTTGGGTCTGGGCGCTGCGGGCGGCGCCAATGGCGGTGGCTATCGACTGCGCGAGACAGACAATCGCATCAATCGGATCAAGAGTCGCGCCAACAGCACGAACAGCACCTCTAACAGCAACAGCAACGACAGCAGCAATGCCAACAGCAATGGCTTAACTACGCAACAGTCAGCTGTGGTGCGGCCCAAGAGCAGGAGCATGGAGCTGAACGCTGTCGCTTTGGTGGACAGGAATAAAGTGCCTATAGTCGTTGTCTCGCCGTTGACAATGAAGGCACTGCGCCAGAAGGGCATGACCAAATATGATGCCGAAATGATAATGGCCAATGCAGCCTACCATCAACAGCAGCAGCAGCAGCAACACCATCAGTTTCACCCACACCTGTCACACACAGCAGCATCAGCAGCCGCTGCCGCAGCAACCCATGTGCAGCAGCAACATGTGGAGGCCAGTCAGGCGACGGCCATGCAGAAGCCACAGGCGGCCGCTGAACTAAGTAATGGACGGGCTGTTATCACGCTGCGCAAATCAATGCGCGTGAACAGCACGAGCAGCAGCATTTCCACAGCATCCACGGATGAGCCGCTGGCCAGTTATGGCACCAGCAGCACAATGGCACCAGCAACAGTTGCGGCGCCGCCAGCCGTTGCACCAGTACCAGCAACAGTTGCAACCATCGGCAAAGCGCCAGTGGTGCTGGTTCCACGCTGCAAACCAGGTCTTGCAGAAGTTATCCGAAAGCAGAGGCGAATGCAACGAAGGCAGCAGCAGCAGCAAATACACCTTCAAAAACAGCAGCAGCAACAACGCCAGCAACAGCGACACCTTCGACGAAGCGAGCGTCAAACGCAGCGTCAAAAGCTAAATAAAAGCGTCGGCTCGGAAAGCACAGAGCTGCTTGGCAAATATCTAACGGACAGTGAGAGCAGCGATACGGATTTTCAGCAACAGCTACAACAAGAGCAGCAGCAATCCCACAAGGTTTATGTGTGCAGCGAGGCAGCAGCTGAGGCAGCAACAGCAATGGCAACAGCAGCGCCGTCTTCGTCAATGGAGAAGCGTGTAACGCGCAATAGCGCTGGACGCGCAGCCGCCGTAGCAATAGCCTCAGCAAGAAACACAGTAACAATAACTGCCATCAACAACAACAGCAGCAGCAGCAGCAGCAACAACAATAACAACAGCAGCAGCAGCAACTTTAAAACAACGATTACAAATTGTAATAATTTAAATAGTAGTAATAGCTGTAGAAATAATGTTAGCGGTAGATATAGTGATCGCAAGCAAAAGCCGAGCGAGCCAACAGCAGCAGCGACGGCAACGGCGACGACGGCAACGGCGACGACGGCATCGATAGCAACAACGTTAACGTTATCAAACATTGCGCAATGCACGCCGACGCCCTCGTCGTCTTACTGCTCGGCGGGCGAACAACAACAGCAGCAACAACAACAACATCAACAGCAGCTACAGGCAACGGCAGTAGCAAAAGCACGAAAGAGCTTTTTGAGAACTTTTGAGCGTGTAATAAAGCGTCGGGCAAAAAGAGCAGCAGTTGCAACAGACGATGTTGCTGAGGAGCAGCCGGGCAAGCAGAAGCGAAGTAGACGCGCCGCAGCGCTTGTTGCTGCACAGCATATACATTGCGAAGCCGTTGGCAACGTGCAGCAACGCAAGAGACAACAACAACAGCAGCCAGCAGCAGAAGCAGCAACAATAACGGCAACAACATCGGCAGCATTAGCAAAAATAAGCAGCAGCGCTGTGGAGCCGCTGCTTAAAACGCCCGAACGACGACTGAAGTTAACATTGCGCATGAAGCGCTCACCCATATTGGATGAGGTATTTGAACTGGGAACCAGCCTCATCAATGAGCGTCAACGAGCACTGCACAATGGCAACAACAGCGGCAACAGAGCAAGCGCACACAGCAGCAGCGGCACCAGTGCAACAACTTCTGGCGGTTGTGCAAGCAGCAAAAATGGCAACAATGCCCCCTACATCAGCAACATCCCGGGCATTGAATATGAGATCTTGCGCATGGAGGGCATATCAGAGCATGACAACGATGATGATGACGACGAAGACGAAGAGGGGGAGGAGGAGGACGATGACGACGACGACGACGACGAGGAGGAGGATGAGGAACAGGACGATGAGGAGTTAGAGGTGGAGGAAGAGGAGCAAGTAGCAGTGGAGAAAGTAGCTGCAGTTAAAAGCGATGCCACCGAGTGGCGGCGCTATAAAGAAAAGACGCGGCGCAGCCGACGTAGCGCCTTAAAAACTGCAACAGCATCCCCACCGCCAGCAATGCCTCTCGCAAGCACCAACAGCATATATGGCGCCCCGCAAAAGAAGAGACTGCGCTTGATTTTCGGTAACGAGTCGCACACAATAGACATTCCACCAGCAACAACAACAACATCTGTAAAAGCAGCAGCAGTTGCAGCAACAACTTCCGGCAGCGGTATTGATGAGCTCAATTGCAGCGGGATTAGTGCAAGTGATGAATCCTTTAATGCTTCCTATGCCAGCAGCAGCAACGCCAGCGGCAGCGGCACCAGTATGACTGTCAATACTTCCTCGCTGAATAGCACGCCCACATCCACGGCTTTTATGGCCGATGATGTGCCAGCTGAGTCAGCGACCACAACATCAACAACAACAACGCAACCAGCAGCAAAAGCCGTACTTGCAGCTGTAACATCCAAGGCAACATTAGTAACTCGACAGCCCGCAGCCGATTCGCCAACATCAACAACATCCGGCGTCACTTCATTTCAATCGGCCTGCACTTCAACAACTAATTTTTTTACACGCTCAAAATCGCCAATTTGCTATCAGATGAACGGCAGTCGTAGCAACAGCAGCTACAACATGGCGTACTACCAACAGCAGCATCAGCAGCAACAACAGCAGCAGCAGCAGCAACATCAGCAGCAGCAGTGCAAATTTGGCATCAGCAACAGCATCAAACGTACTGCGGAGCTAACGCAGGCTGTTGTCAGCAGTAGCAACAGCAATAGCAACATTAATAGCATCAATAACAACAATAACAGCAGCCACAGCAACAGTAGCAACAACAGCTCAACAATAACGAGCAGCAATGGCGCAACTGGCGTACCGAGCAGCGGTTTCAGCTCGCACAGCTTTCTGCCGAAGCACAAGTTTGGCACATGTGCTCTGCTGGCACCTACCAGCTTTGCTGGTCTACAGCAACAACAACAACAACATCAGCAGCTGCAGCATCATCATCAGCAGCAGACAACAAAGCTGGTAGCTGAACAGCAACAGCAGCAGCAACTGCCGTCGTCAACATCGCCGCAGCAGCAGCAGCAGCAGCTGCCACAACAAACAACACATCATCACCATCAACAACTACAACATAGCAACAAATAACCAATGACTGATCTCTATGCAAATTGACTGCACTGCTGCCATTGCCAAGAAAGAAAAAAAACAAAAACAAAAGAGAAAAAGAAAAAGAAAAGAACAACACTTCATAACAACTGCGCTGCGTCTGTCCTTGCCTCCTGCTGCTTGCCTTGCTTTAGTTTGCGTCTGCAGGTGTGTCCCTGTCTCATTCTCTGAATCCCTTACCAGCAGTCTGGCAACTCTCTTTTGCGTTAAGTGCCGCCTATTTGCTTGTGTGGGACTTTCACATACATACATATATGAATAACAGTTGTGTAATGTAAATTCAGAATAGGCAATCTAGATAAAAAGGATAAGAAAAAACACACAAACAAAAGCAAAAAACAACAAACAATGATCAGACAAAAACTCTATAAAAAATATTATTGCAAATCTTTGATTATACATTTCTTTTTTTTTTTGCTTTTTTCTATTCTCTCTCTCCTCTCTTTCTCTCTCTTTTTCTCTCTCTCTCGCCATTACAGATGGATATTTAAAGCATAAAAGTAGCAAAAAAGCGATTGTTAAACAAAGTGTTGGTGGTGGTAATGATAATAATGATAAAGAGCAAGATGATGAGATTAATATGAATAATAACAATAACAACAACAACAAAACCAATTATAATAATTATAATTATAACGGCAGCAGCAGCAACAACAATTTCATAGTTAAAAAATTAAGAGTAGAATTAAAACGCATACAAATCATGTACAGTTGAAATGAACCGAAACGAAACGCTAAACGATGTAACGGTGAACAAACAATATGTTAACAAAGTGACACACCAACAACAAACAAAAACAACAAGAGCAACGTCAGAAGCAGCAGCGCAACATCATTAGCATCATCAACAACAAAAATAAGAACATCGAGGAATATTTATTGTTGTCATTGATTGATGCAGGGAGGCAAATCAAAAATAACGCAACAATCGTAATATTTTCCAAATGTTCTCTCTCACTCTCGCAAACTGAGTGAAGAAGCGAAGAAACGAAAAACATTATTAAACAAAGAACAGCTATCTTAGGCATGCCGAAGATTACATACCCTTGCAGACCGGAGTAGCTCTTAAAGGGCGGGAGATATTGGCTTTTTGGAATTTTTTAAGGACGTCGCCAACAACCTAACAACCAACCAAATTTTGTGACTGTAGCCTTAAAATTGAGGGAGATATTGGGCGTTACCGAATTGAAACTTTCGATTTCCGAGCACCTTAGTAAGGAGGAGGTCATACGATTGTAGACCGAAGGTCGACACACAAAGGCTATCTTTGGCCCATTGTGATGATGTGTGGATATAGATTTAGACAGAAAGGTTAATAGAATAAAAGGAGCAGACATTTGAGGCAGTTTGACACGGGCACAGATTGCGTTCATTCAGACCCACAGACAGACTGACGGACGTTGAACAAAATCAATATTCTATGATACATTCGATTTCAAGGTATAGTTAAAAATATAAAAATCGAACCGATCGTTCCCATGGGAATAACAAGAAGTAGTTGTCCGATATTCCTATTTTTATTTTTTTATGAGGATAATAAATCTCGTATTTATTAAGATTTTTCCGGATATCTAAGTTCACAAAAATAAAAGAGAATACATCTTTCGACAGATATTTTGTATGGAAATTATATAAAATAGTTATCCGATCCGGTCGACGCCAACGTTTACTGTCTGCAGTACAAAATCGGATGGGTTTCAAGTTTCATCAAGATAGCTTTAAGACTTAGGACTAAGTTTGAATTGCTGTATCGACTCGGCTATTGATGCTGTTTAAATATACAATATGGGACTGGACCCTTGTCCTTTAATGTGTTACACGCTTCATTTCAAAAAAATAAAATACCCTCTGCAAGGGTATAAATACGTATGACAAAAATTATATTCTAAATGCAATGCACACATACACAACTAAATAAACACATACATACATATACAGACACAGACCGACACAACCACAAACGCAATTAGCAGCGGTTTTAGACGCCTTACAACTAAAATTAAATTTATAAATATTATAACAATTATATATAATATGTGTATATGATGATGAAACGAAGGAATCTGTAAGCCAACACAGCTGCAGAACAAGAACAACAATAGCACCAAACAATTAAAAACAATAGCATCAAAGCAATATATACAAACTCAATTTACAAAGCCGCCTTTACATATATATATATATATATATATATATATATACATATATATATATAAATATATATATATATATACATATTTAATAAATATACATAAATAAAGAAAAGAAAATTATGCAAGAATAGGAAACCAATTAAATTCACGACAAATTACTTGTAAATACAAAGAAACAAAAGCTACAAAATATAAAATCTATTTAAATTATAGCTAAAAAAAAAAAGTACATATATTTAGAAAAAAAAGCAAAACAGGAAACCAACACTAAAATAAACGCTGCAAATTGAACATAAAAAATATATATTTTATAACTTGTGTGAAGTATATAAAAAACACACAAAAATATTATTGCACATTTTGTAATTGTTTCTTTCGTTTTGTTGTTGCATTCACCACACACAAAAAACTTTAAATATTTCCAAAAGTAAGAAACGAAATCAAACAAACATACGTACATTTGTATATGTATTTAAGCACTCGATATGCAAAATTCAGAGGATTGTGTTATTCATTGCAAAACTTACATTTTTTGTAGTGTTCATGTTGCTAATTTTAGTTTATTTTTAATAATTTAATTTTACGCATAGTAAACACATACACACACAAAAATGTATTTGGCCTACAAATCAGTTTTGAATATTTTTTTTGTTAAGTTAAGTTCTATTTTAAAGTATAGCATATTAATTAGCAATTATACAAACTCTATTTACAAATACAATTATATTACCAGCGTAAAGTACGGCGTGCTCCATATGCTTAAAATGGTATCCCTGCCTCAGAGAAAAAGGTGTCCTTATGGGGTAATTCGCATGGTTAAGTTGTCCTTGGGGACATCCAAGTTGGGAGTGGTCAGCAGTGCACGCCGGCAATAGCTAGATTTATTTTATTTAAACGGTTTTCTTAATATAAGAACATACACATATACCAATTCATATGTAATTATGCAGTGTATTCTTTTGTATTGCACAGCAGCAACAGCGGCAAACATTCATAAAAATAATAAACTAAACAAATTAGGTTTTAATCGCATTACTTTTTGATCATTTATTTTATTCTCACTCCACAGCCACTCAATATATATGCAGATAGTCATACTGTTATTTTTTATTTTAATGTGTTTCAAACTAACTCTTAAATGCAGAATTGTTACACATGCGACATTTGCATATACAGACATTTAATATTATTGTTCAGGTGATGGAATCTTTCTTATTGATTCGGAGAAATCTGAATCGCATGCATTTTCTGCACGACAGCAGTTTTTTATCACAGAGATCATCAGCAGCTGCCTTTTGTCTGTTGATTCGCCTTTGCATTTGAGTTTTTACAAATGCCATTTGCCTTTCGCAAATATAACTAGGAGCAGGAGATTAGTGCATTTTACCCTATGACATACTATGCTATGGATTAATGTTTTTGGCGGCGACACAGCTGCCGATAAAATGAGTGATAAAACAATGATGTTTAAATGTATTTTTATTTTTTGTTGCGTGCTGCTGGCATTAGTGGCCATACTTCTGAAAATCCCATTCGCGATTATCTAGTGGGCAGACCTGTCGCGTTTTTAGCCATCGCGAAATGCAATGGAAATGAAAAGCATGATTGCAAACGCCCCAAGCAACGGTGCACTCCTCACTGGTAGCAGATGCCTGGTTGGCTTGGCACTCAATGCATAGGTCCATTATATGATTTCGGCAAATAGCGCAGTTGTCTACAACGATATCTGTAAATGTGCGATGTTAATACATAATCTTCATACTAACTAGGCCTTGCATAAAGACTTACCCCAGGCCCAGAGCGCCACCGCATTCCACTGTTACCAAAATTTAATACGAACACAAAAGAATATGAGTAACACGCTAACAATGACTTTGCCAATTCGCCATTTTTTTTTTACTATTAACCTTTTTTATACCTTTTTGACTTCAAAACGTTTCTTCTCGCCTTTGCTGCTGCTAGACGGAACCTCGAACTCTTCCTCATCGACCTCCATTTATCTTGTTTTCTGTTAATTAATCCGTACAATTCTACAGTTAAAACAATATAGAATAAAATATGGATAGAATCATCGATACATTACATACATGCATACATCGATAGTGTGCGATTATTTATTTGTCCGATTTATGAATAAATACTAAAAATACTACAATAATACTTATAGCTGAAAAGTAATTAAAGTATTTTTGGCTTCGAGGCATGCAGTCACTCTAATTGCACAACAGTGAAATTTTGACGATTGCACGTGTTTTGTTGTTTTGATATTGTGATTTACGTTTTGGCACAAAACATACCACGCAGCAAAAGAACCTGCAACAAATTGATGGAGGACGTCGACTATTCCGGCATTAGCCCATTGGGCGCTGACAGCAGCAACAGTGCAAATGCTGCGATGATATTATGCTGTGAATGTGGCGTTGCGATCCAACCGAATCCGGCCAATATGTGTGTGACCTGTCTAAGGAATCATGTTGACATTACGGAGAATATACCGAAGCAAGCTGTGTTGCATTTCTGTCGCAACTGTGAACGGTATTTGCAGCCGCCCAACGAGTGGGTGCAGGCATCCCTCGAATCCCGAGAGCTTCTCGCCATCTGCCTGAAGAAGCTGAAGGGGCTCAAGGAGGTGAAATTGGTCGATGCGGGTTTCATCTGGACTGAACAGCACTCGAAGCGCATCAAGGTCAAGTTGACCGTACACGGCGAAATCTCTGGCGGCACAGTGCTGCAACAGGTCTTCATTGTGGAGTTCACCGTACAGAATCAAATGTGTGACGATTGCCATCGCACCGAGGCGAAGGACTTCTGGCGATGCTTGGTACAGGTGCGTCAGCGTGCCGAAAACAAAAAGACCTTCTACTATCTGGAGCAGCTTATATTGAAATACAAAGCTCACGAGAATACGCTGGGTATTAAGCCGGAGCACGGCGGCCTAGATTTCTATTATGTGAGCGAGAATCATGCGCGTCGCATGGTCGATTTTCTGCAAACAATGGTGCCTGCCAAGGTGACCACGTCGAAACGCCTCATTTCACATGACATACACAGCAACAACTACAACTACAAGTACTCATGGTCGGTGGAAATAGCGCCTATATCAAAAGATAGCGTTGTCTGCTTGACGAAGAAGCTCCGTCAGCAGCTGGGCAACATTTCCCCTGTTTGTCTGGTGAATCGGGTCTCGAGCAGCATTCATTTAATCGATCCGATGACAGCTCAAATCGCCGAGATCACTACACAGTTATATTTTCGCGCGCCATTCGAGGCCATCTGCAATCCCAAGCAGCTGGTCGAGTATGTGGTCATGGATATTGACGTCATATACGATAAGGATCGTAAGACCTATCCTGGCCAGGGCACAGTCTCCTTTAAGCATGCACTGTGCGACATTTGGGTCGTACGGGCCTCAGAGCTGGGCATCAACGATAATCCCATACATACACGATCACATTTGGGCCATCTACTTAAAGTGGGTGACTTCGTCATGGGCTACAACACCGGCGAGGCGAACATCAATGATGCCGAATTCGATAAGTTGTCATCGGAACTAATCCCGGATGTGGTACTCGTGCGCAAACACTACGATCGCCAGACGCGCCTCAATCAGCGCCTGTGGAAGCTAAAGCATTTAGCTGATGAGGCCACCGATGAGCGCAGCAAATATGACTATCACGAGTTCCTCGACGACATCGAAGAAAACGTTGAAATTCGTGGACAGATCAACATTTATCGTGATAGCAAGAAAACAATACCCGTCGACGTGCATCCAGATGGTGCTGATGTTCCCCAGATAACGCTCGCCGAGATGCTTGATGATCTGACCCTTGAATGTGCCGACGATGAAATGGGCGATGGTGATGGCGACGGTGAAGCGGCTCAACAGCTTTAGCCTCAGATATAAAAAGTCTAGTTTTAAATTCATTTGTGTTTATTTACATATATATGTATATTTGCAGAATAAAACAAAACCAAAATGAATTGGATTTAGCTGATTATTAACTCCTAATATCTGATCTTTCCTTTGAGGACTGGTAGAAGGAGCGTTTGCTCTCTTGCTCAGAAAATACTTTTCTATCCTAATACTATATATAGTAAAGTTTTGAAACTGCATACAGATTATACCTTTGGAATTATCAAAGAGGAAGAGAAGCTCATTCATTTCTGTTGAACTTAACCACTTCAGAGATTTTTTTAAATATCTGCCTAAACGACTATCAATTTACTTTCACCCTTTTGTATAAATCCTAATCGATCAAAAAGTAATTTTTATACGAATTTAAATATTCTCCATTTGGAAAATCTGTTTACATATGTTATTAGTTCTTCGCATATATCAGGCACTGCTGCCGTTTGGTCGATTGGTGGGAACTGGAAGTACACAATATCAAATCAATATTTAAAATTGACTTTCATTTTTTTTTAAATATCGGATTGGAAAATAGATCGCTTAAAAAAATTGGCAAGTTCTCATTCCAAAGGCGATTCTAATATATTGATTGACAGTCTTATTTACTGTATTTTAATTTGAATTTTCACCTTAGTTTTTGCAAACATAGAATTTTAAATGGTATTTTAAAAATAAGAATTTTAGATTTTAGGTTCTTAAAGATCGTTGGTTCGAGGTCAGATTCATTAGCAGATTTGAACATGGATTAATTTTCCTGTAACTGCAATTAGTTTCAAATTTAAAGCAAATCAACTAAAAAGATATAAAAAAGTTGAAAAAAAATTTAACAATGTGATAGGTTTGTGGCACTTTCGCATAGCAATTGGAACCATTTTAAAGACAAGTGATTTGTCAATAGCGTTGATTAGATCTCAGTGGCTGTAACTAATGCTTGAACTAATGCTAATACATATGCAAAGCGGGTAGCACCTGCATGCGTGTGTGTGTGTGTGTGTCCCATGCTTTGTACTTGCGGTTGGACATTGTTTGCTCAAGCTTCCACAGTGGCGTCTAGGACAGGCCCAACTTGGGCTTTTCCTTAAAAAAGTAGACATCATCGCAGTCACAGGGATGTGATGCCTCCAGATCGACCAGCACCTGCTTGATAATGGGCAGAATATGCTTGCGCGTGGCCTGGACGTTATGCTGACGCAAATAGCAGCCGCCTAAAAAGTTCGTGTCCACCTCGTGTGGATGCAACTGCAACGGCGGCGACTGCGACTCCAGCAGTGCCAGGCGCACGCGCTCCACTAACTGCCTCTGCCCCGTCAGCGAGATGAGCGCTACATCGCGCTGCACCTGACTGCCGCTGTTTTGGTGCGGCACAAGCATTCCCAGTATAACCAGCAGATTGCTGCCAGCAGCAAACTGACGTATTGCAAACTCAGAATCGCTCTTTTCTATAAAATCCCGCGCCAGCATTGGCAGACCCGCTATCGGTACTGTATGGCGATCGGTTTGCAGTTGCTTCATATCCTTGCGCAGCACTTCCGTTAACGACAACTTGCTTATGTCGGCGCGTGCGGCGACTAGTTCATCGAAGAGCTGCTGACGCCGTCGTATATTTCCCTCTTCAGAAGAATCGTCGCTATGCTGCTGCTGCTGCTGCTCCAGCTGAGAAACCATTAACAAATCGCTTGCGCAAAAGCGTTTGGCTTCTGGCGAAAAATTGATAGTGTCCAGCAGGATGGTCGCATGCAGCAGGTCTGTTACGCGACTGGAGCGTGGCTGGTCCTCGGCCAAATAGCGTTCGCCGACTAAAGTCGCACAGGAGCCAATCTGGGGCTCAATCTGCTGCACACAGTGTGCTGGCAGCAATTGCATCACTGGATTTTGCTCCAAGGGCCGATGATCGAGTATTTCGACAACATTGGCAGCTAATTGGCTGATATGATGATCAACTAGTATGACTTCAATATTACTGGCCAACTGATTGGGCAGATCGTCGCGAAAGAGCAGCATTTCCTCGTTGATGTCGCACTTGTTGAACATGTGCCCCACCTCCGTTTTCAATGGATAATCTATGCGTGGTATATTCAGCACCGGTACATAGTCGTGCTCCTGCTGCCGCTGGGCGTAAATAAATGCTAGCGTCACGGCGGACACTGCCGAGTCCAGATCACACGACTCATTCCCAAGCACCAGATGCAGTTTGCGTGCGCTGTCAGTTGTCGTCCTCTCGGGTATATACTGTAAGGGTGGAGAAGAAGGTGGCATAATATGCATATGCACATATGTTAAATGAAATAACATCGACGCGCTAGACGCCACAAGAGCTTTACCACTTACGCGACTTAGCGTTGAACGCGCTTGCATCAGAAAACGCAAAAAACACATAACCCAAGCACAAACAACGCACACTGCTCGAAATTACATGAAATAAATATTGAACTTCAGGAATGTGAAAACTGCAATTGTCAACGAATAAATATTCGATTCCCGAGAAGCACAATATATCGATAACAGTTAATTGACAGTGCCATTGTCTAACACTAAGTTCCGCATAGTGCGATTACAATCACCCGCCCTCCACAATTTATAGCAATAGAAAAACAAACGTAACGGTCAACATGATCTTTAAAGCTGTAGATTATGCAAATGTATACATACATATATAGTTGTAAACTTACTTACTTAAACATCATAACGTAATGTAATTGGAAATATAGTTATAACAAGCTTAATTTTGAGTACCACCAATGCTGACAGGCGGATTAGCCGATTCTTTTTGCTTTAAGCTCTTTTCGAAACGCTCAAATTCACTATTTGCCACTTTGTCCACCTCATCGAAGACCTGTTCCACGGACTCAACTTCTGGTATATAGAATTGTAGCATGTTCTGCACACCATTCTTTAGGGTGACAATAGAACTGGGGCACGATGAGCAAGAGCCCTGCATCTTCAACTTAACGATGCCTTTCTCGTAGCTTATAAAAACAATATCGCCGCCATCCTCTTGCACTGTTGGCCGGATGCGCGTATCCAATAGCTCTCTTATCATCATGACAGTCTCATCATCGTCCTCCAAAATTTCTGTATCTGCGTTTGGACGTGCCTCGTGTAGTATGGGCAAACCGCTTGCAAAGAAATCCATAATGACGGCAAAAACTTCCGGCTTTATCAGACCCCATTCTCCACTTTCCTCCTTGGATATGGTAATGAAATCCGAACCAAAGAACACAGCACGTACGCCTTCCACGCGAAACAATAATTTAGCTGCGACGGGACGAAGTTAAACAATCATACATCTCTTGAGCAACAAAGTGACTTACCCAAGGGACTGCAATGGGCCGCTGTGCCACTAGGAAAGTCATAAGTATTTCCTTTGCCAAGCACCTCAACTCCGGGCAAGAACTTCAAGCTGTCTGGATTTGGTGTGTCCTGCGTCTGAATGAACATACTGCGCTTCGTTATCTGTAATCCCATTACTACAACTGCTTCCAATGGCTTCCGGAGGAGCACCTGTTGTTTTGTAAGATCAACAGCAAGTGTTGAATATGCCTTACGCGACGACGAAGACGTCGATGCCGACGCAGCCATGTGCATACCTTCTGTGGATGCATGCTGACAGCTGGCAACAAAACAAGATATCTATAAAATCCATATGGAGAACGAAATCTTAATAGTTACTTACATTATTTGATTTGCACCAAGGCGTATATTACGCAAAGGGCTTTTAGCAGCGTATGAAATTAATTTCGACATTTTGCGTATGTAATATTTTTGTTGTAATCGATATAATGTACTAACAATGCATCAGCTGTTTTGTTCAATGTTGCCAGACAGTCCAAATAAGATAGTCACCTACATACGTCAGCTGGCGCTTATGATTGCATTTCATATTCGCAATTAGGCAACATTTTCAAAAGTCGACACTGCTCGAATTGATACTAGTCCGGCCGTCAGGCCAAACTTTTATTTTCATAGATTATAATACCATCTACCCAATTTCCGCACTGATCACCAGTCCGGCCATGCAAGCTTCTTTATATAGATTATATCGATAACTTTTTATTAAATTATATAATTATAGGTTTAAACCAACTGAAGCTTGTGTGTGAAACGTAGTGTACGACAAGTTTGTAGTCTCGTTATTAAGGATTCAGTTGCTGACATTTGCATTAGTATTCCCCGTAAGCGAAGTTTGCGTTGAATAAAGTGTTGCAAACATTTACAGCCACATTGCGGCGAGCTATTTTCTTGGATCGTCCGGTAGCAAAGAACTCCTTTTCGTCTACAATGACTCCTAAGCGCTGCATTACATTTGGCTTGTCACCGACGGTGCCATCATCTATGTACGTGAGTCCTGGACGCATCTGTAATTTGAACAAAACAGAAAGTTTAGTGGAGGCTCACTAATTACAGTTATTAGCTCACTTACAACGCATAGCAATGTGGCTGGATGCATTGTCTCCCAGTTTGGTGGCAGCTCCGTGCGTACGGGCGGCTTCTTAGGCTCCTTTGGTATGACTGGAGCAGCCGCAGATGGTGAATTTGGATCGACTGACTGAGCAGATGCATTTGCAACTGACGGATGCATTTCGGGCACAGCATAACCCTCTCGCGCCCATTCGGCGAAAAGCTTGTAAATGGCAAACGAGGCCAAGTTCAGCATGGGCACATCATCCTCCGCTTGAGTATCAGTGCTTTCAGCCTCGTTGGCATTTGTCTCCATATCAGTATCTGCTTTCTTAAAACGTGGCGTCATTTTGTATATTATGTAATCGCGCAAAGCCTGCTCACAAGCCTGATTCTTGGCGGCCATCTTCGACTGCCCCTTGCCCTCGTACTGCGCGGCATTAACGGTGACTATGGCGGTGAAACCGCCATCCGGATTGCTATTAATTGTAAAGTCACTAATGTTAATGCCCTTCACCTCGTTCAGGGCCATTAGAGCATTCTTGGGTAGCATCGACTTGCGCAGTTGCCGATTCTGGCGCAATTTCTTACCGCGTGTCCGTTCTATAAAAAAAGTTGAAATAAATTATTATAATGAAAACATGGACAAAATAGTAGTTAATAGCAGCGGCAAATATAGTTCGAATCTAAACTCTGTCTCATCGTGTTAACTATAAACTATATGTTTCACACAAATACTGCATACTGCGTACCCGATGACTTCTTGCGCTTCTGGAAAATTTTCTTGAATGAGATTTTTCCACCATTATCAGCATCCATCACGGTGTAGAAACCCGATCCATTTTCATTTAGGACGGCACTTCCAATTACTTCCTGCACATTTGCTTCTGCATAAGCCATTTCCTCATCTTTGATCAATATTGGTACATGCACAGCAACATGATCCATCTGCTGCTGCGATGCTCGAGGGGGCGCTACCGGTGGCCCAACAAGCGGTGGAACGACCAATGGCTTAGCCGGCGATGCATTCGAATTCTAAATAAAGTCGAATATTAGTAGCATATGTCCTTGGACAGCACTAAATTATTGATATTTGCTTTTCTGTTTTCAATAAAAAAATTATTCTTAGCCAATGGGCAAACAAAATCTGATACTCTTTTTTGTTATTCAATTAAATTTTAAAATTAATATTGTTGGACGTTAATTTGAGTTCAAATATATGTAAACTAAACATTCTTTAATTTAGCATGCGTTAAAATAATATCAAGTGATTGTTAAAAGTAATAAACCAAAAAATAATACGGTTTTTCTTTTTATAATAAAATAAAATTTTTGGAGGTATCTAGCTGTCATCTTCTTCAATTATTGCGTTTTTGTAAGTAAATTTTAAAACGAAAGAAAATAAAATGTAAATAATATAAATATTGAAATTAAAAAAATAAAAAAAAAAAAAACAGTGAAGGTCCCACTTTATTATTGAATTGTTGGATTAAGCTATGAGCACAGGTAAACAAAATGCTGAGCCTGTTTTGCTTATGTATATGTAGTATGTATTACCAATCTCGAAATGTCTTACATGCCATTCAAAGGGATCTACTACCGGCGTGGTCGCAGGCTTTTATCTCAGCACGTGTGCCGGCGGTTCTACTAAAAACCATAGTTCAGGAATAGCCATGACCACTCCAACAACACAAAATGCCCAAACGAATCCTGCAGACGCAATGCTCCATCGTAACCATGAGCCAAACATGCGATCAATCAATCAGTGACACTACCCAAACGTTTGGCACCAGGCGCCATCCATAGCTGCCAACCACGGCAACCCCCCATGGATTCTGTGGCTGGTCACCTATGCTGTCACCGAACCAGGCGGATTTTGGTGTGCTTAAATCACTTCATTTCAAGTTGGCGAATTTTTTTTTTTTTTTTTTTTTTGGTTTCTCGTTTGGGTACTTAAGTGAAGTAAATGATCATTGCTATCTAACGCTAAACTAATAATTTTAGTTACAATTTTGGGTGAATTGATTTTCAGCAGCCCTCAAAGTAACCAAAACCGCAAGTCCAGCTGTTTAATTCAATTGTACAGAGCTCCAGCACCGAAATGCAGTCCAGTATTATGAATGTATGTAAATGTGGGTGTATGTAATTATATGTGGGTTTATGTATATATGTGCGGGTGTATGTTCTTCTTGGACAGCAGCGAACCGTGTGAAGGGGTGTGGGCAACGCTTGGCACTTGCGATAAGGGGAAACTTTTAGGGGCTATTGCAAATAAAATCACAATTTGTTTGAGACACACATTTTCAATTTGTGCGCTGTAAATTATATAAATAAAAAATTAATTCCTATTATTGCAAAAAAATTAGATAAATGTAATATTGAATTGAAGATGATGCATTCGCTCGCATATGTGTATGTGTGTATGTATTCATTTACAGTGTCTACAAGCCAGTTTGGAGCAGCGTCAAGCTAAAAATTTAATTGCCTGCCATAAACTCATAATTAATTATTTTTTAAAAATTCCAAAGACCGATATATTAACCACCAAAATGAATATATGTCCCTAATAAACTGGGATTTCCCCACCCGTTATGCCGGGTTATGTAAAAAAGTACCTAAGTTTATGGTTCAAACCCTTTTAGAACAGTTACATTATGGACACCTGGAAAACTGATTCAATAGGTGCGAGATGAAATAAAGAAAATTTCAGTGTGAAACTGTGCTCCAGGTTTTGTGCAACTATGACTTGAAGGTCCGAGTACAACGGAAAATGCAATTTATAAGCGGAGCAAATAGAGGGCCTAGGATGACGTTCGGCAAAATCCTCTTGGGCAAGGATTTGGAGTTCTGAAACACAGTCATATTTGAATATGAGTACAAATTCAACATTTTTGGCCCGGACGGATGGAATTATGTGTAGTGACAGTCCAATACTAAGCTGAATCCCAAACACTTAAAGGCAACAGTTAAGCATGGCGGACGAAGTGTTTTGGTATGGGCATCTATATGGTATCTAGGTTAAACGATGTTGTTAAGGCTAAAGGATATCATACATCCTTAACATAACATCCATAACATCCTTATTTAAGCTTTTATACGCCAAATATTTAACTTTTTCCAAGACTGCTTCAAAGCGGCTTTCACCTGTATTTTGGATGTTTTCATTTTTTGACTAATTTTAATTAATTAATTAATATTTTAATAAAAACTAAAGTTTATTTTTCAAATGTGATAAAACATTAAACAAATTGGTATTTAAACATTTTGAATTTGTTTCCTTGTTGAAACTTTATAGCACTTTAAATTTTTTGCTTGACGCTGCTTCAAACTGGCTTGTAGACACTGTATTGTACATCGTACATACTGGTGTTGCCACCCTGTTGTCAGAAAAACAACTGAATGGCAAATCTAGTACATACCTACACATACATGTATATATACGTATACAAACTCTTCTATGTGCAAATTGATATGATGTATGTATACTTGTATTGATTAGATACTGTGTACACAACATACGCATCACCGCATGTACATATATATATGGTTATATACATACAGTGTCTCACAGCTTATTTGGATCAGCGTCTAAATTGAGGTATTTTTTATATAACACGACCTAGCAGGTGAGGAAACCCAGTTTATTGAGGGCATATATTAATTTTGGTGGTTAATACATGTACCTGCCATAATAAAATTTTGACACTGGTCGAAATAATCTGTGAGCCACTGTACACATATGCATGAATTGCATATTGCAATTAGTATTGCAATAATGAAGTACATATGTATGTATACCTGCTTGCATATATGTCCTATTATTAAAATGTAAAATGTAAGCGACTTACGATAAAACCTCCCGAAACAAACGGTTTGCTTGCAGCGGCTCCACGAGTGGGAACCATTTTTAAAAACTTCACAGGACAAATCTACGATTTAATAAACACGACTCTTCACAGCCTACTAACGCCAATGCGACTAATCAGTGATGGACGAATAGCCGATGTTACATCGATATATCGATGTTTTGAAATTTAAGTCTCAGACCTATCCGTTAAAAGTTAAAAGCAGCAACACTGTTGTGATGAGCCTGTGAAAAATGAGTTCCGATAAATATCAGCTTTTGAAATGTTTACCGGCACCGATAAATTCACATTGAATTTTTCGGCATTTTATTGGAAGTGACTGATGAAATATACATAATGGATGAAATCGACAGAGGCATTAGAGGCCATTCAGATAAACGTGAAAAGCGAGCAATCGCCAGACGAAAAAGAGTCCACTCCATTCCGCGGCGAGAATGTCCTCTCGACCTTATCGATAACACAATGTGTCGCCATTTTTAACACTTGCCATATTTACGGTCTGGCCACACTGTCGCGTCCACGTAGAAAACAAACCGACAACATTGTCGACGTGCATGCCTTTATTTAATATTTAAACACATAACGAGATGCAATAGACGCACAACAATAATTAGGACCAGCGAACTGGCAGGCGCACTGGGAGTGACACTGGGCCGCTGACACTGACAATAGCTACTGGTACAGCTAATTAAAATAAGCCATATTTTAAAAATGTTGGGTGGCAAGCGCACAAATTCGCGTCATGTTGCAGTCGTGTTGCTGATGTGCCTGTTCTGGTACGTTATCTCGTCCAGCAACAATGTCATTGGCAAAATGGTGCTCAATGAGTTCCCATTCCCGATGACAGTCACACTCGTCCAATTATGCAGCATCACGCTGTATAGCGGTCCATTCTTCAATTTGTGGCGCATACGCAAGTATCAGGATATACCTCGAGCATATTATATGCGACTCATTGTGCCGCTGGCCATTGGTAAACTGCTCGCTTCGGTCACATCGCACATATCGCTGTGGAAAGTGCCCGTCTCCTATGCGCACACAGGTGAATACATATACATATGTTCATAATTATAAGTTATCACGTCACGTCATCAAATGTTGCTTTTAGTTAAAGCGACTATGCCGCTTTTCACTGTCATTCTGACCCGGATCTTCTTTGGTGAGAAACAGCCTAAACTTGTGTACCTGAGTCTCCTACCCATCATAACGGGCGTGGCAATTGCGACAGTAACGGAAATCTCATTCGATATGCTTGGCCTGGTTAGCGCACTCATTTCCACAATGGGCTTCTCAATGCAAAACATCTTCTCCAAGAAGGTAAATCGGCAGCAGAGTTCTGCAATTGTACTATATCGTCAACTTTCCTATTCCTATATATTTAAATGACAGGTACTCAAGGATACGGGCATACATCATTTGCGGCTGCTGCATTTGCTCGGAAAGCTATCCCTTTTCATTTTTCTGCCTCTCTGGCTTTACGTGGACAGCCTAGCTGTTTTCCGTCATACAGCCATTGTAAGTAATAGGTTTATTTTGTGTATTATTATTAGTCATCATAAGCATTTAAATACAAGTCGTTGCGTTGGTTTGCAGAAAAATCTGGATTACCGCGTTATTGCGCTGCTCTTCACCGATGGCGTCCTCAATTGGATGCAAAACATAATTGCCTTTAGTGTGCTGTCGCTGGTATCGCCGCTTACCTATGCGGTTGCCAGCGCCTCGAAGCGAATTTTTGTAATTGCCGTATCGCTTATAATATTGGGCAATCCAGTAACATGGGTTAACTGTCTCGGAATGACGCTGGCCATTATCGGTGTGCTGTGCTACAATCGGGCCAAGCAAATCACAAGGGCAAGCAAACTTCCGACGATGGCGCATAGCAATCACATTAAGTACACACCGCTCAATGATTCTTCACATTATCGCAATTCAATCAATGGCAGTGTGGGAAATGGCGGCATGCACAAGATGCAAACGACAAGCTCGGCAATCGTAACAATGCCAATGACAATGGCAACCGGCAATAGTTTGCTGGCAAATGGTAGCGGTATGCCAAGTGCGAGCAACACGCGCTTGCTCTTCGTTTAGTATTGTAGTTAGTGAAATTATATTACAACACAGCTTTATTGTACTCCAACCCATCCCCATCCAGCACTTTTGTCTCGATATGTTGCATTGTGTATACGCATTCATCACATTAACCATGATGACGGAGAATGTTATCAGCATCGACTATCTATCGATATGGCCAACCTGAATAGTATTCGGCAACCACAACAACAGCTACAACCATCCAAGAATATATCGTACTTGTCCTGCTCTCTCTCCCCCTCTCTGATTGTTTGTCCAATTCAATTTTTGTTTTGTGTTAAATCACCCTCCACCACCACTGCTCATGAAGACGTGTTCCAATCCAATATTGTAAATTATTGTATGATATATGTATGTATGTATTAATGCATACTTGTGAAGCGGTATGTAAATAAGTATAAAATCAAGACGAAACCCAGATTGGATTAGCCTCAATTGCCGCTAGAAAATTATATAAATTTTTAAAAATTTGAATTTGATTAAGCCTTAAAAGTGTATGTATTTACAAGAAAAAAATTTAAAAAGAAACTAAACGCATCGAAATGCGAAATAAAAATTGATGACCGTGTACATAGGCATATAGAGATACTTGCGTACTACGTACTATGTAAAACACTTTGACTTTTCTTACCGTTGCCCAAACCTTATCCACCACTAGCTAATGCCTAATGCCATTAGCATAACCCAGATCGAGCTAATCTAGATCAACAGGTTGCCAAAAGTTATGCGGGCAACAGTTTAATCCACTCGTTGTCTATTCCCTTTTTGTAGCCAATGCGGGTGAGTAGCGCCTCCGAGCGCCAGTTGCTGGCGACAATCCATGCGGTGAGCGTAACCTGTTCCCGTTTCGCTATCAATTTGGTCATCGCCGCAGCCAGTAGCCTGCCAAGGCCTCGTCGTTCCACCTTGTCCAGCACCTTTAGTATGCTGAAAATAAAAGAGATACATCTGTAAGGAGCGAGCTCAACCAACCCAACACCAGAAACGTACCCAAGGCCAGCGAAATCATTCTGGAATATCCAGGCGACCAGCTCACCGGTGTCGCTGCGACAGGCGCCAAGTGTTCGATTGTGTTCGATTAAAGCACGGATGTAGTTAAGCGATCCTTCGCCATTGTTGTTCCAATTTTCGTGTACCATGGCCGCATCCTCAACGGTTAGGCGACGCAGCTCAAAGTCCGATAACAGTTCGGGCACATTCGCCTCGCGGGCATCTGCATTCGCCAACACCATGCCATAGCACTCACGTGCTTGGATGCCAGCAGCTCCCTTCCTCGTGGCCAGCTCTTTGACGCGCACAGAAAAGCCAAGATCAACGTTAGTGAGTAGCGCTCCTTTGGACCATTGAATGCGTTGCGTTTGCTCGAGGCAAGCAAACAGCTCATCGGGTTCCATTGGCTGCCATGTGAAGAAGGACACGCTTTGCACAATGTCCTGGTGCAGACTGACGTATGTGCCATAGCGGCGAAAATCCCCCGTCCGATGCGTATAGAATCGCTTGCGCATCGAAATGTACGCCTCGTCAGACCGGGAAATTCCTGCCGCGTCCAGCTGGCGATCCCATTTGCGCTGATTGTAAAGCAACAGGTAATGGAAATTGAGCACACCATATTTATCGCTGTACAACTGCATCAACTCGTCCACTTCGCTATCGCTGAGCGGATGCAAAATGTCGACATCCTTATCATTGGCCATTTCGACTAGTCTGTGTTTTTCTGCCGTCTGTCGTCGGTTGTCTGCTTGTCGCTAATGTTGGGGAAGTTCAATGAGCCGAACGTTCATTTAGCCGCAGTCACAAAGGAGCGGATTTCACACACAAAAGGTGTATGACAAATCGAAATCGAATTAATATATATATTAATATATATTAATATACATGTCTGGACAGTAAAATATGTGTAAATAATATAACTTGTTCATTTTCTTTTTCTTTTTTTTTAATATAATGTCGAAAATATAATATATTAATTCTTCATGATAATCGGTAGTCTCTGGCATATTACTTTGTTAAAATAAGAAATCATTAATTTCTCTATTGATTTGATTGAAATAATTGCATATCGCCAATAAACTGTTCATATATGTACATATGTATGTATTGTATATGTATGAAGAACACTCCGGGCCCAACCATAGTCCATCCCTGTATTTGAGCAAAAGCTAACTAATTCAACTGATTAGATTTGCTACAATCCCAAACACAGGGTGCCAATACCAAATTCGCTTTGGTCATGCAAATCGATATGTTAATCAACATAAGTTTAATCGCCAGCTCCGCCGATGACACAAACTTAAAATTTGAATTAGGTGACAACAACAACAACAACAACAAAAACAACAACAGCTAGCATCAAATGGGCTGTGCTGTTCCTAGCAACGCATTTTGTTTATTTATTATTTTATTTTATTGACCTACAGCCGGCTAGTTGTAGTAGCATAAATACATATTTATAAATACAGCTAGCAATTATGGTGCGCAGTAAGTAAAACGATGGTTGCAAATAATTTGCATTATTGATTATTGAAATGTGTTTGGCATTTTCCCGAACAGTCACCGAGGAGCTGGTGCGCAAAAAGTCGGAGCATAATGAGCGATTAATTAGCACGCTCGAGGAGTTGTCGCTACACCAGGAGGACATTGATCGGATCGAGCACATACAGAACTGGTGTCGCGATCTCAAGATACTCCTGCTACAGTCCAATCTGATAGCACGCTTAGAGAATCTGCACAAGCTAAAGCGTCTCGAATACCTCAATGTGGCAATCA
Organism: Drosophila mimica; assembly: GCA_037043585.1. Lineage (NCBI taxonomy): Eukaryota > Metazoa > Arthropoda > Insecta > Diptera > Drosophilidae > Drosophila > Drosophila mimica. The sequence goes on along the minus strand of JBAMBE010000748.1, from coordinate 5,623,541 downwards.
ATAACATCGAGCGGATTGAGAATCTCGAGAGTCTCGAGTCGCTGAATAAGCTCGATCTGACGCTCAACTTTATTGGCGAACTGACCAGCGTAGAGTCCCTCAGGGGTAACTACAATCTGCGCGAGCTGGTCCTAATTGGCAATCCGTGCGTCGACTATCCGCACTATCGTGACTTTGTCGTGGCCACGCTGCCTCAGTTGCACAGTCTCGACTGCAATGAAATTGTTCCGTCGGCTCGTTTGCAAGCACAGCGCCTGTTGGCCGAGCATCGTGCTGTCATCGTTCAGTGCCAGGCAACACAGGCCATCGAGCGGGATAAGCAGCGTATTCGTGTCGCCGAGCAGCAGGCCGAGCTGGCTAAAGAGTGCGCCAGCATTGATGATGAGGAGGAGCGCGTGCGCGCTTTCTGGCATACCAAAAGCGAACACTGTCCCGAAGTACGCACGGAGATTGCGCGTCAGCATAAGCTGGGCAAGGAACGGCACCAGTCAAAGCCAAACCCATTGACCGAAAAGCCGAAGAGGACAACGAACCTGTTTGCATCCTGCGGACGACCATACAATATGAACCAGGCCAAGTTGACCTTCAAATTTGAGGATGAGGCCAACCATTACAGTCTGCTACTGGAAGTTTACAAGTGCGTATTCAATTGAAATGTCATTTACTGCATTTAACGCACTCCCAAACCAGGCATCTGGACACATCCCACATTGATGTGGATGTACAGATGAACTATGTACGTGTCACTGTCAAAGGTAAGATATTTCAATTAGCCTACAGCGAGGAAGTCAAGCCGCATGAGTCCGTTGTTCAGCGCTCCCAAATCACTGGCCATCTGCAGATCACGCTCAAGAAGCTCAAAACCAATGAGCTGCTCAGCATCAAGTCTTCCAATGCGCCGAGGACGAAGAGGTACGCTACAAAATCAGATTACACTGTCCTCCAAAGACCAACACACGTAGTAAAATCAATATTTTTCAGCCCGAGTGCAGCTGGTAAAAAGAAACCGCTCGGAATTGTTGATATTGGCAGCATTTGTGCGCCGCCCGATTTGCCCGATTTGATATAAGTGAAGGTGTGCATTTTATTTGTTTATTTAAAAATGGTTTATTTAAATAATTTCTGTTTGGGATTTTCAGTTTTGTCTTTCCATGCTGCTCACACATTCCTGCTGCCTCCTAGTTCATCACTCCGCGCTGACCCAGCTTGATACCAGATGTCTTATATACTTATATATATACATATACACGTATATACACATATGTATATAAGTATATGCCTATATTTGAATCTGTACTTACATATTTTAATGCGCGTATGTGTGTGTATAATTTAAACTTAGTATATTAATTTATAAACAATGCAAACGAAACGGACACAAAATACACAAAAATATTGGTTGTTTGTCTTAAGATTACATAATTATAATATGCGTGTGCTTATGTGTAAGTGTGTGTGTCTGTATGTGTGTGGTTTTACATAAGTTCGTGTGTGTTTGTGTATGTATGCATGTGTAAGTAAGTATAAAGAATATCTTATTTTGTCAATGATTAATGAATGCTAAGAGTTTCGGAAACCGTTTGCCAAATAATGCTTGCTCATGCTTTGCAGTATGTGTGTGTGTGAATGTGAATGTGTATGTGTTTATATATGTATACATATGTGTGCGTACAAATACATATCAAAAAGGATGTGATTTGATTCGATTTGGGTTCGGTTTGGTTTGGTATTCGGTTAACTGTTCTTTATTTTCAATTTCAGTTGCTTGGCTTTATATGCGCTAAGTCTTGTCAATTGTTTACAGCTGCTGATTGTTATTCTTATTATTCTTTTTCTTTTTATTTTCCTTGTTCTTTCTTTTGTTTTAACCAGAAACAAAAAATCCAAAAATATGAACAGAGTGAATAGGCTTTCATCGTATTTACATACAAATTCATGAGCAGTTTCGGTATCAGTATCAGTATCAGTTGTAGTTTTAGTATATGTTCCAATAGATTACTCTGAGCAAACGGAAAGGCATCTGTTCTAAGGGATCTCAATTTATTTCAGTCTCAGAGCGGCGCTTTCTATAGTTTCGACCGTAGAAATGTTCGTGTGTGTGTGTGTTGTTTTCTTCTTTTTTTTTGTATGTGTGTATGCTTTGGTATTCTTAGTACTCTCTGCTCTCAGTGCTTACAATTTATTTTGCGGAAGTTGGGGGAATCGATCGATCTTTCGGCCTGGCTGTTGTATATATCATGAAGTTATGGTAATCGTATGCAGTCAATATTTTATGTGTTCCTTTTTGTTTTGGTTTTTTTTTTTTCATATTTTTCGTTTTTTTTTTCATTTTTTTTTTTTTAAATGGATAGCAACAATCTTGTATTCTCTCTCGCTCATATAATATTTCGGTTTTTTGTTTTAGTTGTATTTTAAATAGTATGTATTGTATTTAGCTGTGGTTGTGCAGTTGTTTTTTTTTTTCTTTTCTTAATACAAGTATTTGTTTTTTGTTATTTTCTTTTTTAGCTTATTTATGTTTGCTTTGCGTTTGCGATTTTCGTTTAAGTCCTTTGTTTTTTTTTGCTTTTGTTTTTTGGTTCTCATAGAAAACGTATAATAAAAATCTGAACAAAGAATAAAAAACATTTCGAAAAAAGCGTTTTGCATCTTTTTGGTTTACTTGTTCTTCTGGTTTTTCTCTCATTTGTTGATGTTGTTTGTTTGTTGTTCTTGTATGCATGTAGTTGTTCTTGTTGTTGTGGTTGCTGGTTTTGTTGTTACTGCGGCTAGATACAAGTATAGCAACATTTACATGTTGGAAAACGAGGTAGGACATTGTTTTTTTTTTTTTTTTTTTTTTTTTTTATGTTGTCATGTTGACAAACGAACAGAAAACACAGAATATATGCAGACAATACAATAAATAAAACTTAATGCTCGGAATTTAGAGGTTGCTGTCGATTAGCGTGATGTGCGAAACGGGTCAAATAAATTACAAATAGCAATACATATTTTGGTTATACCTTGAGACTTATATATCGTAATTGTATGTTCAACTAAGCTAGCTAAGCTAAATGTGTCCACCTCCTGAACTGACCACAGAGAGCATGGTTAAACTAAACGCTAAGCTAAAAACGGCTCCGACTCTGCCATCGGGTGTTTGTCGATTAAAGTTTGGCTCTCCAAATTCATTTTAGACAGGATGCAGTTTCGATTGAGGGCGAGTGGGATACAAATCGATATCCGAGCACAAAACTATATATATATACATATATATAGTATTTATGTTATATACTTAAAATAAGTTTCTTCCGCTGCGCCTACAAAACTACAACTACCTTGCGTTCGTATTGGTGTATGTGTGTGAGTGAGTGTGTGTGTGTGTGTGTTTTGATTGTGGGGTTGAGTGGGGATGTGTGTGTGTGTCGACGACTGTGCATTGTGCGCGTCAGTGGCGCTACAACCGCAGCCACATCCTCATTGTCACAGTCGCATGCAGAGCAGTGTGTGTCGCTTTGAGGGAGGGGCCGGTTGTGGGTGTTGTGTGGGAGTGGGGCAGGTGGCAATTTGTGTTTGGGGGGGGAGGGGTGGAGGGTTGTAAGAAAAATTGACTCTTAGACCCGCAGGATCTCACACGCTTTGTTATAGCAAATAGCTATCCAGTCGGGTTGCGTGGCTCCCCATTGTATTTGATTGACTTCGCCTTCAGCAGCTGTATAGGCTAAAATTGGATCCTCGATTGCGCGTGGCATTTGTTGTATATCCCAGATCAGTGCTTGGTGATCATCACCGGCAGTGCAAATGTGACAGGAACTGCACATGCACAGATAGAGAGAGAGAGAGAGAGAGAGATGTAAATTGTTTGTTTTGTGGAAATTATTTGTAGTTTATTTATTACCTATGCGGCGCCCACGCAATACCGTTGACGCACGCTCTGTGATTGCTCAGTCTTGCAACAGGTGTACAAGGAACACGAACATCTAAAATAATAACTTCGCATGAATCCATGGCAACTGTGGCTAAGTAATTTGGATCCTGTTTGTTCCAAGCCAAGCGCAGCAGCGCCGTATGCGCGGGATCCTATACAAAAGCATATAATGAATCAATTTATAGATATATATATACATTAATTACTTGTTCAACTCGAACCCACCTCGTAAATAATGGTTGAGTGCTCCAGGTGACGCAAATCAAACATGCGCACGGAACCGTCAGCGCCAACGGACGCAAACATATCCCGCCCGCCGCCGGCACGTGAAAATGCAATGTCATACACCTCCTTGTCGTGGGCGATTAGCTGCGTCTTAACATGCCCAGCGACATAGACGCGCGCGTGCGGTTGCCCCGTTTCCAAGCCCCATATTGTGCATGTTGTGTCAATGGATGATGTGCCGACCAGATTAGGATCCACCTCGTTCCAATCGAATGATGTTAGTGGCGCACAGAAGTCACTGTTCTTATTATTATTGAGCACGCACTCGAGATGAGTGTCCGGTTCACCGGCGCGCCATACTCTCAAATAATCACCACTGGTTGCCAACAGATCGGGATAGATGCCTTTCGAGTCTGGTATCCACATGATTTTTGTTGTGGGATATGGATGGTCAAAGGTGCTAGAAGCAAAGTGATAGCATTTCAAATTTAGTTCGACAACGTTAAAATGCGAAAAATGTTCATGTGTGTTGCAGAGTCCAAGCTCGAGTGTGGCAAGCGATTTATCTTATTGTTGTTAGTTCTTTAAGAAAAAATACTCTGTATTTAATCTGTGGCATTCCTTGTAATGATTGTTGTGTTCTTTTCTGTTTTCTTATTTTCGCCTGTCAGAACATTTTGTCAGTGTTACCTTTTAGCACTAAATTCGCTGGTATCCTCGTCCAGGCTAATGATTTGCACTTTATTGTTGTACTCTTCGATGAAGCTGCCCAACGCAAGCCGGAATCGTTTGTCCGGCCGCACGCTCCAGTTCATGGAGTACAATGGCCATGGTGCAAGGTATTTGTATATTTCCTTGCGTTTGCCGGCGGTTGATGACATAACTGTAAATGGGTTAAAAGATCAGCCAAATCACAATTAGAATATCGAATCACGAATTAATGCAGCAGGACTCACCTCAATTGGTTTGTGTGTATGTACTTGTTTAGGGGAATGAAGTAGACGACTGCGACAAAGCTCCCGGTTGCAAAATTTTAGGTGATCCAAAGTAATACGAACTTTCATACAAGGCGGCTTCCCTTCGCTGAATGAGCGGGCGGGCGATGGGTGGCGTAAGACAAAGCTGCTAAAAATGACGATGGCAATGCGGATGTGGCGGAGATGATAATGACGAGACGAATTGAAATTTCTGAAAATTAACAAAAAACCGCTGTGCTCTTTGGTTTACTGCGTGTGTACAAAATGGATAGAAATGGATAAATGTTATTGTTTTATTAATTATTTAATATTGTCTTTAGTCAGTTTCATTGTGGTTTATTTTCATTGTTATGTGGCTCACTTCATTTTGTATGACGACTTTGGCGGCGGCGCAGGCTCAAGTGTTGCCTACTTAGCCTTTTCCGGTTAGATTTAGCTGTTTAATGTCCAGAATCCTTCAAATGTTTATAAGTAATTAGAACGGCGGTAATACGTTGCCCTGCTGAAAGATTTTAGATTTATTAAAAATGTCCATAAATATGCCGCTCTGCTGCTAGCGAAACACGAGTTGCAGAAGTGCAAAAATACGGGCGAATGTTTGGCTTGAGATAGTTTTTTATGCAAATGCAAAAGTTGGCAACACTGAAATGTAATGCGACGCGACAGTTTGCGGCTGTAGACTAGTGTTAATAAATATGAAAATAGGGCTTTACGCACTACACGAGTAATGACAACGGCAACAGTAGCTGTTCGTTTAACTGGTAAGCCATTTTTATTAGAAGGTAATTTATTTTTAAACTAGATTCATATGCAACAAATTTTCACACCTGAACGAAATTTTCTCTCAAAATGTATATACACGGCGGTGTTGCCACTTTTTCTGTTGATGGTGATGGCCACTGATGTCGATAATTTATGATTTGATTTGTGGTGCGATAAAAAGCATATCTATATATATTTACTTATCGATATGAAAATCGATGCAACCCTGAGTTTCGGTAGTTCGTTTGCAAAACTGACTCGCTCTCAAGTGAGTTCTGCGTGCTGTGGGCTGGAAAATTGCATATAAAAGCCGATAATATTAGTTATTACCATGTAAAGAATTTCAGTTAGTAATATTGATGTATATATATATATATGGTATAATTGTGCGTGCGTGCGAATCGCTGAATCAATTGGGTGTATCGGATATTTTTTCTAGCGTCGTGAGTGGGTTGTGTCCGAATGATGAATTTTATAAATAAATATACTGGCGCTTCATTGCCTTAAAGGGGCAACATTCCCCTTAAACTCCCTATATTAAATTGTTCGCGTTCTAGAGCAAAATTGATAATCAGTCGTCACTTTTTCCACTTTCCATTTTTGAGAAAGATATTTCACTTTGCGTAATTCGTACGTTGCTTGCTTGGCCGCGTATATGTATGTATGTACATGCATATGAATCTATGTGATTGTGTTCGTCGTCTTTTCGTCTGTGTGTGTGCGTGAATGTATGTGAGTCGCTGTCGCCAATATCAATATTGCTATCTCATTTGTACTCATGACGTTTATAGGCCAGGCACAGCAGCGCAGTCTTACTACTGCCGCCACCACCGCACCACCCCCCAAGCAACGGGAACGTGGCGACCGCCAGCGAGAGCCAGCTGTGTGTGTGCTCTTAAGCGCTTTTATAAATAGATTCGCCGTTTTTTTTTCTTTTTTGCTTTTTTGTGTTGTGCTTTTATTATAATTATTTAGATTTTTGATGTGATTTTCGGCATCGTTGCTTCACATAGGCGCATTGGAATGTGTAAATCTGAATGAGTTGTTGTCTGTGTCTCTGTCTCTTTGTGTGTGTGTGTGCTGTTTTTGCTTGTAGCTGTAGTTGTAGTATTTATGAACGAGAGATCGATATGATAGTGTGACCATGTGTCGGTCTGTTTGTTTACGTGCTTGTGTGTGTATGAGAGAGTTTGTGCTCCGCATCCCCTTCCAGGGCAGCGCACACACACACTTGGAAACAGAAGCAACGGTTTCCTCGGTTACAATGACATTGCGCGCCGTATAGGGCCGTAGACAGCCTGGCGGCGTCTTATATACGCGCACACGCACACACACAAACACAAACATATACAACTTCACTGTTACCGCATAGCTACCCCTCTCACTCACACATCCACCGGCGGCAGTTGCATTGAGCTCTTGTTGTTGTGCCGAGTTGCAGCGGCAGCTTATGAATTTAGAGTTCTGTTGTGTGTTATTTAGTTGTTTAGTAAAGTTTATCAATGAGGCAATAAACAGTAGCAGTTTTTAATGTAATGTAACATATATACATGTATATGCATTAGTATATTTCTCAGTCCCCCCTCACGTGCTCTCTCTTATTGTAAAACTAATCGAAGGTCATCTATTCTCTGATTGCAGTTTGCCTATTCTCCATTGCAACAGTAACGGGTCTTAAATGTAGCTAGCATAAGCAACAACACAAACCCAACCGTAACAAAGCTACAATTATTAACTATGTAAATAAGCAGAAGACATATATATACATATATATATATAAATATATATAAATAGCAACAACTACTACTGCAAGTCAAGGTGAGTATTGAGTACTGAGTGCAATTGCTGCGCGGCCATTTTGAAAGTCACTCTCACTCACGCGTTCACTTTCACTCTCTCGCTCTCCCCATTTCAGCAATAATAATCAGAGCAACAATAACATTAAACACCGCAGAAGAAGCAGCAGCAGTATAACTAAACTGAACGGAATAAACAGACAGATAGACAGACGAGAGAGTGAGCGGTTAACAGGACGCCTTGTCGATCGAGAAGCTGAAGAAGGAGAGGAAGAAATATAACAAAAGCAGCATCAATTACAACAGTAACGGCAAAAACAATATCAATAACGTGTCAATTGAGAGCAAAACGGCAAACTGGTCCGATTGAAGCGGTAGAACGCGGCTGGCACTAATATGCGTGTGATTTCGCCGCGTAGATCGTCAACGTCAGCAGCGGGCAGTGGCAGTCTTTACGGCACAACGTCGACCAGCGGCGCTGGTAGCTCGACCGGCACCAGCAGCGGCAACAGCAGCAGCGGCGTCGGCGCCACAAGCAACGGCTACTCGCGTTACTCCAGCTCGTATTACGATCATCGCGGCGGCAGTCTATCCAAATTGCTGCCGACTTCAGCTGGCGGCACGGGCACATCCACAGCCGGATCGTCATCATCATCATCTGCGTACAATCATCACAGCAGCAGCAGCACCGCGAGCAGCTATTACCCCAGCTCCTATTCACCGTTCTCGTATACGCCGCGGGTCAGCACACAGCGCAATAGCATTGGCTCCTCATCGTATCTGAGCGGCGGTTCCGGCTCTGTTCTTGGCTCTGGATATCGAAATAGTTCATCGTATTTGAGCGGTTCCAACTATGATACAATTTCGTACGGCCGATGCGGAGTGAGTGTTAACAAATAATAATTTTGCTTTAGCCACACACCTACAACAAACGTTTCCCAACTGAACCCAACCCACACCCCACACACCTCTCCTTTTATTTCAATCGTTTATTTCCCGTTTAAATTTTGATGTTCATGCATACATATATATCTTCATAATTTAAATATATACTTGTATTTAAATTATGTTCCATTGGTGGCTGTAAAAAGTTCTATATACGTATAGTATTCTATATTTCTCAAAACAAAACTTTTGAACTTGAACTTGATCGGGCTTGGAACAATACACAGACACTCTGTAACATACCCACACACACGTTACACGCACACTGAATCATTTGATGAGTCTCTAGAGTCATCTACAAAATTGGAACACCAACAACATATTCAAAAATTCGGTTTTGACATTTCAATGTGCATATAGATACATATCACTTAAGTACTTAGCACATTTTTATATACATATGTATGTACAGATGTAGTACGTAATTCGCAAAAGGTTTGGTTTATTCAAAAAATTTGAACCTCGACTAAAAACTGATGTCTTAAATTACGCGACAAAATAAAAATGATAAAAAACTTTGTATGTATTATGAATCAAAGTGTTCGAAATACGGATCAGACCCTATAGACATATTAATGTACATATGTATGTGTTCTTCGTGGATATTTTTGACAGTGCGTGTGCTCAAATCTACATATATATGTATGTGTGTGTGCGTTTTTTGTCTGTTTAGCATAAATATTAAACTATTTTTAATCAGCTCTGGTTGCGCATTTCATGTTGTGCATTCTCCAAAATTCACAAGTAGCCCATGATATACATCTTGTTGGGATTGTAATCCACCCACCACCCACTTCCCACCATCCGCCCACACCCTTTACATTCTCATTACACATACGATGATGATGTACATATTCATGCATATTTTGTGTGTATGTGTGTGTGTGTGTATATGCTCACACAGGTGCGCCCATTTTGGTTGGCTTTGCTTATAAGCATGCAAGACAACTCCCCCCACCTTCCCCCCTCACACACACACACACACCGCACAGTATTTACCGTTTGTTGCTGGCACTTGTTTGTTTGACAGTTGGCGGCATTTTGAAGTTGCATTTTTAGTTTGCTAACTTTTGATTTGGTTCTTGCTCAGTGGTTGTTGTGGTTACTGGTGTTGTCCATTTCCACGTTGTGTGTGTCATATGCATATACACACACCCATTTGTCTGTTGTTGTTGTTGAAATCAGCGATAAGGCGTGGGATGCGTCATGACCACAAACATAGACCCAACGCACACTCGACACACAAACCAAGCAGGCAAGCAAGCGATGGATGCACCATGAGACGGCAATTGAATGTTTTCGCCAAGCCGAACCACTTGTTGGCACCACTCCAATGGCAGGCAGCAACAACAACAATAACAACAACAACTGCGATCACAACAACAACAACAGCTAATGTGACTCGGCGCCCTTGTGCTATCTGTTGTATATACAAACCTACATACATACATGTATGTACATACATTCAACTGTACATATTTATGTATACAAGTTTTGTTGTTGGCATCGTCGGCGGCGGCATCAGAATTAAAAATTCGCAATATATTTAATGTGATGATACATTATAAGTCATTGCGTATGACTGGGTTTTTTGTTTCTGGCGATAAATACATACTGTATATGTAATAATATCATATATAAAATGCGTATAACTGCCATAAACATGCAAACAAACATTTCGAAAGGACTACATAGTGTTCCATCAACTGATTAATATAACGCATGACTTATCGACATCGATTATAATTCATCGACCGTTGCTGATGTTCCAAATTTTAATGGGCATTTGATTTGTGCAAGTCATTTGTGGTAAATTATATTTCGATCATAATGATCTATCCCTATGCACTTATATACCTACAATGATTACAAAAAAGAGACACAGGCACAAAATCATATAGCGAGTGCCAGTTAGTAAGTCCCGCTAGTTCCTCCCCCACTCATTACAAACAAATTTCCCACGCATTCTGAAAATATTGGGTCTTATATAGGACGACTTTTATTACCAACATTCCTTCATGGATAGTTGTTTCTTAATTAAAAAAAACTAATTTTAAAAAAGCTTTCTAATATTCAAGGGATCAAAACGCGCTAAGGCTCACTTTTTTTTTGGTTTTGTTTTTGTTGGTATATTTTGTCTCCTTTTTTTTATTTGCTATCAACTCATTTTTGGCGTTTATTATATTTCTTTCTCTTTTTTTGTTTATTGTTCAATTTGAATTTTGGTTTGTGTTGATGTCCGTCATGAAACATAAAAATGAACTTTAATTGTTGACCGTTACCGTTGCCGTTGCCGTTAACCGTTGCTGTTAACCGTTACTGTTAACCGTTACTATTAAATCACAAACAAACAACCAAAATCGCATTCAAACGTCCCACATCTGTATAAATGTTTCGATCAACAACCACGACACGAAAAACACCATTCGACAACAAAACACTCCCAGTTGCCGCGTAGAGCAAAGGGCACATTATCGAATGGCGATGCAACCACAGCGGGAACAACAACAACATCATCAATATCAACATCAACAAAGAAAGACGATTATGCCACATCGCATCGCAGAGATGCTGCTGCTGCGAAAAAGCTGCCACCAAGCGGTGCTAATGGCAATGATAATGTTGATGCCACAGCTAACAGCAGCAACGGCAGCAGCTCAAAACGTTTGTCCAGCTCATGCTCATCATCATCCCTCGCACGTTTAGTTGCTACATCTGCACTGGATATGTACGAAAAGTACAGTCCGGCCAACTATAAACCCAACTGTGAACTGTCACGTTCCAGATCGGCGGTCAATGAAGCCGACACCGATAGCCGCAACAGCAACAGCCACCTTAGCCGCAGCAACAGCAATAACAGCAATGACAACAGCACCACCTGCACCGTTACATTGGACAGGCCGCGGAGCAGCCGCTACAGTCGACTATATAGCAGCAGCAGCGATGCCGGTGGCGATGCTGCAACAAGTGCCAGCGAAACGTCATCATCGCAACTGAGGCAGCGCAGTGGCTCCGGCAGATTCACACTCAGCGGCAGCAACAGCAGCGGCGATGTACCAACGGCCACTTTCACGCTGCGCAGCAATCGAACACGACGCACTGCGGGACAGGATGCGACACCAACAACAACAGCAACAACAGCAACGACCAACGGTCATGCGACAGATGAGAGCAGCAACGGGCTGGACGCCAAGCTCAATGGACTCTCGCTGCTGTCATCGTCGCCCAAACGTAATGCCATCTACGATAGCAGCAGCAGCAGCAGCCTGACAGCAACAGCAACAACGACGGACACCACAGACGATGCAACGGCGGCAGCTTTAAATCATTTGACGCCTGCCAGCAGCAGACCCAATGGCGATATCAATGGCGACGTCGATGGTAATGGGCATGGCGATGTGGATGTTAGTGCCACGGCAACGTTGACGCTGGCAGAGAGCGCCGTGGCGCGCAGCAAGGTAAACGAGCTGAAATCAAAATAAGCGAGGATATCCAAAGCAACTGACAGTCCATTCAATAATTAAAAAATAAGCTCGAAATACTAATCGCATGCCAGGGTTGTTACAATCGCGACGAGCTGCTGTCAAGCGATAACTTATCGATAAGCATATGAAAACTACAGTGTGTTTGAAATTTTGCGTGTGGGTGAATAATTGCATTGTTGCTTTTGCCTTGCTGCTGCCCCCAATATCTAAAAACCCCCCTTCCCATCAGCCACCCTTCCACCTGCCCACTGCCAACTGCCCCTTCCCACATAAAAACCTTTCATCGTCATTCGTTATCCCCCATTGCATTAGGTTGTTTTTAGCTACATTACGGTTACATATGTATGTGTAGGTGCATACATACATATATAGATATATATATATATATGTATATATATATGTCCATGCAGATTTTTACAATCAATATCATTTTGCATTCCATATTGTTGATTTGTCTTGCTCTGTGTTCTCTTCTATTCTATTCTGTTCTGTTCTGTTTTTGCTTTATTCAATCTGGCTTTATTTGCTATACGTTTTGTGGCTAAACCGTTACACGCATTTTTCAATTAATCGATTTACATCTATATACATATATGTATTTCTATATATTTTTAGCTAAACTTGCAGATCGCGTCCCTTTTAAACTAACCAAACTAACTCACTTGATTATTAACTTGCTTATGGCCAAGTAATTTGAAACACCTAGCGAAGGCAAAAACCATAACCAAAAACTATTCTCCCTTGGGCAATCGAAACCAAAAACCCAATATATATTATACATATATATATATATTAAATTATCGATAAACGCAACTTGAAACTGCAAATGTAATTTGTAATTGTGGAACAGTGAACGAGAAGATATGATGATTTAGGCAGGCGATCCAAACAGAGTTCAAAGCATCTACATATGCATATATACATATATATATAAATATATATATATATATATATATATATATATATATATATGTATGTATGTATATATATATATATATATATGTATATACATATTTGCAAATTTTAGTTAAGAGCAGTAGTTTATATATATATATATATATATATTCAAACAGTCCAAATGTGTGTGTAACATAGTTTTCAGAGCATGTATTTTTGGTAAGATCACACAACTTTTCAAATTCGATACAAAACACAATTGAATAATCACTCGAAAAGGCATATATAAGTAATGGAAAAATAATATATCAAACGACAAACTTAGTAACACATCTAAGTACAAAGCAGAACACAAAAGAGTCCTAGCAGCAGCAGCAGCAGCAGCCAAAACTGGACAAGGAGCTGTTGAATGATGTTAGAAGTTAAGAAAACAAGAGGATTCCATAAGATTCCTGCGTCAAAACATCAGCGCGAAGCAAAAATTATTCCAGCAACAACAGACAGTCAGCAGCAGAGAGGCACCATCAATAGTCAAACACAACATCAACAACAACACCAGCAACATCAACAACCGACGGCGTCGCGACACGCCAAAATATTGAAATCCAGCGGCGGCGTCGGTGGCGGCGGCAGCTGTGGTGGCAACAATACCAGCGTCTGTGGCGCAACAACTTCTGTCCACAAGCAAGCCACTGCTTACAAAAACGGACCAAGCGGCGGTGGTGGTGGGCGTGCAGCTGCACAGAATTCAGTTTCCACAGCTGGTGGTGGCGTCGTTAATCCTGTGCGTGCGGCCAACCAGCGCTACTTCCTGGTGTCCAGCTACAAGGATCCCAGCTTTCTCAAGGCCGAGTGCGAGCTGGCGCATGCCCAGGTGACGCTGAAAGCGACGCAAGCTGCCAAAACGCACAAGCGCAACAAAACTGGCGACAACAACAACAACAGCAGCAGCAGCAATAGCATCCACCACAGCAACAACAAACTAACGGCAACCGCAGGTGCGCCACCAGCGCACGTAATTAGTGGCAGCGGCATTCCATTGCATGACATGCGTCGACCGACGACGACGCTCAATGGCAATCAAGCGGCCGGCAACAGTAGCAGCACCACAAGTCGTACAACAACAGTAGCTGGCAACAACACAACCGTCCACAGGATCGATATTAAGTTTAGCCATAACAAAACAACTCAGCAACATTTAAAGGCAACAATTGCCGCAGAGTCAGCTGCAACAGCTGCGACAGTAACAGCAACAACCACAGCAGCTGCATCAGCAACAGCAGGATCATCGGGACGTCTTGTTGCTGGCAAGCTGAAGCCGCTGGTGCTGCAGTGCAACAACAATCACGGCAGCACCATGAATAGTCACAATACCAGCAACGGCAACAACAACAATAACAATAACAACAGCAGCAGCAACGGTAGCAGCAACAATAACAACAGCATGCAGCGACAGCAGCAGCAGCAACAACAACAACAACAACATGATGACATTAGCTATATTGATAGCGACGAGATGCCAACAAGCACAGCATCAGGAACAGGAGCAGGAGCAGCATCGGGATCAGCGACAGCAACTGCAACAGCAACAGCAACTGGCGCTGCAACCTCCAAGCAAACGGTGGGCAACATTTGTTACTTTAAGCCAATAACGCCGCCATTGCAGCTGCGCAATCAGCAGCACTTGACCGGAAGCAGCGGGGACAAACCAATTTGTCAACGTTCGGTGCGTCCCAAGTCCACAATTGTCTCGTTTTCCAATTCAAATTTTGCGGCCAGCTATGAAAAGTTCAACAACTATAAGCACACAAATGGCGAACAGCGGCCCAAGGAGCAACGCGATCGGGAACGTGAACGTGAACGGGACAGGGAGAGCGGCGGCAACGGCAGCAGCAGTGGCACCAGCAATGCTCGTCGTTATGGCATCGATTCGCTCAGTATTAAGGCATCCATTGAAAAATTTAACAATCTCAGCGAACAAAAGCGACAACCAGCGCAACCAATGCGCAACAATGCCACATCAGCAGCAGCAGCAGCGACATCGACAGCAACAGTTACGGCCGCAACAACAACAGCAGCAGCAGCAAAAACAGGTGCAGCAACAACAGCAGCTGGCGCAGCAACAACATCCTCCGCAGGCGGCAGCAGCAGTAATCTTCAGCAACGATACAGCAGCGATATGGAAAACGCACGCATTGCGGCCGGCTATAGCAGCTCGTTGACTCGTGCCGCTTATCGCACCAGTGGCAGCAGTAGCCAAAACACAACAAGCAACACCAGCAACACAGTGGCTGTGGCGCCAATTAGCAAAACGGCAAATCGCATTGCGCATGGCCTGCTGGCCAAGGCGACGACCAACAGCAATAGCAACAACAGCAGCGGTGGCCAAAATTTGGATTGTGCAATAGCAACTGCAACTGCAAGTGCATCATCATCCTCCAGCAGCCATAAGGTAAATCATCATCATCACCAAAAGTACAGCGATGCGGCGGTTGTTGCGGCGGTCGTCTATTCCTCTATATCCTACACAACCACCACCACCACTACCACCAACACTACCACCACCACTACCACCACCACTACCACTACCACCACCACCACCACCACCTCCTCCTCCTCCCTCTCCTCCTCCTCCTCCTTCTCCTCCTTGTCCTCGTCCTCGTCCTCGTCCTCCTCCGCCACCGTCGCAGTCAACAGCGCAACAGTCAACGATAGCGTAAGTGGCGCCCAAAACTTTCTTCGGGGCGTTCATTTTACGCTCTTTGCCCTCTCTTTCTCTCTCTTTGTCTGTCTTTCTCTTACTCACTTTCTCATTGTGCGTTTCAGTTTATAGTTTGTTCAACTTGTAAACAGCAACAGCAGCAAAAACAGCTCTTTTTTTAAGTAGCTCCATAGCCAAATGCTCATCACCAACAAAGCACCAAACCACAAAACTGGTCCTGTTTTTAGTTGCCCACAAAAAAAAAGAAAAAGAAAATAATTTAATATGTGTGTATGTGTATTTTGTATAAGTTGTAGTTCATTCTAATTATTATTATTATTATTATTTTTATTATTATTATTATTATTATTATTATTATTATTATTATTATTATTATTATTAATATTACATATTTGCTGTAGGTAGTTTTTTTTCTGTGTAAAGGATTTGTTTTCTAATTGGGTTTTTGGTTTGCCTCGTTTTGCCTCGTTTGATAACTACCGTTATCGATAACCGAATTAATTTCCGTTACGTTTTGTATTTAACTTGCTATCGTTTGTTTATCTACCCATCGCTCCCTCAACTCACCAGCACTTGCACAATTTGTATGGATTGCTTATGTGTTTATGTTGCTGCGTTGTATTTTGGTTATGTTTTGATTTGTTGTTTTACCTGCCATAATCTCTTACTGACACACACACTCACACTCGCCACTCACACTCGCTCACATACCAATATCAATGCCAACCAATCAGCCAATTAAACAATTTCAACAAATGCATCCATTTTTAACAATTGATTGCTCGCTGCTTTTGAACACTAAAACTTAAAATTTGACATATGCATTTGCATTTGATTTGGTTGTTTGTATGTATATCGATAAATCGAGATTCTATTTCGTGCAGACGGCAAGGAATGCCACAAGTAGCGCTCGCTCCGTGCTACCACCTGTATCGCCAACGTCCAGCCGCTATTGGGAACGGGACAGCGGACGCAGCAGCACCAACACTACATCCTCTTCCATTGGCACATCGTCGCTGAACAATAAGCATAATAGCAGCGACGATGGCTACAAGAGCAACCGTGACGAGAAGTTCGAGGGTGAGCATATGAATTATCCGCTTGGTATCAATTGTCATGTTAACTGATTTCGGTTAGCACTTGATTCCATTCAGATTTAATACAAATAACTAACTTTTACTGAACATAAAAGCAATGTACGACTAGGAAGAACTCTACAAATTTTCTACATGACAAATTGCTCGTAAAATAATTCGAAGAATTTAAACAATAAATTTACGATTTTACCTTTTATGTTAAGAAGTAGGCTTCGCATATTGTATATCTACATCTATAATATCTCGTATACAAATTTTAAGTCGGATTTATTTCATTCGATAGATGCTCAATAAAACTTTAAAGTTGGGATGAGTGCAAATGTATACCGTAAAACATCATCCGAATTGGGAAGTGCCACTGGGCCCACGACCGGTTAATAACATAATTACGTTTTAATAATTAATGAATTTGATTATATACCACCCACAGGTCTATGCGGACTGAGAAATATTGGAAACACTTGCTTCATGAACTCGGTTATCCAATGCCTGAGTCACACGACTGAACTGACGCGCTTCCTCCGTGGACATCATGCCAGCCCGCGCACGGCTGCCTCCAAGGATCAGCAGATACTACATGGTAAGTTACCGCTTTTCTACAATTGATATTGTGATATTAATGATTAGTTTAACTTTTGATCATTTGCAGAATTTGCCAAACTTATACAGGAAATGTGGACGACAAATGTGCACAGTGTGACGCCGATGGAACTGAAGCGCGCCTTTTCGACAAAGCATCGTATGTACAACGACTATAATCAACAGGATGCCCAAGAATTTCTACGATTCTTCCTCGACTCATTGCACTCAGCGCTTAATACGGGAGTCAAAGGTGAAACGCTAAACATTGATGATAATCTCAGGTTAGTGACAATTCATAGTGTAATTGATCTTTTTTCTATAAAATAAATACAAAAAAACTATCATTTTAGTGACAATAAGAAGGCCGATCTGACTTGGGAGTGGTATACACGTCATGAGAATTCTCTGATACGCGACCTGTTTGTTGGCCAGTTGAAGAGCACACTGAAGTGCACAACATGTGGCAACACCAGCGTTACCTTTGACCCGTTCTGGGACTTGAGCGTGCCGCTACCTTCATCTTCACGATGCAAATTGGAGTCCTGTTTAGATCTATTCATACGCGAGGAGGTGCTCGATGGTGACGAGATGCCCACATGCTCCAAGTGCAAAACACGCCGAAAATGCACCAAAAGCTTCACCATACAGCGTTTTCCCAAATACTTGGTGATACGTAAGTACACATGGTGCTCTAATGTCTAATGCTCTATCGTGATATAAAAATGTACATATAATTCATTCGTAAAATGCTTTCCCCCATTGTTCAGATCTTAAACGCTTCTCAGAGACGCGCTGGAGTAAGCTATCGAATATTGTTGAGTTTCCCACAGCGGATCGTGAGCTTAATATGGCCTCATATGGCGCCAACGCAAATTCGAATGTGCATTATTCGCTATACGCGATCTCCAATCATATGGGTAAGTTCAGTATTTTTCACCCAAGGCTGCATTAGCTCAACTCGAACTATCTCTTTGGTTTTCAGGCTCAACGGCTGGTGGTCATTATGTGGCACTTTGCAAGCATCCAGTCTCACACAAGTGGCATGAGTTCAATGACAATAGGTATTTGATGGCATGCATTCCATCTGAAATCATTCCTTAATTGTATTCTAATTATTACTTGCAGCGTCAGTGATTCTATACCTGAAAACTGTCTCGTTTCATCCAGTGCCTATATTTTATTCTACGAACGAGCGTAAGGCTAACTTCTCACAACATCCTGTTAGCGAACAACTCAATGAGGATTAACACAACACCAAAAGCAACAACAACAATAAAAAGAGGCACGATGAGATACAGCGACAACAAGCCCAACTGAAACAATGTCGAATACTGTAGAGAAGGTTTTATAACATTTGTGCAACGTCGCTTTTGGCAATCCAATATTAACAAACTATCAAAAAAAAAACAATTCATCAAGATGAGCAACAGCAGCAGTAAAAGCTAAATACTAAAAACTCAAGACAAAACAGAACACAAAAAAAAACTACTGCAACGCAACCAAATTTGTATAAAATTCTGTCGGCATTATATGTCTGGTAAATGTTTAATTAGTTATTGTGGCGTAAAAAACGAGATTTTGGCCCGTCCTTATTGAAAGCACAAAACTCGACGAAAGAATACGTTTGTGTACGTAAATAATCTGTTATGTTTAGAACATTTGTTGTATGTAAATATTTTTGGATTGCCAAAAGCTGTGTCAAGTGGTTGTGTAAAAAGAAACTAAAATAATAATAATAATAGTAAAAAAGAAGTGCAGAATCGTAAAGCGAAACGAATTGAACAAATACTAAATTTACCATAACGTGTGCAATGTATATCATAAGGAGGAACAGTGAATGCCGAAAGATAAAAAGGGAAAATGGATGCGTCTCGTAGCGCACTTCCATAAGCTAAATAAACACACTCACTGGCACAGAAAACAACATGCAAAACTAGCTTTTAGCAAATGAATAGTTTAAAAACAAACAACAACCGAATGAAACCTGACAAAAAAAAAAGAAGAAAAAATAAATAAATCAAAAGGAAAAAACATTTGGAGTGCAGTGCAAAAAAGAAAAGATACTAACTAAAGCTGCATTGTAAAACGTACTTATGATAAATGCTAGCAGCTAATTATAAATTAGGATGATGAGAATAGCACGAAAACACCAACATCAATCAGAAACCTTAACATTTATAAAACATTTCAACCTTCTGTTCGAAATTCGTTTGTCACCATGCAATCCAATCCAATCCAATCCAATCCCAATCAATTAAATTCAACTTAACATTCAATTGAATATCAAACTAGTCTCAAAGTTATATATATCGTATAGACATACGATCTACTTAATGTCCATCATATGTATACCATTCATATGGCGGTACAGAGAACCTTGTTTATTATTATTATTATATGTATAACTTTTTTTTATTATTGTTTTATACATTTTTATGTATTTTAGTTGAAATGTTTCCGTGTAACAATTTTCCCACACCGTACACCCTTCCGCGCACATAGATATTTTGCTATTGCTACCTAATTTGTTGCCTATTTAATTTATATAATTTATTTATTTATTTATTGTATTGTATTTATTTAATTGATATGTTAACGACACGAATACATACACTCGTATACACAGCAACACTGAGCAAAATCCGAACTAAAAATATGTGTACATAATGCAACTTGTTTCCACTAAAAAAATTCAAATACAAAATTGCGACAAACCAACAGAACACTTACCTACATACTACTATAACTAAAAAAAAATGTAAAACAAAAAACAGAAACTCTCATACGCACTCTACACAGAGCATAAAACTAAAAAACAAGACACATTATTTATTTATTTGTAAAAGAAACAACAACAACTACTACTATATATATTTTTTCTGGCTTAACTATTAGTTACAATTATAATTGTTGGATATTTTACTAACGTTACAAACAAAAAATAATAATAAAAAAAAACGAAACAAAAAAATGATAACGAAATATAAAATGCAAAAACAAAATTGAATCAAAATTGAGTTGTTATTTTTTATTTAATTAATTGCAAGCTGCTCTCCAGAACATCTTAACTTTATACAGAAGAAAAGATACCCCTTCTGCGAAAAGCTTGTGATACGTAAGAATCTCCCACTATTGTATTTATTTATATATCGATCAAACGATGAACGATCGCAAATATTAAACTTATTAAACACTAGTTGTGCTAAAGTGGTATGATAGGGAGACAAGGACCTATATACATGTATATTATTATACCCTTAACCCATTAAAAATGGGTAAAAAGGGTATAATGGTTTTGTGCAAATGTGTGTAACAGGCAGAAGGAAGCATCTCCGACCCCATAAAGTATATATATTCTTGATCAGGATCAATAGCCGAGTCGATCTAGCCCTGTCCGTCTGTCCGTCCGTCTGTCCGTCTGTCCGTCTGTATGAACACGCGGATCTCAGAGACTATAAGAGCTAGAGACTTCAAATTTGGAATATAAGATCTCGTATACCAGGCGCAGATCAAGTTTGAATATTTTATCGATAACTGCCTCAGTTTCTGAATTATCGATACATTTAGATTTCCGATAGCAGTAAATTCCACATATCTCTCACAATTTAATGGATACAGTCACCAATTTTGGTTGGTAGGTTGTTGGCGAGGTCCTTGAAAGATCGGCATGTGCCACGCCCACCTCCGACGCCCCCATCATCCCCGCCCCTAAAATTTTCAAATGGCTATATCTTCCGCAGTTTTTGAGTAGGGAACGTCAAATTTGGTAGGTATATTACTGGTAGTCGCCTTTAAGAACCGATAACAAATTTGTGGTGCCACGCCCACACCTGCGCCTATAATCGACAATTCCGATTGTAAATCGATAACTCCGTATATCTCCGAACATTTTAAAGATAGAGTAACCAAACTTGGAAGGTAAATTGCTGGTAACCTCCTCCAAAGATTGGCATACCAATTTTTGGACCACGCCCACATCCGCCGCCCCCAGGAACTTCGTCCCTAGAAATTTAAAATGCGCATATCTGCCGTAATTTGCAAGCTAGAGTCGCAAAATTTTGCAGGTATGTTACTGGTAACTCCCCCAAAGATCGATAAAAAAATTGGATGGCCACGCCCACTCCACCTACCTAAACCGATACACCTGTTGGTGTAAATCGATAAACCCATATATCTCGCGCAATTTGAAAACTTAAGTCACCAAATTTTATAGGTATATTGCTAGTAACACCCTTCATAAATGTGGAAAAAAAATTTTGGACCACGCCCACTCCCGCCCACAAAAAACGATAAATGCCTGTTTCTCCCACAATTTAAGAGCTACAGTTACCAAACTTAGAAGGTATATTACTAAGGTCGAACTCCAAAATATTTTGGGCCACGCCCACTCCCGCCCACAAAAAACGATAAATGCCTGTATCTCCCGCAATTCTAGTGCTACAGTTACCAAACTTAGAAGGTATATTACTAAGATCGAGCCACGCCCACTCCAGCCCCCAAAAACGATAAACCTATAATACATTTAAAGCTTGGTTCAGGGTATATGGTAGTCGAGCTCACTCGACTACAGCATTCTTACTTGTTTATTATTGTTTTATACATTTTTATGTATTTTAGTTGAAATGTTTCCGTGTAACAATTTTATTATTATAAATATTAAACGTATTAATCACTAGTTGTGCTAAAGTGGAATGGTATGATAGGGAGGCAAGGACCTATATACATGTATATTATTTTGTATTTATTTATAAACACTTATGTGGATGGGTACAAAACTGTGCTGTTTGCCAGCTGATTTTTGTGAAATACAATTTGTGGAATCATATCGACCAGTGTCTAGCAAAAATTTTAATTGCCTGCCATAAACTAATTATTAATTATTTTTTCAAAAATTCTAAAGCCGATGGCAGGTACATTTATTGACCACCAAAATTAATATATGACCCTAATAAACTGTGGTTTTTCCACCTACCTATCAGGAGTTATGTAAAAAAGTACCTCTTTTTAGGTCAGCAGCTTATTTCGCCCAGTTACATTATGGACACCTGGTTGCCATAAAACCCGGATTTTTTTCGTCAGGTTGCATATTTTGGGTTTTAATATACCAATCCTCCGTAGTCAATTTAGTTTTTTCCTGCATTTCGGGTGCAACAAACCAACAAAGACTATGGACAAACGGACAACCATTGATCAACGGAAACTCATCCTGGAACAATTAAAAATCGAATATTCATATCGCCAAAAAGCTGAAATGGTCAATCTAAGTAAGTAGACTGTATGCTACATCATTCGGCGCTTCATCCGTGAAAATCGGACGGAGGGTAAGGGCGGAATTGCACCAAATAACATTTTCACTGAGCAGGACGAGCAGAGGATCAAGAAAATAAGGGGAAATCTTAAGCTATCGGCTTAGAAACTGACTCAACAGGTGCTAGGGTGAAATGGGGAAAAAGTACAGTGTTGAAACTGTGTGTCCAGGTTTTGCGTAACTATGACTTGAAGGCCCGAGTACCACAGAAAAAGCAATTTATAAGCGCAAAAATAGAGGGCCTAGGATGACGTTCACCGAAATCTACTTGGGCAATTTGGAGTTCTGGGGTTCTACCAGGACAACTACCACAAGCATAAATCCGGAATAGTACAGTCCTGGCTTATCTGTAACTGCCCCCATATGCCCAGTCTCCAGCTACTGCTGGATATCCAGCAAACAAGATCTCAAAAATGCTCTGCTGGAGGACTGGAGCAAGATCAGCCCAGAAGCTGGTATCTTCCATGAAAAATATGTTTTAATGTTAAACAAATTGGCATTTAAGCATTTTGCTTTTTTTTCCTTGCTTAAACTTTAAAGTACCTTAAAATTTAGCTAGACACTGGTCGAAATGAGCTTGTGGTCACTGTAATTCAGTAACGAGCAATTGATCAAAGTAAAAGGCAGATTATTATTTTGTTTTATACCAGTCGAGTTTTTCATTTTCGATAACTTTTTAAATTACATTTATAAAATATAGTACACTTCTTGTCTGAGGCTGCCTTACTCTGGGTCTATATGCAGAGGTGTTTGTATCTGTGTTAGTTAGTTCATATACTGGTTTATGTAAATATTTGTGTGAGTACGTTGCTCCCTGCCATGTGGCAACAGCAGCGCCAACGATTTCGTAACTAACAAAAAAGATGCAAATTTGTTATTACAATATATATATATATATATATATATATATATATGAAGCACGCAAGCGATGTGGTGTTATTATCTTATTATCTTAAAACTGAGGCAGCTGCGCTTAAAATGAGTTATCCGGTTGATATGTACAGATGCACCCTGGGCGAGAAGTCAATTCCAGAGACGACACTTGAACTTGATCAACGTGCAACAGTTTAACAAATAACGAAATACAACTAGGCAACTAGCCGCATGGCAGGCGATAAAGACAACGACATCAGGCGGCGGTTTTAGGAGACGCCCCTGTAAGTAGCGATCATTTATGATTCTCATCCTTATGGGCATTGTTCTTGGCATTGGCACGCGTCGCCTTTGTGTCCTCATACATTTTCATTAATTGGCTCTTTGTGGGCATCGGTTTAATATGGCCCCATTGCACCAGATATTTTATTGACACCGTGGTGCCGCCTGAAAGTGTTAAATATATATTAATTTATTTACAGTACTGATTATTTTCGCATTGGTGTTGCACTTACCCAATGTGACTGCGTAGCGCACCGGAGTGGCCACCTTATAGCACAGATAGGCAATGGCATAGTGGCCCATATCGGAACCTTGTACCTTCTCAATAATGGTCTCGCTCAGGTGCATATACTGCAGCAGGGCAGGCACATCGACCCCGCTACGAAAAGAAATATGAATGCAAAGTTCATCAGCAGCAGTGATGATTATTGGAACACTTAGCAGATAATTACCTTTTTGATAGATAATAAAAACCACCGAACCAGCCAATCGATGTTATTACATGCACCGGTATAAGAACGTACCAATATTGCTTATACATGTGCTTGAATTTGGCAAAGAGTCCCATGTTCGCCGCCTCGCCAAAGAGCTCATTGGTGCTGGAGACGGAGGCCGTTGACGATGACTTGATGTCCGGCTTGTTGGCATTGGCACTGTGCGTGGTAGGTTTGGTGCTGAGACGTGCATAGCTGCGATACTTTGTGACCAGCAGTGGCGACAGTATACTTGTCGTGGATGTGGCTGCTGAAGGCAATTTGGTAGTGGATGCGGTGGATGTGAAAGACGATGTTAATTTGCCGCAACCCAAGATGCTGAGACAACGCGGACTTAAATTGAGGCTGAGTCTTGAACTGACTCCGGAACTGGGGATGCGCGTAAGCATTCGAATGAAGAGAGCGCTGCTGCCCACGCCGCTGCCGCTAAGTAGGCACGTTAGCATTCCAACCGTTACCATGTCGGATGATGATGAGCGATAATTGAAATTTTGCTTGCTCAGTAGTTAACAGGAATTTTTTGAATATTTTTTTGACTTTAGCTATCAACGAACTAAATAGTTCGTCTGCTTTGTTGTTGGATAAGTTAAAAAATCTTTGCTTATGTATTTATTTATTTTTTCTTATTCCAATTTTGTGGTCGACTTTTACACACTCAGTTTTCAGACAACCCGGCACAATTTCACCTGCTGATTAGAGATGTGCACGTGAGAATCTATGATGTCACGAATCAGCCAATTCATCAAACTGTATTGCTGTTTTATATTTGTATTGACTTGCAGTGTGTTTAATGTGTACGTTCAAAACTTTATTGCACCTTGCTTAAAAGGAAATTTTTTTGCGATCATTATCTATAGCTACTTACGATGTTCGATCAAAGTTTAATAGATTTTACAGAGTTAAATTTTGACTAAACAAGTCTAAATGAGTCACAAAAATTAAAATATTAAATATAGTGCTGGACTTTATGGTAATGTAGACTCAAATGTCAGACAAATTTTTAAAATATTTCGTTGTGATCACGAAACTAAGAAAGATATGGTTACTGCTCACGAATCTTTTGCTCACGATGGCATATAGTTGATAGAGCTGCCAGACTATGTAAAAACAAAAGCTCCCTAAATCAGTTGCTGCAGCCGCAACACGTGTTTCAGGCGGGTTGGCAATATACCGATTGTCCCACTCGAATTGAGATAGTTTAAGCACACTCAATCTATCGATAGATCGTTATTTTTTGTATACTACCATCATTATAATTCGAGCGGAGTGTGTGGCACATATTTATTTATTTTTTTTGGTATCTCTAGTAGCCGGAACTCATTAGACGCAAAACGGCATGGCTACTGCAACTGGTGAACTGTCCAAGAAGTAAGTAAATGCAATCATTGCGTACATTGAGAATAATAATGCCAACACCACGAATTGGCCACCCAGGCACCAACAGTGAGGTTAAGTTGAACTGCTTAGTTAGTAGCCAGCGGCTGCTAGACAACTTATAGATATAAATATATATATAAAAAGCCATGATACTTGGCTGCAAAATGATTGCACGCGGCGCACCTAGACAGCTGGTGTTTTTGTCATCACTGCAACTGCCTACAGCGATAACTGCGAGATTACACCATGCGAGCGCCATGCAGCTGGCGCCAAGCAAAAACACGAAACTGTTGGTACCCCTCCCACCATAATTCGCAATAATTGAAAACGTCTGACTTTCCACATTATGCCTTGCAGTGAGCTGAAACGGCGTCTGAAGGCTGAGCAGAAGGCCAAGGAGAAGGCTGAGAAGGATGCAACGCGCGTAGCTACTGCTGCTGCTGCGGCAACAGTGTCAGAAACGGGACAGAAGAAGAAATCTGCTGACGAGCAGGAAGAGGAGATCTCGCCGAATGAGTACTTTAAGCTGAGATCGGCTGCTGTTGCTGAACTGAAGCAATCGGCCGAAACTCATCCGTATCCACACAAATTCCATGTGAGCACCTCGCTGGAGAACTTCATTGCCCAGTATGCCGAGCTCAAGGATGGTGAGACGCTCGATAAGGTCAATCTAAGCGTAGCGGGACGCATTCATGCCATACGCGAGTCGGGAGCCAAGCTCATCTTCTACGATCTGCGCGGCGAGGGTGTCAAACTTCAGGTGATGGCCAGTGCTAAGTCATACAAAAGCGAGGTGGCCTTCGAACAGGACACGACGAAACTGCGTCGTGGCGACATTATTGGCGTCAACGGCCATCCCGGCAAGACCAAGAAGGGCGAACTCTCAATTATGCCCACTGAACTCAAGTTGCTCTCGCCCTGTCTGCATATGCTGCCCCATTTGCACTTCGGGCTCAAGGACAAGGAGACACGCTATCGCCAGCGTTATCTAGACTTAATTCTAAATAACAAAGTTCGTGAAACTTTCCAGATACGCGCAAAGGTGAGCTAGCTAACCCATTGCATTAAAAGGCAATGTATATGTATTAATTAAATGAACTTTTAATTGATTCTTTTCACACAGATTATTTCATATGTGCGCCAGTTTCTGGATCGTCTGGGCTTCCTCGAGATTGAGACACCCATGATGAATATGATTGCTGGCGGTGCCACCGCTAAGCCTTTTGTCACGCACCACAACGAACTAAAAATGGATCTCTTTATGCGCATTGCGCCGGAACTGTATCACAAAATGCTCGTTGTTGGCGGTTTGGATCGTGTCTATGAGATCGGACGTCAGTTCCGCAATGAAGGTATAGATATGACACACAATCCCGAGTTCACCACATGCGAGTTCTACATGGCGTATGCCGATTATCATGACGTCATTGAGCTCACTGAGCAAATGGTCTCTGGCATGGTCAGAGCTATACACGGTTCGTATAAAATCAAATACCATCCGGACGGACCAGATGGAGTCGAACAGGAACTGGACTTTACGCCACCATTTAAGCGCGTTTCCATGGTCAAAACGCTCGAGGAGAAGCTGCAGGTCAAGTTCCCCTCGGCCGACACCTTTAACAGTCGGGAGACGAACGAATTTCTTTCTCAGCTGTGTGTCAAACATCAGGTGGAGTGCCCGGCGCCACGCACGACGGCACGTCTGCTGGACAAGCTGGTCGGTGACTTTATCGAGGAGACATGCATTAATCCCACTTTTATTTGCGATCATCCGCAAATTATGTCGCCACTCGCCAAGTACCATCGCAGCATGCCTGGCCTAACGGAGCGCTTCGAGCTTTTCGTGGCCAAAAAGGAAGTTTGCAATGCATATACGGAACTGAACGATCCTGTTGTGCAGCGCGAACGTTTCGAGCAGCAGGCTAGCGACAAGGCCGCCGGCGATGACGAGGCTCAAATGGTGGATGAGAACTTTTGCACGGCTCTGGAGTACGGTCTGCCACCCACCGGTGGCTGGGGCATGGGTATTGATCGACTGACCATGTTCCTAACTGACTCCAATAATATTAAGGTTTGTAATCCAAATTACCAAATAATTTGACTTGTTCTCAATTTTTTTTTTTTCAATATTACTGCCTACCGTTGCAGGAGGTGCTGTTGTTCCCTGCCATGAAACCCGAGGAAGCCAACCGCACACCAGCAGCTAATGCAACCGAAGCACAGCAGTCTGCTTAACGATA
Source organism: Drosophila mimica (assembly GCA_037043585.1). Lineage (NCBI taxonomy): Eukaryota > Metazoa > Arthropoda > Insecta > Diptera > Drosophilidae > Drosophila > Drosophila mimica. The sequence continues at coordinate 5,595,569 of JBAMBE010000748.1, read as the reverse complement.
GATGAGAATCCTTTTATCCGATAAAACAACCGCAAACAATAGTCATGTTTGTCACTATTATTCATTGAATAAAAAAACGTATTAGCTACAAATTGTACAAATTTCCAATTATTTTCTGTGTTGTTTTGAACTAAAGCAAGTATGAGCAACAATAATGTAGACGCCTCGATCTCCACTTTTGCTCCAGTCAGTTGTGCGCTGCATGATCGTTGTTAAAAGTTTGGTGCATTATCTGGCTTAATTAGCTATCGATAGTCATACATATATTTATATTCGATAAATATTAATTTTATACTAAATTTAAATAAGAAATATCGATTCTTATCGAAAGAATGCGCATTTTTAAAAAAAAAAATGTTTCAGCCGTAACAATAAATTAGCCACAAAAAAGTAAAAAGTAAATAAAAAACAGAAATTATGTGCTAGAATTAAGTACAACAACTCCGGTTCTCAATATCAAGCATTACCAGTATTTCATCGTTCCGTTGAGGACCTGCATGCTTCTCTGCTAACCCGAACACAGTTTAGCAATCGCATCTCCAACTGTCCAGGGTGCACCCCGTCATGACACACTTGATCTGTTCTTCACCCTAATCCCACTCCGAAAACTTCAGAGCCCAAGGCCAAGCGCAAAAAATCGTATAAGCTAATGGCATCTACGCGAAAATATCCTGCATCAATCAGATTACGTCTTTAATAATAATAAAGTGAATAATAACAAATAAGAGCACAAATTTGGGACACACACACATACGTAAGTAGACGGACATAGCTATATCGACTCGATTGATCAAGAACATATATACATACTTATGGGGTCAGAGAAAAACTCCTTCAATGCACTGCAAAATTGAAAAGAATATCTTTCGATTGCTGATGTCCTATACATAGGTATAAAAAGTTTATATACATATTTTAAGCAAATGATATGATTGAAAATTATTTATAATGGTGAGTTTTATATGTGTACATAAATGTGTTTTTTCATACAAATTTATTGCTTTATTTCTTCAGCCAAGTTTGGTGGTTAGTGTACACAAACATATGTATGTATATATGTATGTACATATTATGTATAGTCCAAATCTAAATAATTTTTAAATGTGTATAAAAGCCTTTTAAAGGTTCGTAAAACTATGATTTTTTGTATTTATTTTTTCTTTGTTTCATTTAATTTTTATTAGAATTTTTGTCTTTGATTTTCAAAATGTACAGTTTTTATTTATTTATTATTCTTTTTTTTTTGTATTTTGTATTTCAGCTCTTTCTATTCCTACAGAAAAAATTTTGGTTTACGAAATCGTTTGTTGTTGTTGCGCTGGACTGAAACCCTAAACCCTACCACACTGCCTAAGAATACATTAAGCCAATGAACTTTACAATTTCAACTAAATATATTAAATTAAATACAAGAAAATAAAAAAAAAAAACAAATCAAAAAATTGCATATGGCGGCAACGAAAACAATTTGGAGATTGCGAGTGCGTTGGCCGCATTCTTTTTTATATCTAGGAAAAGTTGCTTTTATGTGTTTTATATAATTATATATATATATATATATATATGTATATATACATACATATATATATATATTTGTATATATATATATATATATATTCATAATCAATTGGCTATGGGAACGTACAATTAGATAGGCGACAGAGTTACCAGTTGAATAAAAATTTAGCTACGCCTGCTTGGTTGTGTTTTGGTGGTTGTATGTGCATTTGTCCTGGTATTGACTGGTCTGGTCGGTCGGGTGTTGGACTCGCATAAGGAACTAATAAACTAAGCCTTAAACTAACGTTTAAATTACATATGTTGAAAATATATAGTAATCACCGTTAAAGAAACGAATGCACTGAACAGATACATAGATGTTGATACAGATTGATAGGTAGGTTATGCAGGTGTAAGTGTAGGTGTAGGTGTAGTTAGAAGGTGGTGGTGATCGTCCATACAACAAAATGCAACCTATATGTGCCGATCCTTGCGTTACAGATACTTGCGATAATTGCGCAAATGCGCATTGCCATCCTCAACACCGACGCCAACGTTAACGCCAACGGCGGCGGCGGCACTCTCAAACGATGGCGGCTCATTAACGAGGCCCGGACTGGGCGGATCACATGTATTGCTGGGCATGCCGCTGGCGCCCGCCGTTGTCGTTGTTCCCGATGTTGCACCCTTGGCACGTCGCCGACCTCGTGTGCCAGCGCCGCGAGATCGGCGACCACCACCACTGCCACTCGAAATCGGTGTGCCACCAATTTCGCCCGCCTCGATCGCATCCAATGACGCGTCTAGCGCCGCATCTGTGGTGCCTACGCGCATTCGCGACACGGCGCTTCGTCGGCGAGCGCTACTACTGCTGGCAGTGATTGGGGCTTCGCCAATGGCATGGATCGTTGAACGCTTGCCTGGCCGACGTTTACGCCGCTTTTTATTACCATATCGCGGATCATAGTCGTATTCATCGTCTGCCGGTGATTTTGGCTCCTCCAGCGAGTCCACATCGTTCATATCCATCTCATCGTAGAACCACTCCTTTGGCAGATCATCTTTCGATTGCTGATGCTGCTGCTGATGTTGTGATTGCAATTGACTGTCCTTGCTATCGGATGTATCGCCTCCGGCAGCTCCCAGCGAACAAGACTCCTCCATGCTAAACGCCCCATTAAAATCATGCGTGGTATCATTGTGCATTGTATTTAGCACCGCCACCGGCGTTGGTGTCGATGCGCCTCCAGCACCGGAGCTCAAGCCTACACCCACGCCCATGCCAGTTAACATGCTGAGGCTGAGCGTTGAGCTGCTGCTGTTCGTACTGCCAATGCTGACGGTGGCCGCGCTGCTGCTGGCAACAGTGCCACCAATATTGATTCCACTGGCCACCAGTGCCTCGTGCTCCTTGCGCAGCGCCTGAAATGGTCGCTCAGGAAACCGGTTGTGTGTACACCTTAGAGTAAAGATCAAGCTGCACTCATTTTGTTTCTTCTCATTTTGATATGTGGGCTAACGATTTACTTACCCGTACATCTTGGACAAGTATTGGCGGCGACTCTTGCGCCAACGGGCCGCGGGATAAGTGTAGATTTGGCCCTGGCGAAAGCCAGGCATTCGTTGTCGCTTGTCCATGAACAGCTGTGAGTGATTCTGTGCAACGCCCGTCTGTGGATCGAGGAACGGCAGCCGCAATCGTCGCTCGATGCAGAGGCGTGTGTTAAAATTGGCGCTGTATTCGATTGTCTCACGATAGCTAACATCCTTGAAAAAGCTCTCGATCTTGGCCAGGTTCGGCATCGATACGATCTGTATGTTGACCGCCGAAGACATGACTCGACTCGAATCTGCTCCGCACCGTTCCGTTCCGTTCCGCGCTACGCTTCGTTTCCCCTTGTGTATTGTTATCTGTAGTTGTATGTGAGCAACGCTTAATCCATTTAAAACCAGCCCCAGCGGCTAGCGCTGAGTTCACGCTGCGCCCCTGCTGCTTGCGTTGACTTTTGTGTGGTTTGTTTCTTATCTCCGTTCGCCTGCCTTTTTTACAACCGCTTTCACTGTTTTCGTCTTTTGCAAATCCTATAGCGCTAGGTTGTGTGGCTGCTATTAGCTATGTTTGCTATGCGATATATCGCTAGCGTTTAACAGGCCTGTGCTGAGTTCGTGGAAGACTTGCATTTGCACTTATCGATAACTATTTTGTTTTTGAATTTTGTACATACACTCTGCGAAATTCGATTAAAGGCACTCGTGCTTATGGTGTTAAAAACTGTACCGAGCCTAAAGTGACCTTATTAACGCACTTTATAACGGTGTTTCTTCCTCTTACACGGTTATGATATATTGGAATAAAAGTTCCGTTAGTTTTTTCCAAGACTTTTGCATATTTATTAATATACTTTTACTTATAAGTTTAATTACTCTTTTATTTTGCGTATATTTAAAAAGCAACAATTTTTACAATTTTATTTTAATTTTTACAAGGAAAAAATCAAGTGCCCTTAATCGGATTCCGCCGGGTGTATAAGGGAATTTATCAAATGAATTTTGACGAGGAATCATTAGGAAGGTAGTGACACTCAGGCTGTACAATGTCTACACAGCCAACACAGTAGCGAGCGGACTAGACTGATGGAGGTATTTGTTTCTTGTTTACAAAAATACAAATTATTGTTAACTTGCCGCCCAATATATCGCGGTCGAACCCCACATGAGCCGATAGCTAGCGGCTGAGCGATATATTTGTGCTTCCGATAGTCAAGGCATAACAAGCATTAAGACCATAGAATAATAGTATTAAGGTCGTTGTTTGCGAAATTAAATTACAATTCAATAAAAATTAAAGAGTAAGCTCATCTCTTCATTTCACAAAAATTTAAACAATACCTGAGTGGGCCGCTCTAGCAACGACCAATCTGGCAACGTTGGCGTCTATTGTTTTTGTTTACTGCTGACGTTGCCACTTTTGACGTTGACAGCTCGTCGTGAGTGCGTGCCCCTGAAGAATACCTATGTGCGTGTGAGTGCGACTGTGTGCAGGGGTCCACCGCTTTTCGGTTTTAGTTAATTTTTGGGATTTCTAATGGAGCTGTACGCAAGGACGTCACTGTCAGCAATACTGCTTGGCCTCCTGCTGATATGCGGCTCGGCAAGTGCGTGGCACTCCGAGGAGCTAGAGATTTTCGATCTCGTTGAGGAGGTCAACAAAAACTTTTACGAGTTTATGGGCATCAATCAGAATGCCACGAATAATGAAATAAAGCGCGCCTTTCGCACGCTCTCCATTGTGCTGCATCCGGACAAGAATCCGTCCGAGGATGCCAACATCCAGTTTCGCAATCTCGTCTCCATCTATGAGGTGCTCAAGGATGCCTCCAAACGCGAAAAATACGACAAGGTCTTGCGCGATGGCATGCCAAATTGGAAGTCCGCTCTCTACTACTATCGTCGCATGCGTAAGATTGGCCTCTACGAGGGTGCATTCATCCTGTTCCTAATCATCACTGTCGGCCAGTATCTGTTCGCGTGGGCCGCCTACCTGGAGAAGAAGTACACGGCCGAACAGGTGTTTGGCACAAAGCTGAAAAAGCTTCAAAAGCGAAACAAAAACATTGACATGGACGTTATTCTAAGCGAGATTCCAATTCCGTCGCTGCTCAACACGCTGCCAATTCAAATACCACTTGCCATATGGAATCTGCCCAAGACCATCAAAAATGGATTCACTAAAGCCAATGAGCTAAAGCAACTCGCATTGGAGAAGCGCAGACAGTAAGTAAAACGAGTAAGAAGCGTCCTTCATCAGAGTCCCAATAACCATAGGATAATGTAATTCGATGTGGTCTTATATTGAGAACATTATACAGAATTAAAATTCGTATCGACCAACCTATAACAAAGACTGGTCGACGACAGACAATAGACAAAACTTACAAACACTTCGTTTTGTATACTCATTACAGAGAAATTGAGGCGGCGCGTCGCCAGGAAGAACTGGAGCGCGAGGCTGAGGAGCAGACACGTCTGCGTAAGGAGCACAAAGAGAATTTGCGCAAGCGCAAACAGAACACAAAGGCGCCGGAGAAAACTGAGGAGGAACTACGCGGATATTCGCAGATACAGGCGAGAGAGCTAACCGAAGACGACGCAATACGTCCAGCTTCCCAAAAGGTAGGAACAGTAAAAGTCTGGCAACATTACGTGATCTTTGCTCAAATGCTTTCAATTTCAACTAGCAGAGTACCGTTAGCGGAGGCTTTTGGACAGATGAGGACCTGACCGAACTCATAAGACTTGTAAAAAAATATCCTGGTGGTGCTGGAAGCCGCTGGAATACCATAGCCGAGTCCATGAATCGCACAGTGCAAGAGGTGACATTCATGGCGGCTAAAATGAAGGAGAACGGCTATCGCATACCAGGTCACACGGACAGCGTCGCCGAGAACCTGGTTCAGGAATCACAAGACGCGGTGCGCAAGGAGAAGGTGAAAAAAAGCACAATCATGGCTAATGAAAAGAGCATGCTTATACCAGAGACCAACTGGACTCAGGAGCAACAGCGCGCTCTGGAGGCGGCAATTGTGAAATATCGAAAGACCGCTGGAGGTGCGGATCGTTGGCAAAAGATTGCCAACAGTGTGCCTGAAAAGACTAAGGAGGAGTGTCTGGTGCGCTACAAATACTTGTGCGAACTGGTCAAGACACAGAAGAAGGCTGAAGAGGAAGAGGCAGACCCATCCAGCATTGATGAGGCTGCTCTCCCAGATGATGTGGCGCCCGAGCCAGAGGAGGCAACAGCGACAGCTGCTGCTGCTGACCTGGTGCCATCTAAGAAGCTCAGCAAACGTGAGCAGCGACGACGCAAACGCGATCTGTCCAGTGACGATGACTCCGATGATGCATATCAGTACGAAATTAGTTAGTTTGGTTAGCAGCCAATTCTCGCTATGCCTACCCTAAGCCTAAGCCCATTTCAAACTTGGCCAACAATCATGACTCATATCCAAACAGGCAGTAGTTGCAAATTATGCAAATTAAGAAAATGTAGCTGAGCTTATGCATATGTATAGTGCTGATACCAAGTCAAAATATTTTCTAACTTAACTATAGTGAACGTCTTTTCGATCCGACATGAAAATTATAACAATTGAACACTAGTTGTCTCTCACTCTAATTGATTTCCAATTGATGTTTTTCTTTCATTTCCAAAATAATAATTTTCCTTAGCACAAATCGAGTGTCAAATGGGCTTGGTATTGATAAGATCATACATTTTCATGGCTCAAAATTCAAAGTACCAACAGTTGGTTGCATGAAATCTAGTTTAGATTATAAGCACTTGGTACGTGGATCGCTTGTTTTATGTTTTGTATATAAATGTATTTCTTAATTATAATATACATATAATATATAACTTTTTGCTAAGTAAAGAGCTCCACTTCGGCCCGATCTATTTAAGTCGCTGGCTTTTCCAACTCGTAAATCAGTCATAATAACAGCACAGCAGCCCATGGTGGAACACAGCTCCTCCAACGGCATCCTCCAACTCTCATCCATCGTTGCTCCGTTGGTGCTAACCAAGTGTAACGCTCAGCGCACTGCATGCAGAAAATGTTACACGCGATTCGCCTCGGCAAGCAAAAAACTTGCACAGCATCACTTCCCTGCACACACCACACATGTGTGTGTATGTTGGCTGCTGCTGTCCATAAGGACACCCTCATCCTCTCCCACGTTCCACGTTCCACGTTCCACGTGCCCACATACCCATTTACTTGTTCAGCTGGTGCAAGTGAACAATTAACATAATTTGCATGTGTAAATGCAACTAACTAATACTCTATATATATTGAGCCACGCAGGGCTCCAAATGTACAACAAATTATTGACTGCAACCAATTTCGTGCTGACGCCAACAAAGGCGTTAATAAATATTCAATTGCAAATGCCTGACATTAGTGAGGCGGTGAGGGGAGGTGAGGTGTTTTTGGGGCAGGCACAACATGCAATTATACGCAATCAACATAAATCATTCAAATTGCCACGGAAAAAGGCACGAAATGTACACTTTGAATGCGGTCGAGCGGGCGGCAAAAGTACGAGTATGAAATCAGAGGGGGGTGGGCGGGGTGGTTGTGTGGGTTAGAAAGAAGCGGAAAGAAACGGGAGGAGGGGAGGCTAATTTGCAATTGAAATGCCTGAGTTTTGGCGTTGTGCGCAGAAAGTTCGGCAAGGCACAACAACAAAAGAGAAATAATGGGGAACGAGAGGAGAGGGGAGAGTGAACCAAAAGCAGGACAACACAAAATAGGGCACGATCGCATTACGCATACGCCGTGTTGTCAACAATTTAGCTCCAAGTCTGTGTGTGTGTGTTGTGTGTGTGTATTGTGTGTGTGTATTGTGTGTGTGTGTGTGTGTGTGTGTTGTGTACCTGCTTCAGCTGACAAATGCGACAACGGCACGTGAGTCCAGAGCCAGCGAAATGAAGTGAGTTCAAGTCAAGTCAAGGGAAGTGACGACGAGCGAAGAGAAGAGAAGGGAAGAGAAGACTTGCCAAGGCCACGCCTGTGCAGCCAGAGAACGTCAATGTCACTTGCCACAAATGTACAGCCACAAGTATTAACCACAAGCTCATCGCTCTGCTATGTGGCACAATCATGCTGAAATTTAGGTATGTCAATTTCGTTTGTATTGAGTTCAATAAAAGCACGGCTTCCACACAAATTGGAGTAGTGAACAGAAAGAATAACGAACGATTTTTATTGTTGTTTGGCTATAATATCATGTGTTTACTTTAGCTCAAATCAAGAAAAATCAATTCTTAGTTTAAGTCAACTAAGGCAGACTAAAGATGTGCGGAAACGTCAGCAGAGTGTATTCAACAACAGCGATGGGAGAGAGAGCAAGTGCCTCATGGAAAGTAACCCACTTGGAGAGACCATCCTCTGGGCACAAAACATACATGTAAACAACGTTATTGACCAAGGTATGGCTGATAATCGCCATTGAGCTGTTGACTGTCGGATTCAGATTGATAACCATCTGCAAAGAAAGGAGAATGCCTGAGATTATTGCAAAATAAATCTCTAAACTAGAATGCTTTACACTTGTCTAATATTCAGGTCTCCCAGATGGATTCCGTTCTAGTTGTGGTCTTTGTCCCTGTGACCCTCTATGTTTGCCTTTCGCCGGAAATCTTATTGAAAATTTACGATAATGTTGGTGTACACTGAAGTTTATAATTTTTTTATTTGAAAATGGAGTCGATTTTACACAGGCTACTCAATACTGCTTACTAAAAATATTCTCATTCCCAAGCATAACATGTCAAAAATTGTGAAGACATTTATCACACCACAATCTATCCAGAAAAATAATTTACATTTCATTTTTAAGTGTCAGCAACTTATTTTCACATTACCTCTCAGATTTGCAATGAAATATCTTGAATATTACTTGCTTCAATTTTACTTAACCAAACTAACCTTTTTCTTCTCAAGACTTTTTCTGCAATATTCTGTTCTCCTATTTCGAACCACTTTCACATTAATTACATTGATTAGAGTTCCCCCTCGCCCCTTTCCACACTCTTTTCCTTTTCCATTCCGTTATTAATTTCCGGATTTTAACAGCACACATGGCTCGCTCTGACACATTTCCCAACAAGTTCATAGTTATTTTACTTTTCCATTTTATTCTTGGTATTGATAAGATCATACATTTTCATGGCTCAAAATTCAAAGTACCAACAGTTGGTTGCATGAAATCTAGTTTAGATTATTAACACTTGGTACGTGGGTCGCTTGTTTTATGTTTTGTAGATAAATGTATTTCTTAATTATAATATACATATAATATATAACTTTTTGCTAAGTAAAGAGTAGTAACAAGAAAAGAAAAATAAAATAGAGACAAATGTTAGAAATGGCCAACAATTGTGCATTCAACGACTCGCAACCATTTATCATTTAGTAATACTACGCCTCGAGTTTGTCCGATTCGTTGACACCGGTGGCTAGCACAGAATCTTTGCTCATATCCAGGAACGATGCTTGCGACATTTCGGTATCGTCCTCCTCCTCCTCTATCTCCATTTCAAATATTGTCATTTTTCGCCGTCGGTCAGAGAGAACGGTGGCCACCTTGCGACTGCCGGATACGGCCAGCATTTCACAGACGCCGTCCAAGCCTTTAAATGTGACTGCATCCGGAATATCATGAATGCTGTGCGTGATTGTCGCATCCGGAAGCTTAACCAGTGGCGCCATCTGATGCTGTGTGCACTGATTCCGGGTCGCGCTCAACGCAAACTGCAAAAAGTAGCTGTGCGGACGAACGCCAGGCGTTGGTATCAATGTCTGCGCCAGCATGGATATCGATGATTCGTTGTAGAACTGAATATCTACGATGCGCAGATTGTAGTAGTTCTCGTGCAACTGTGGCGTAAACGGGCCCGGCTGCAAATGAACACGCGTGCAGCGGAGCAAACAATCGTCGGCACGACTGAATTCCAGAATCATTGCCTCCTGCCAGCTGACAGTCACCGCAAGCAGATCACATTTGGTGGCCTCGTGCACATGGTAGCTGCAGTTGACAAAATCATAATTCAGTTCGTGTTCCTCCTCTAACGCTGATTCGACGATATATTGCGGCAGATCGCAGCAGATGACAGTCGTGGTTAGCTTGAAGCTGCCACTGATGCTCTCCGTGGGCTTGTGGAATACGGCGTCAATGGCGTTAAACATCTTGTCGCGCTGCTGTATCAGCGATAGCTTCTTGTCATGCGGCACCAGCAGATTGCACTGCGCCAGGCAATCGTTCTCCGCCAGCAGGCACGTCCAAAGCTGTGTAGGATTCACCGGCTGCAACTGCGTTAGATATGCATTCTCTAGATATTGACCCACACGCTCTAAATTAAATTTGGTGCGTGTTGTCCCCATCGAAATGGCACTTGCATCGTTAGATAACTCCTCATCATTTTCTGCTGCTGCTGCAGACCTTGTGGCGGAGTTTTCATAGTCGGCTTCACATGCATCGGGCAGGTCTGGCTCCATGGCGCAAAAGAATTCAGCCAATGCGATATTCTCCTTGCCACTAAAGATCATATCATCGGGTATCTCTTGATGTGACAGACGCAGTATGGTGAATATCATCCAAGAGTGAAACAGCTTCATGTTGGACACCAAAATATCAATGGTGCGCTGCAGCTCGTGCACCTTGAGAAGAAAGGCGCCACAGGCGCGCATTGCTTCGCTGGCCACATCCGGAGAGATAAGTGCCTAGAATCAACCAAATTCCAAAATGTTTCACTGCGTTGCTCTAGTTTCCTTTCACATCAAATTATTAGGTTACCTCAAAGAAATGCGACATGCGTCCAAAGCCAGCAATTGTATTGAGAAAATAGAACATGTTAACCGCTGCTCCGGTTAGTTGCTTGAATACTAATCCCTGCAGATTCTTGAGGCTTAGATCCACCGAGTTGGCGATTTTCTTGAAGCCCTTCTCCGTTAATGTTCTGCCGTATCAATGGAAAGAAAATAAAACATAGCGGCGGAGCACACATGAGCACTGTATATTAAGTGTAGGCACTTAACTCACTCGAACAGAAACTCCTCGACCTCCAGGGTAGCGTAACCGAAAACATGCAGCTCCAGAAAATAAGCCGAAATCATGCCATACGCCTGTGAATTGGCATACTTGGTCAGCTTATTGTCCATTTCCAATTGAACTGTCTCCCATGCCTCCAAAAGGCATTGTTGTGTGTCATTAATATAACTACATCGATGTTGGACATATCAATCAATTTCATAGGTATTGGGGTTTGAGGACAACTTACTTTTTGGTCTCCAGTATGTGGGCACAGTGGGAAGCTAGCTCAAGCATGGGCGATATACAATCCTCAAGCACTTGATTATGAAAGTGCAACAGCTTTAGCTGGTGGCCATCGCGGAGCAATGCATAAATCGCATTAAAGTCACCATTTAGACGGACATCGTACACATCAAACTCCTCGGGATGCAGAATATGCTGTGTTAGATCGATGCTGCCCGCTTGCAGGGCGCCAAGCAGAAGTAAATGCACTTTACCGCTGCGCATGATGACCACAAGGAAACAGGGCGATCCCTTGGGAAACGACTTCTGGTCGAGCGTTTTCAGGCACGGATCAATGTTTGTCAGTGGCGGCAGCTTTAGTAAATATCGTTTGTGCTTGTCCTTTGAATTGCATGTGTAGCTATCAAGTTTCTCCTTAGAGTTAATTGCCTTACTAAAGAAGACCTTCTTAATGTCATCATCGTAGATCAACCCCGATATTATAGTCTCGCTTTCCGCATCCAGCAGCGCCACCTTGCCATTACTATAGCCAACCGCCAGCAGTGTCTCATCCATTTGCCAGCTCAGAGAACGCACGCGCACATCCTCGCCGGGCGTCGGAAATGTGACAATTTTCTGCCAGTTGAGACGCTGAATTATTACCTCGCCTACAAAATAAAATATAAAGCTGAAACATAAATCGGGACTGCAAACTAAAAATGCAAACGACGGCTGCACACCTTTTTCGGTGCCGTAGGCAATGAGATCCATTTTGTTGTTCCACTCCATGCGCTCCACAATGCAACTCATGTTGCGAGCGCCAAGTAGCTTCATAGAGCCTGATTGAGCCATTTTATTTCATAAACTTTGAATTCACAACATATGCATTAGCACGGCTATTTTTTTTTTCTTTTCTTATTTTAGCGGCTAGGACAGCACAACTTATCGAATACATCGATTGTGCGCAGCGTTGCCAGATCGCGTTTCATTTTATGCTAGTAAAAAGGATAAATAATAAGTCAAAGAATCATGTTTATTTACTGCCCGAAATAAGCTTGTCGTCACTGTATATATTTTAATATATTTTATGTATGCTTGATCAACATTTATTTATTCGGTTGGCGCAATATAGAACATGTTTTTATGTAGATCTATGTATATATGTATTTAATGTTTGTATGTATTCCGTCGTTATTTTTGTATCTAGAAATGTAAAAGCGAGCATGCATCAGCATCTGTAAGTGTGGATGTGTGAGGGATTTTCTGTGTCGTGTGTTTTGTCAGTTTGTGTGGGTGTGTATGTGTGAAAAATCCATGTTAGGATTTAAACGGCGTCTATATTTCCCAAATCGGTGCTTGCGTCGGGCTTAATATTCTCATCGTTGATGCTGCCACTGGGACTGGCCTCGATAGTGCTGCCGGGAGTACCAACGCTGCCAGCGGCACTCTCAACGTGCGCGCTGCAGCTGCCGCTGGCTGAACCGTTACCATTGCCATTGCCGTTACCGTTGCCAGTGTGCCATGTGAGACGCTCTTCGTAGAATTGTATAACGACTTGCGGACATTTGACGTTGGCCATTTTGGCTGGCACTAGATCGGCATGATCGCTACCCTTCCATTTCATGAGGAACATCAGGTAGCCCCCTGAGTCAGTGGCACCAAGTATCTTCGATGGCTCCAGGCCCCGTTCGAAGCCGGTCAGCTTCTTGCGCTCGTCGGGCTCGTCCTCCATGAATGACTTTCGCTTACTTCGTATTGAGTCTGGCGTTGATGTGGATAAACGTTTTCTCATCTCCTTTTTATTGTTCTTCAGCGATTCTTCAAAAATTGCTATAAGATCGGGGCAATCTAGATTTTCGACAGGTTCCCAAGTGTTTTCACTGCGTGGATATCCTTTCCACTTCAAGTAATATTCTGTACGACCGTTTACCGTACGCTTGTCTTCTACTCGCTCGACTGAGAATTCTGCCATTGCAGTTTGTGTTTGTGTGCTTTGCAGAAATTTTATTTATTTACTGTAAACCAACAATTTTGTATTTGAAAAAAGTGACCAGTTTACAAGGAGTTTGGTATTTTGGGTGACCATCTTGCTGAAAGTCAAAACAAAACAATTATCGTATTGCAACTGGACTCAGGGCTGCTCTAAATTATCGATAGCAATATAATACCAACAGCTGACTTTAAACGGCATGTGCACAACGTGTATGCCAAATGCAAAGAAATATAGAAAAACAAAAGAAATAATTGAATTGGCAGTGTAAAAACGTAGTATTAAAAATGGGTGAGTTTATTACGGAAATGCAGGAGCGTCTGCTGCCGGAATATGAGCAAATGAAACAGTACCAAGTTTTTACACCAGATCAAATCAGGTAAACAATATCTAACATTCAAATTAAAAACATTAAAAGGAACACTGAATATTAAATGCATTTAATTTTCAGAGAATGTGTACGCAAGCGCGAACGCCTGCTGCTAAATATAACCAAAAGTCAAATAAGGAGGGCCGATTACTTGGAATTTATTTTATACGAGAAGACGATGTACAAAGCAATCACTGAAAAGGAGAAACTGGGTGGCCTAAAACTGAGTGGCCTGAAATCCTCTATTTGTACCCGGGTTATTCGCATGTACAGGGAAATGTTGGTGAAGTTTGCTCATGAGAAGAGCCTCTGGGACAATTACATAAAGTTTAGCAAAAAATCTGCGCCACAGGAGGTAGCCGGCATATACGAGAAAATGCTGTCGGTAAGTTTTTAAGCTGACACAAGCCGGAAGGAATTGTTAATAATAAATAAGTTTCTCTCACGGCAGTATCATGGTGACGATCCACAAGTGTGGGTCAGTGCCGCTTCGTGGATCTACGAATACAATCGAGCTAACATAGCTCGCGTACAGGATATCTTGTTGCGTGGACTACAACGTCATGCCTGCTCCGAGACGTTGAACAGTTGTTTCTTCAATATACAGCTAAAGGAGGCCGCTTTGGCGGATAGCGAACTTAATTTGGGGGAGAACACCGTATCTGAGCAGGAAATACAGATGGAGCGTGTCATGGCCGTCTATCGCAACAGCCTGGCAAACATAACAAACCTGGACTACTTTCTCAAGCTGCTCGAAAGTTGTGAAGATCACAGCGAGCTAACTGCAAAACTTCAGAACAACATCATCAATGAATTACAGACAAAGTTTCCTCGCGAGCCAGCGCTGTGGGATGCTCTGGCGAAACGTGAGCTGCGTGGCTTCCATTTGGGTGATCTGACCGAGAAGTTCGATACCGATGATAGCGATAAGCCGAGTGCGAAGAAGACGAGACCGGATACGGAACGAGTTTGGCAGACACGCTCGAAAAAGCGTTGCATTGAACTGTGCGTGACCGTCTACAAGGTGGCCGTGCAACGCCTGCAGACACAGGAGATGTGGAGCTTGTATCTGGACGTCATGCTGTCGCTTGTCAACAACTACAAATCGGAGCGCGCGTACGTTCAACAATGCCTGGCCAGCGCACTGCAAGATGGTCATTCCTCCAAGCTGATGCATGCCCGACATTATGCCGCACTCAGCAATATGCTGGGCAGCAGTGAAAACGGTGCAGAGACTTGTGTGCGCATCCTCACCGAGGCACTGCAGCACGATAACTCGCTGCGCATGCACGAGCTGTTGCTGGCCGCGTTGATTCGCAACGATAGTGAGGCGAGCATTCAGAAGTTATTTAGCCAGGTGCGGCGAACTATGGGCGCCGAGGCCCAACCGCTCTGGGAGATGGTAATTGACTATTATCGGACCCGTGGTGATCAGTTGGCAAAGCGACAGCTGAACGATATTTATACCCAGGCCTGCAAGGAGACCTGGCCAGAGTTTGTCAATCTGCGCTGCAACTACTTAAGCTACTTGTGGCACGAGCATTCCCCGGCCAAAACGCATGAAGAATATGTGAAATTGGCACAACAGCCACCCTTGTCCCTAAAGCTGCATCGCGAGATGGTCAATCTGATACAGAGCTCCAAACCAAAGGTGAGCTCTGCGCTATACGCTCAATACATTAAATGAACTTATTATTATTTGGCTTTTGCAAATATTGCAGAGTTTATCAACAATTAAGGCTTGGCGCATGTGCTATGAGTTCATGATCACATTCTTTGGCAAGCGAGAGCCGAGCGTTTGGATTGAATATATTATATTTGAGCGGGATCATGGTGATCCCAAGAGTATTGCGCTTCTTAACCGTCGTGCGACCGCCACACTGGAACAACAATTTGTGTCCATCTTTCAGGCAGAGCGGGCAATGCAACATGTTGGCATGTCTGTAAATAAGTACTTCAATTAGTTAATCATAATCTTTCCTTTTTTTTTTTTGTTTTGTATAACATTTTAGCTCTACAAAATAAATGAAACACAATAGTATACCCACTGAAAAACATATATATGCATATGCTCGTGTGTACTGTTCTTTGGACTAACTATAGTCTTGGCCTGTCGATTCGAATAAAACTACAAAAAATATACGAAAGTCCTTCAAAAAGTTGAAATAAAATAAGTTAGAAACTGAATATTACGCATATTTTCTTGCCTTTAATTATATTCGACCGGCGAAAGGAAATCGGGATTGTTCATGTTGTCTCCGAGATTCGAATTTTTATATCATTTAATCTGTATCTTTTGCCTGCGAATTTTTTTTGTGTTTTTATACGACTCCGTAATCCTTGATTAGATTGGTCCGTGCGTTTGTGGCGCACCAAGCAACGATTCGGCCGAAAACCAGCTACTAGCACAGATTTTAATTTTGATCCTAAAAATATGCCTTAGATTTTCAGATTTTCTCAAAGAGCGTTTCACTATTGATTTTATTGCTCTGCCTAAAAGTATGCTTCTCATTCGAATCGCTTTCAAGCATGCTTTTCTTTGCTGATGGATTATGAATAGACTTAGAAGGAATGCTTATGCACCATTTATGATTACTTGAAAACTTAACGTATATGTATATGTATATGCAAATGTATATGTATATGTATATGTATATATATATATATATATATATGTGTGTAAGTAAATGTGTATGTATATGTGTATGTGTATATTTTCCATACGCACACCAGTTGCTGGCGTCAACATCGCGTCGTTGTCGCTGTCGGCGTCGGCGTCCGCGTCGGTGTTGCCGTCGCTCCCTGCTCGGCTGAGCTTTGAATGAGCGCGCTGGCGTCGATTTGATTTAGTCAGTTTTCGCAGTGCGTTTGGACAAGACGTGAGCACAAAAGTTGTGAGTGGAAAACCAATCCAAGAAGCTGGCAATTAAAAAGCGAATTTAAAGCGTCACTAAAGGAAACGCCATGGAGTTTAATAACCGTTTGCTACTAAAGATCCTCGAGCTGGTAAGCAAAACTCTTTCACTCAACTCAATTGTCTATCAGTATTATATTCTTTGTATGTGTGTGTGTGTGTGTGTATGACAATATACACACATAGGCAAATACATATGTATCTATGCTGTGATTCCTTTTTTTGTTGGATGTACTTATTGTAATCGTAAATTGTAAACTATTGCTTCGTAGCAGACTCCGCTGCTCGTGTATTTGTTATTCTATTGCTGCTTTCCTTCTTTCTCTACTTCTCCCTTTGACCTTTTCCTCCTGTTCTTCACATGTCTGGCTTCACATCTTCGGCTGCTGTGGAAATGATTGCTCCTTTCATTTCATTCCTGGCGTTCGTTGTTACCTTGAAGCAACCGGTTTCCATTGGTCAGACTCGTTTTCATTATTGGTCATGAAATCATTGGAAGTTCTGCTTTTGGAAGTATTTTTTGTTCTCATTTTTTTTTGGTTTTTGTTTTTGTTTTTTTTTTTGGTGTTTGCTTTGTGTTTCCTTTTTTGATGGCATTAGCAGTCGTAACTGCGTAGTTCTAAAGTGCGTGTTGGAATTAGTCTTTTGTGATCCCCGAGCCGGTATGATGTCATTAATGATGTGAACAATTGCTGTTCTCTGTCCACCGTTTCTCATGTTCTGCCAACAAAAAGTAATAAAACAGAAGAAAAAAAAAAACATAATGAAATAAATCAACTAGTTTTGACTTCCGCCGAATTTACCGAGATGATGCGCTCACTCCATATGATGTCATACATCATCCAGATTTGTTTGTTTACTTAATCCCATCCGATTTATTTCTGTGTTTATTTTGATTGGTTTGTAAAATCAGCTGATTCAGCAAAATGTTCAACAAATTGTTAAATGCAAGTTGCAATTTTTGTTTTCAGCCTCGAGCTTATCGGCTACAATTGTTTATTATGGCAATTCCTGTTGTTCCCGTTTGCTTACTGATAGCGTCTTCTTTCTCTCAATGTAGTGCAACATGACTAATGCAACCGTCGTCTGTGCACTGATTGAGATGAGATCAGCTTATGGGCACAATGACTTAATTCCATCAATTAGGTCAGTTTGATCACTGGTCGGTCACAACAATCCACACAAAAATTCAGCAAATATGCGTTGCTACCTTGGAATGAGTTTGGAATGCCAAGTGCAAAAATTTCGCTCAATTGACCGACTATTTTTGAATCATGACTCTCAATTGAGCTGTCGCTACTCTTAAATAAACGCATCTATTTTGAAGCACAGTCCCTGGATCTTTAAACTAAATGGAGTTGTTCTTATCTAATTGAGTTGTTTAAAAACTTGGAACAATAATAACAATCTCTGAATCAATACTAAACTAATTAATATCGTATTGAGATTTGAGACTTGATGTTCTTGTGATTAATAATTGTAAACAAATTATATCATTATTATTTGCATGGCATTTACTTTCAATGCATTAGCTTTCAATTCGATAATTAGCTTTGTCATATTTGTATTATATGAACAGGTTTGTGCATGTTAACTGTGTACTGTGGCAATTGCATTGCAGTTGACTTGAACCACACCTTTAAGGTATTCAGTTAGCTTCGTTTTGTGGCAATTTTGATGGCTTCACAATTTCAGTTTGCTAATTTAATGGAATCAAAGCAAACTGAGACGCGCCTTAAGTCGCATTGGCACGTAACCAGAGGCACTCGATCACGAACCGGTGTGGATGTGTTTATTGATGATGATGATGGTGATGATGACGATGATGATGACGATGATGTCATGATTGAGTGAGTGCGGGCGCAAAACAGATTCACATTACGCATACGCCATGTGCGCCAATGGGGCAGTCGTCAAAGGTCGTCGCTGCTGGGGCTGCATTGAATAAACAACAATAATAGCAACAAAATCTGGTGTGAGCGGCATAAGCAATATTTAATTTTGTTTCACTTAATTAGCTGAGCTGAACAGTAGCAGCAGCATCAGCAGCAGCAACAGCAGCAACAGCAGCAGCAACAGCAGCAGCATCAGCAGCAGCAACAGCAGCAGCAACAGCAGCAGCAGCTATTGGCAGTTGACTCATCATCAGGGAACCGAGAATCACAAACAATAAGTGTAGCTGGCCATTCCACATTTCTGGCTAAATATTTGTTAATGGCGCATGGCCTGCTCGCTGGTCATGGGAATGAGCTCAAAGCATTGCAGATAAGGTGCCACACAGCAATTGTTTGCATTAGATATACACCAAGTACACCAAGTACTATAACTATACCTATACACCTACACCCACAGAGAGATTCGCATGTGTGCTAATGGACTGGTAGAGGCAGAGGTGGAGGCATAGTCAGAGGCATGACCCACCTTCAAGTTTGGCGATTTTTGCTCCGCCCAAAAACAATTTGTGCAACACACTCGCAAATCTGTTTACGAGCTAATAAATGTTTTAACTGCGAATCTGTGGCGCTGTTCGCAGCGCATTTGTTATTGTTCACATCGACATTTTTGTTTGCCTCGTTTTCTTATTTTTTTTATTTTTTTTTTTATTATTGTTTTGAGTGCCTCTCCCTCCACCGCCACTCCAACAATGAGGATAGGCTGGGATGAGGGGTGGGACGGGCGGGCACTTGAGTGGCAGCCCAGTAACAGAGCCATGTTGGCCAATGTCAAAGGCATGTCAGCGGCACATAATTAATTGCTACACCTACCTTTAACTACCATAAAACCGTGCCTGATTTGAAATCAAATTGATAAATGGGCAAATTGCTAGACTAATTTTAGGCCAACGGCCGCTGGTCGTGACAAATTTGAAATACCAACTTTTTGCGCTGTTGCGCTTGAACCTGGCGCTTGGGTGGGCGATGGAGGTGAACCAGGTAACGATCTTCAACACATGTAAATTGTGTGGGCTTCAAAGAAGAAATATGTTTCTGTATGCATTTATAAATTTGCTTCGATTTAAGTATACATGTCACCTGCCAGTAATCAATCATAAAATTCTCAATTCTAAAATCCCATTTCTGAGGCCATAAAGTATATAAATATATGTGTTCTTGATCAGCAGTGAACATGTCAATCTCAGGGACCATAAAAGCGACAGACTTTAAATGTGGAATATAAGTTTGCTTCATTTCATTTTTTGTAGGCTCGTTAGTTGTTTGTTTCATATTCGAAAATTAACAGCCAGATGGTATCACTTGAAAATAAGTTAAAAAAAATGTAATAGAGATAGATAGATAGAATAGCTTTAGTTTACTAAAAAATAATCAACTCAAGTGATTCTCTTTTTTATTATATGTAATATGTATAATTGTATACATATTTGCTTGAAATTCAATCTCCAACTAGAGAGCAATAGTGACATTGAGGAAACTGAAGGTTTTACTGGCTCTGTAACGATCGACTCATTTTTTAAGACGTGTTTCCGGTTCCGGGTTGACACTCAGATCTAAATTATTTGGTACACTGTTCAATTTATGATTGCTATATAGTCTTACAGCATTATTATTATTATTTTATTTTTTTTGTGATAACAAGCAGATTTGTGTTAGCGTGCCCCTATTGTCGAAGCAGTTTGTGTCCTCCACACAATTCAATTCCATGAAATTTGTATTTATATTTAAATATTATTTCCATAATCTCTGCAGACCAAACCACAAATTGTTGCTATTAAGTCATTTTCATTTTGGTAATTATTGTTAGCCAGTATAGGGGACGTTTTTGTTTTTGGTTAGTCCCTCTCATTGGACATTGATATACATACATACATATATCACTTAGCATACAATATTGTATGTATGTATATATTTAAGCGTTGCGAAGATTCTCATTTAAAGGTGAAACGAGCGTGGCAAATGCAAACAAATGGCTTCCAGCATTTGGTAATTATTGTTATTGACATTCATCATTTTGTGGTAGCAGCCAATTTTATTTGCCGCTAATGGGCGCAACGCAAACAATGCGTAAACTCCATCGATGTATGTATGTATGTATGTATGTATGTATGTATGTATGTATGTATGTATGTATGTATGTGTCTGCATCTATATAGAGACTGATATGAGGCAGCTTGTGTGTTATCTCAACGCTCCCAAACATGATACCATAATGACCTTTTGTTGCCATAATTATTATTATTGTTGTTGTTGTTGTTGCAAGTAGCTCGCATTACAAATCAAACAATTGGCTAGTGGGTGGTTTTGTTGCAGTTGTTGTTGTTGTTGTTGTTGTTGGGTAGGATACGTATTACGTAAGCGTTTCGCATCCTTTTAGCTTTTGGCAATTAGCGGCGACTAACGGCGCTTCTAATTGATTGATTGATTGCCCTGGCTACCATATGCCACACTTGCCACATTTATAGCCAGGGTGCGTCCGCAATTCATTTGTATTGGACATATATATGAACGCATATACAAAGATAACTAAATTGATCCATTTGTTGACACTTTGAGTGCTAAATGGCTCATCAATATTACGCCCATTCACCCATCACACCTCACACCTCAACCACCCCACCCCAGCCATCTCATTGCCCGCCCGGTGCTTCCCTGAGTTGGGAACTGCGTATGGTTTTAAGCCCATCGACTTATGTCGATTTAAATGGCAACATTCAATGTATCTTTTATGGCATATAAATAGCACTTGAGGTGTCGAATCTTGCATATTAAGTACCTATATATATATATATATATATATATATAATTATAATCGACATCAAACGTTGCGACAGATGTTATTTCTAATTTTCTGTTGGGTCGTTTTATTTTCACTTCAAAACCAAAAACACTCTTCTAATTTCTATAAAGCAATACTTTAAACTTAAAACTTAATAAAATTTCCATTCCTAATCCTATCGAGTTTTCCGTGTTAACTGTCCGTGTGTCCGTGTGTCCGACTGTCTGTCTGAGTGTCTGTTTCTCTGTTTGTTTGACTCTGTGTCTGATCCGTGTTTTGAGTGCGCTCATCGCAGATATTCGCAGCGAGCATCATCATTTTGATTGAGAGCGTGGCGGATCTCAGCTATAGCAGCCAGGCGATGTTGGTCTGTGGAACGCTCACCGGATACCTGATCATTTGCAGTGCCCTCAGCGTAGGTAATAAAAGAAAAGAAATGTACCAATTGTACAATTGTACATTGTGTCCTGAATGCCAACTCCAATTGCAGGACACCTGTTGGGCGCCAAAGTGGACAAGCGTATCGATATAATCTTTAGCGTTTCGGCTTGTGTCCTATTTGTGTCGTCGGGCGCCATCATTCTCGATCGCTGGACCGGCTGCTATGAGGCGGCCAGTGATAAGAACACCATTCTCGCCTCTGGAGTGTTGGCCATTGTTGCTGCTGTTATTTTTATTGCCGACACATTTGTCGTAATTCATGCCAAATAAATATTACAAAAATCACACATCATCCAATAATATTGATTGCATTATAATGTTCTTTATTTAATTAATAATAGATCAGATCACAGATCTAAAGAGTTTCATCTGATAACTCAAATTAAGATTGTGTTTCGTGTTTCCAAAGTGTAATGTTTTATTAACCCATTTCCCACAAGACAAGACAAGAGAACCAAGAGACCAATTTTTCTTGAGTAAAAAGAGGGATGTATTTGAAGATTCATTGAGTTATCTTATCTTATCCATCTCTATATAAATAAAATAATTATAATACGCCCTGTTCTCCACTGTTGATGTGTAATTCGAATTTGTTCTGCATTATTTACTTTGTTGCTCCGGTCCGGTAAGCTTTTGAAATGGTAACAGTTTTGATTTAGATGTTACTCTTGGCCAGGGCAAGTTGTTGTAGTTATCCAAAGATGCTCACGTATTAAATAATTGCATATTATTATCAATGATATTGTTTTGATTATTATTATATTTATTTATTATTCACAGGGCATTGCCATTGCCTGCGTTGTGCTCTATGAGGTCGTGGGTGTTCTGAGCAAGCGTCCGTTGATTGTCTGTGGCACCATTGGCGGCTTCACAATCATCTGTGCCGTGCTGCTGGTCGGTGAGTAACTTGCAACGCGAACTCAAATTCCAACTCCAACTGTGATTCTCAATTTGTTTTCTTTGCTCTTCCATTTTTTTTTTTTTTCTGGTCGCATCGCACAGGACACGTGATCGGTTCGGTTGTGGAGAAACGCCTCAATGCGCTGATCTCGCTGCTGGGCTGCATTTTGTTTGTGGTTTCTGGAGCATTGGTTATTGATGAGTGGCATGATGCGTATGATTTCATGAAGGATAGCAAGCGTAATGCCATCGCTGCCGGTTCGTTGATGATCATCAATGGCGCTGTCTTTCTACTGGACACGCTGTCCATTTGCAGAACGTAAGCCCCAAAAAAACCAAAACAGCCAAGGGGTCTCCAATATATATATATATATTTTTTTTTTGTGAATCGAAATTCTCATGGCTTCTGTGTGGGTCAAAATGCGAAAATGAATTTTGTGTAAACTATATGAATATCATGTATACCCATCTATATAATACCTATGTGTATTATTAATTTTTTTTTGAATACAATTTAAATGTGAACATTTGTATCTATATATTTAGAACTTAAGCTTAATTCCGTTCGGTCACGAACAACGTTTGCTAATCGAATATGAAATTGTTAACAGGAATCCATTAAATATATACTCGTCTATGTATGTCTAAGTATGCCTTTATATGTGTATGTGTGTTTGTGTGTGTGTGTGTGCGTGTGTGCGTGTGTGCATCTGGCTATCTGTTTAATCTGGAGCTGGTCTTATATAATAATTGCGCGCCATTTTTCCGTTCGTTCCACTGCCAAGAAAATTGCGCATAATTGCGTGGAGCGAATTTTCTGACTCTGGGAAAATTACGTTTACACACGCTGCGTGACGTCACGTGCCAAGCGATATTAGTGTAAGTGTAAAGTGCCTTAAGTGTTGACAACTTTTCGCATTTTCTTTGAATTCACAAAACAAAACAAAACAAGCAACAAAAGCCTGAATTTATTCATTTTGGACATTATTAACTTTAGCAACATGTGCATAGGATATACATAGATACATACATACTCTTTATGCTTATATTGTACTCCAAAAGAAGACTTCTAACGGCATTTAATAATACTTTAATTCCACAATTTATTACAAATTTATGTTTTTGGTTTATTTATTAAAATATACTTTGCAAATTAGACGTAACTATGACTACAGTTTTGAAAGTTATCAAGATGAGATATTTCGTAATTCATAAATATGTTGAGGAATCGAGTGGTGATAATGAAACTAGATACAGATTTTTCAGGTTTTTGAATACTTGTATTTGTATTTTTCATAATTTAAACCAAGCTGACTTTAATTCAATTACCATGTGTGCGATTTTTGAGCAATCATCACATTAAACTTAATGAAGGGTATCTCATCTTCGATAATTGTTTTTGTGTTGCTTTCCGCTCTTCTGTTAGTTACTTTAGCTTGTTGCATTGTGTGTCTTTATTGTGTGTGTGTGTGTGTGTTGCCTCTGCGTGTGGGTTTGCTTTTGCTGTCGTTGTCTTTGCCATTTAAGTAAGCAATTTTTCTAATTTATTATAATTTCTTATATTCACCCCACTAGGCGCACCATGGTGCCCGTGTTAACGGAAGAGTCGAAGAAAAACAAAGTTGAGATAAATCGCTTTTAGACTGAGATACAAACACCGCTCACCAGATACATTCTACAAAAAGACTTAAAACCGAGTTGTGATTTAATTTAAAATTGATACATTTTTTTTTTGCTTACTGGTTTTAATTATATTCTTATCTATATATATATAATATGTTTTAATAACGAGAATTAATTTGTAACGTTGGGCTTTTGTTGCTATTTCACTTTTCTTGGCCATCTCTTGAATTTTTCTTCTCCCCCCGTTTTCCTGATCGTAACGCGCCTTAGCTGCTGATCTATTGCAAAGATTAGAGTTGGCTTTAATTATCAGCAATTAGATGGCTTGTCTCAAGAATCTGAGAGTTCGTGTTTAATGCTCATAATTCGTTCCGGGCTTCCGTGTGAATGAAAAGCAGGCTTTTGAAATTAGCTTACAGCATCTGTTAGAATTCCAGTAATCAAAAAAAAATATTAGTTTATCAAGGAATTGGAAATGGCGACTTCATCTGCACCCAAGCGGGTTATTATGAGTTGCAAAATGTTGTAGGAAGAAGCCCGAGCTACTTTCCCTTGCTAACGGTTGGGGAATTCGCGGCTAAATAATACAGACAGCGGAAGATCTCTACAAGGGCCAGTTGCAAGTTCCGACTTATTCATTAGACGGGCAGGCGACCACGTGACAAAAATCTTGTTCCACACTGAAGACTGGAAGGTTATTGAGAAATATACTTACGAGGCCTTTGAGATCCGAACTTTAACACCAACTGATTAATGCTGGAGCTAACTTTAATTTGTAATAAATAGTTAGTTTTGAAGAACAAGCTAAATTTGTTATATTTTTATATATACATATATGCATATATATTATGTATGCAGGGATTTTAATTTTGTTTTCAATTTTGCGAGACATCTCGGATTCCATACCATAATTGTAGAATTGATTTAAATTTAACTAATACCAAAACTTAATTATGTTCACTCCATTTCGAAGTCGAGGAGATCTCTGTTTGAACTGTCCGTATAAGTCATTAAAATATATATAATTCTCTGGTTCCATCTCCAATTTATCCATCATAGTGATATTTTCTTCGACAGCTTCTCATCCTCAATACAAACCTCAAGGATCCCAAGACAAGAAGGTTTGTACAGGAGCATTTTGTCATTAGTAGATCCAAATATTTAACGATATTTGTATTATATATATATATATATTACTCATCTTAATTATAATATAAAAATCAAATCTCGCACTCAGATGAGTTATGAATAAGAACTAAATGTTGCGAGTATCTTCCGCTTGAGTTCTGATTTAATTAGCCACCACTCGTAGAGGCCACCTTGTTTGCATACTAATCGAATACTCAACGCCAACGACTTGATCGTGATTATGTTTCGAATGATATTGATGCGTTTCAATCTATTCGATCGGTTCAATGGATTCAATGCTTGGAAAGATGCTGATGTCAACAATTGGATAGGGGAAAATATATATAATAAGTTGGTAAACGCTTCGATAACAATCTTAAAAATTGGATACGCTAATCTTTCAAGATGCAAACTGCAGTGAGTGTCCAACAGACAAGTCAGTTTAAACACAACCAATGTTTTAATTTAATGGGTCAATTTGCGGAAGACCATTTCGAATGTACAGTTGTACAGGTATAGTAAATAATCATACAATCATTCTGATGTACACACAAACATAATGCATGCACACACATACTTACATACATATGTATGTATGAGTACTAACCCATATGCGAAAAGCCGCAAAATTGAAGGAAATTAAACGAGACAAGGCGGCTGCCACTGTGGCAGCATTGGCGGCTAATCACCCAGCCAAGTGCGGCGAGTCGACGTCGAAGCCGTTGATAGGCAACAGACAGCGATTGCGGTCGCCGCAAATCAGTCTCGTAATTGCAACGCAGTGGCAACGCCGACTAAGCGAAAACAACAGGCGCAACAGTGTTGTCACTCGGCTAATGCCGACTAAAATTGCATATTAACAGTTTGTCTTATACTGATTTTAATTGACGCCCTGCGATGTAAACTATTTTATAATGCGTTTCTTACGCCTTGCCTAACCAGGCTATATATAAAATATCCTAAGAAATATGTGCACATATATTTAGACACAATCAGTGATTTGCAAAAATATATGGCATTATTAGATTTAAGCTTAATGGGTGCTTAAACTAATATTTGCTGTCTGTAAAAACGATGTTATAATTTTGAATTGTGCACTTGTTGCTCATTTCTAGCCGTAAAACGGCTAGACTGCCAGAGCTGCTCGTTGGCAGCAGTGATTGGCGCAGTCGCAATCGTATTAGAGGAGCCGTTGCCATCGCCATCGCCGACGCCGTTGTCAGTTTGCTTTGAACACTCGTACGTGAAAGTTGGCGCTGCGTCTGCGTCTTCGAAAAAAGCTTTGCCAAAACAATTTTGAAAGCGCAGGCGTACAACGGCTTTTTTTTCGCTCCAGCCACGATTTGTTTTTGTTATCGTTTTGTTTTTTTGTTTTTTTTTTTTTGGTTGGATTTCGTTGTAGCGTGAAGTGAAGAAGTGCGTATTTTATAAAGTTGTTCTGGTGTCTACTAAATTTTTTTTTTTTGGATATTTTGCTGGTGTGCTTGTAATTTTATGATTTTGTGCAATTTTGCTGAAAGCTAACAAAAATATGCAGCAACACTAACAACAACACAGTCAACAGACAACAAAAGTCAACAGCAATTACGAGTGCTCGTAGCAGGCATTGAGACCCCAGGAAGAGGTAAGCAAATATGCATTGCATTTGGTTGTTTTGCTTTGTTTAAGCTTGTTTCGGCAAACACACAAAAAAAAACTGAAAATAAATAATAATATTAATAATAAAGGAAAAACTTGAAAAAATTGAAATCTGGTCGACTGGCAGCCTATCCCAGTTGACGTACATACATATATACGGACACAAAGCGATACACAGATGCCGATATAGAAAGATACAGATACAGATACAGATACAGATAGAGATACAGATACAGATAAAGATACAAATACATTTGCACAGATACACACCAGCTAGGCATAACCTCATTAAAGTTGTCGCTGTTGTTGTCCTCATTTTATCCGGCTGCCAGTATGCCCAGCCAACGGAGTTGGAGTCGCTGTTCTTGGAGCCGTCGATGATTATTGAGGCGTTTGACTTTTTCTCAACATCGGCGAACCTGTTGCCAAAGTAGCAAAGAAAAAAAAAAAAATAATAACAAAAAAAAAGCATAAATAAAAAAGAAAGAAATATAAAATATATGTATAGATACATATTCATATATATGTATGTATGTATATATCAAATAAAAACATCTCACTGCCACTTTGCAGCCTCTAGAAATCTATATGCGAGACAATCTTAAAGCTCTTTATTTTATTTGATTTTATTTTTTTAATTTTATTTCTTATTTCTCGATACACTTCAATCAGATCAGGGTAACATAGCTGCTCATTCAGGCATTGCGTTTTTATACGCATGAATGGGATTCGCGCCACGGCTAATGGAACACTATTCGAACTGAGTTTAAGCCGAAAGATTAAGCCATAAGTTTTGCGGTGCTATTAAAATCATATGGCTAACTAATATACTCTAATATTATCAGGCATTGGAAAATTTTTGTATCTATTAAGTACAGTAATTTTGCAAACGAATAACCTATTCCCAAAGTTAATGTGGAATAGAAATCCAATTTAGTCGTAGAGTATGCAATCTTCGGAATATTATCTTCTTGTCGCTTGCTGTTACCATGAACTTGCCAGTTGGCCAGCTGGTCGGGTACTCCATTCGCACTGGCTAAGAGCAATTTTCGTTTAGATTCGCCCGCTCAATCATGCTACCCGTGCCCCATGCCTCGTCGCCTCACACGTATGGAATGAGAACTATAACATTGCAGAGTCGCATCACTTGAAATCCACTTTGCCACAGCATCAATTTGACACACGCTCTGTGCCTACATGCCACCACCCGCCCTCCCTCCTCCACCCCCCGCATACTTCCCCTCACCAACCGTTACCAATCAAACGAAGCGTCATCATCCCAAGGAATTGAAAGTGCGCTCATGCGCAATTAAGGCCAAGTGCGCAAAAAAAGGAAAGAAAACAAAAAAACGAAACAAAACAAAACAAAACAGAAAACAAAACACAACTAAATAAGATACAATAAAATAAAATAAAATAAAATAAAATAAAGTAAGCGAGAGCCAAAGACAAAAACCAAAACAGCGCACAAAGTGTACAAAATTCATCCAAAAACAACAACAACAACAACAACAACGACAACAACAACAATTAACAAAGGCGTCCAAGTCGAAGGCTGAAGTGGAGCGAGTGCCGCAAAAATTCACTTTTTATGTTTGGGGGCACACAGAACGCGACTCCAACTCTACCTCGTTATAAGCGAGTACATATCTAGCTATATATATATGTATATATATATATATATATATATATATATGTATACATATGTGCCGAGTGAGTTGGTGAAAATCAACATACAGGTTATACAGATTTATGATCACTTTCTGATACTGTTCGCTGAGTGCGTCCGTTCATGAGTTCGCCTGTCTCTCTCTCTCTCTCTCTCTCTCTCTCTCTCTCTCTGTCTGTCTCTTTCTCTATCCATCTGCTTGTCTATCTGTTGCACGTAAATGTAGGTGAGCTTCTATATATAACTATATATATAAATGAAAGAAGATGAGAGTCTGGTCGGCCATAGATCGAGGTCATGACAGACTTACAAGTAACAGCAAAAGATCTTGATTTTGTAGAAAACGCAATTTGAATACCATTGCGATTATCTATATTTAAATCCATAAACTAGTAGCTTAACTCATCCGTTAGTCTGCAGACCAATCCTGTAAAGAATTTGGTTCAAGGCAGTTTCATTTGGTATCGCATCTCTTAATGTCCAGGGAATCGGAAGGCAGTTCGCCTTGAAGAGGCAAAAACAACAATCAACTGAAATTATTATAACTCATATATATATATATATATGTATATATATATATTTATTAAAATTATAGTTTTGTTGTTGTTATTGCCTAACTCACGCTTGGAATGTTAACGATTTCGATATCAATCAATTTGATTATTCAATCAACACTTCAACTTTTCAAAAGTGAACACAAAAGCAGATCCCTCTTATTTAGTTTTGACAATTTAGCAACAATATCAAAAGAGGTAACAGTTGATATTTATATTTAAATTTATAGAATAATGGGCAGCTCCCAATGGAGAAATTGTTTCCCTCCTCATCTTTGATGTTTCCAAGCTGGCACAATTTGTAGATATTGAAAGAAAGATACAAAAAAAAAAAAAAAAAAACTGCGACCCTAAAATGAAAAAAAAAAACAATCTTTGGGCCAAGCCCAGTAGGTTTCCGGTACATTAGACTGTAAGTGTGTGTGTGTGTTGGTGTGTGTGTTTGTGTGTGTGTTTGTGTTTGTGTTTGTGTGTGTGTTTGTGTGTGTGTTTGTGTGTGTGTGTGTGAAAGGCGCAGCAATGATCAACGCCTTCGCCAGCAACAGCTTTATTACAGTGTCGGCAATTTCTGATGCGCATAGACAGCTCCCACTTGCAATAATTGTAAATTGCACAGAACGCGCATTGGTCATGGCCCGATGACTTCGACACCGACTCCGACACCGTCTCCGACACCGACACCGACTCCAACACCGACTCCGACTCCGATTCCAACTTTGGCAGAGGCAGAGACGAACACGCTTATTTCCATGGGCGATTGCTTCCCATGGCGAGAATGGAGAATGCAACAACTTTATAGGACGTTCTGGGCTGCCATCTTTTGTGCAACAAATGCGCCGCTTTTGAGGCTTAAATGCCGCTTGGCTAACACAACGATAAAGTGTGGATGTTGCTGATGGCGCCAAACGTCCCACGGCAGCAACATATGCTGCCGCAACAGCAGCAACATTGAAGACAGTGGCTTTTGTTGTTGTTGTTGTTGTTACGTATTTGCTGATGTTGGCATAAACTTGGCTCTTAGCCTGACTTATTTATTATGCAAACAAACGGCCAACAATAACAATAACAATAATATGCCTTGGGGCAACACATGCGCATCATCAGCAGCAACAGCAACAGCAACATCAGCAGCAACAGCAGCAGCAACATCAGCAGCAGCAGCGGAATTGGGAATGGGAATTGGAATTGGAATGGCTTAAAGTATGGGAATTGCTAGAGTGACCACATCTATCGGATATTGCCGAACAACACATTACAAATTGTTTATTTGTTCTCTGCCAAAAGACAGCGGGCAATGTTTATATGCGATTTGCTGCGATTTCTGGTGAACGGGCCACATAAACAAAGCTCCGGGCGTGACTAATGGCTGACCAAGCCCAAAGACGACGGTAAACAACAGCCGCACCAGCAACGTGGGAAAGTCAACGCTCGCCCACGCTTCAATCGCTGGCTAGGATTTTGGAGCAGCACTGGCCAACTCGCAACTCGCAACTCGCAACTCACAACTCACAACTGCCACTTGCAATTGCAACCGGCAGCTGACAGCTGGAAACGAACCACTGAAAATAAATCGAGAAATTGCAATTGGAAATTTTGTGAAGCTTTCAAAGCAGGCATTCTTTGGCTCAGCTAAACATAATCTGAGCATTGTTTGTTTTTCAAATACTTGAATACAAATTTACATATCTACATAAATATATATGAAAAGTAAAAACTGAAGATTTGAATGTAAATTACTAAATTTATCCTAGCAATATTTTTGATTTTTTTTTTGTTTTTTGTTTTTACTGTGCCGCAACTGACAGCAGCTGGAACTGATCAGTGAAAGCGTTGTTGCATGTGGCTGTGGCTGCCACGGCTGCCACGGCTGCCTGCTCCGCATTCGTAATTGTTGCTGTTGTGCCGATTCAAGCGTTGGTCATTTAATTGCCCCACTGATTGGAGCCAGAGCCAGAGCCAGAGCCCGAGATCGAGCCCGTGTCCGTGCCCGTGCCCGGATATTGAGTTGCTGTTGTTGTTAATTGGCCATGCAATTGACCGAAACTTGATTTGCATATGCGTAGCAACTGTCATAGCTGTCATTGCCATCATCATTAGCAACAACAGCAACAGCAACAACAACAACAACAACAACAGCAACAATAGCAACAACAGCAACAACAACAACAACTGGATGAGTGCGGGTTTCCTGCGCTCCGTCATTTGCATAGTTTTGCTATATCTGCTATACCCAAAGCAGGCAAATCCCATAAATATACCAGCCCATTCGCATTAAATAGTCGATCCGATCCGATCCGATCCGATCTGATCTGTTGTCATGGGCAAGAATTTGGGCTCATTACGCCAACGCATTTGAGACAATTTAAGGTCAATAGTTTTGAACAACAGCATTACAAAATGCAAATACAAAAAACCATCAAAATCAAAATAAAGACCATTGAAGCGTTTAAATTGTCTGTGCCTACATGGCTTAAACTATATATAGGCATTCTATTGTGATTTTTGTTTTATACCCTGCAAAATAAAATGACAAATAGAGTTTAATAGGTGAGTTGCAGCTGCTTGTTATTTATTGTCTTCAAATTATTAACTCAAACATAAATCGGTTCAGTTACCAATAAAGATATCTTTTCCTTTATTTGGGATACTTTTTATGCTAAGCACAAAAGTGATAGAAATTTTAGTACAGGGTATCTGCTAGCAATAACAATATTCTTACTTCATTGATTTCGGCAAACTTCACATTTACGGTGATTGTTGCCCGCATCAATTTGGGGCACTTCATTGTTTCAGACTCTGCCCATATGGAAGCGAAACAGTCAAAAGCTATTGCCAACAGTTGTTCACATATTGTTTAGATAGTTGAATGTTGAATGTTGGATGCTCACAACTCAGTGGCCAGTGGGTGTACTTGGAAAGCAAACAAAAAACCCCCCGAAAAAGCCATTCAAATTGCCAAAAAAAACTGTTGAACAACAATAAAAGCAATGCTGATGAGTATTCAAGTATATATATATATATATGTATAGATATATACATATATATAGCTGATCATTAAAAATCTGTTTTGCACCATTTTCTAGTAAATTTAATGCAGACATTTTTTGGTTGGTCTGAAAAGCATTTTATTAGCTCTAATGAACTTTTCCCCATTGTAATCACAATAATGCTTTGAAAGTTAATTTAATGACAAGTATTATTATTAGTATTAGTATTAACAATTATTAATAGGACCAGAAACGAATTGTGGCATACGAAAAAATAAGCATTTCAACTGAGAAAAGTAGAAAAATAGCTGCAGAAATGGAGTTGGGCAGAGGAACCAAATCCAACAAAACCAACTCTCTTTTAGCCAGTTGTAATCAGAAGCGATTTAAGAATGGAATATCCAAGAACATGCTTCGTAGACTGACAGGTCTCTTGACAAACAAAAACCCAGATGTAATCAGATGTAATCAATAATAATAATATTCATAGTATAATTGTTAAACATTAACTGGCATTTGCACAATCCTACAATAATTTTGAGGTGAACAAAAAGAGATTTGAGCTGCGCCAGTTGTGTTTACACGGAGTGTGGCCTCAAAACAATCTACTGGCCCACTCCCATCTAATGGAGCGAACATAGAGCCGCTTACTGCCCAAATCCCCCTCCCTCCATTCCACAACTATCACAAATTGCTCCAGCCAACGCCAAGGTCATCGCTGCCGCTGCCGCTGCTGCTGCCGCTGCTGCTGCTGCTGCTGCTGCTAATGATGATGATGATGATGATGATGTTGGGCCACTTGTGGCTG
>JBAMBE010000748.1:5480000-5557500 GCA_037043585.1 Drosophila mimica | reverse complement strand
CGAGTCTCAAAACAAGAAAGTGCCACACTCGATGAGTGGGGCAGGGGCAGGGGCAGGGGCAGGCGGTGGGGTAGATGGTGGCACAGCGAGAGAGTATCAGTTTGTGTGGTGTTGTTCGTTGATTGGTTGGTTTTGTTACTTGGGTTTTGCTGTGCGCCACTTTACAAAATAAGATGAATATTTAAAAAGAAAAAAAAAAAGATAAAAAAATAAGTAAGAGAAGTGGTTTACCGTTAGCCGGTGGCAGCAGCAACTTGAATGCAGCCAAATTGAGAGAGGATTGCATCGATGCTTGAGGACCACCAGCAAGCAAGCCACAAGCCGTTAACAAACATTGGCAAATATATATGTATATGTATATATATATATATGTATATATATATATATATATACATATATATATAACCGATAAATACTTAGTCAAAATGTTGGGAATGCAAGAGGGAAAATGCAATAATCATTTATGGTAATTTATCATTTCGAATTGTGTCTTGTGTCATTTCATTTGTTGATCGATAAAATATAATTACCAATGCATGCCTTTCAGCCAATGATCATTAATATTGCACCATGGTTTCAAAACCGTAGTCCAATAATGAATCGAATACATTAGTCAGTCTATAATGGGTATGGATCGATTGATATCAGACGGACAAAATCGGAGGAAAGCCCAAAATATGACGACTGTTTTGGAGTATATTTTTTAAGTAAGACATATTTTTTATGTTACTGATTACAGCAGTACGCTCGAGGATGTCTGGGAGTACACACATGGCGCTGCCGGCGCATGCCGTGGTGCCAATGCCCGGAGTGGGTCTGCCACTGGGCAAGCGCGGACACAAGCGATCCGTGTCGCTGGAAACAAACGCGCCGCTAACGCTGCGGAGTACACCAAGCTTGAGCAGCATGGGGCAGTCAGCGTTGGGATCGCCGCTGCTGCAGATGCCATCGTCATGCCATGGAGCACTGCATACGGGCACATTGAAGTCACGCCAGGAGCAGCGACGGCTCAGTCAGAAGTTTGGCAGTCACAGTAATCTGGATGATGATGCGATGACCGGTTCACAGATGCGCACCAAGTTTCACAATATACGCCAAATGTTCGAGCTGAGTCGCAGTGAGCTGGGCGAGAGCAGGCCGGCCGAGGAGGAGCTGCAGTCGCTGCCAACAATGCTCAACCAGCCGACACAGTCGCAGATGCAGATGCAGATGCAGACGCAGACGGTGCGCCGGACAACGCCCATTGCTGCCGGAAGCCGTCTGGCCATTAGCGAACAGCAGCAACAGCAGCAGCAACAGCAACAGCAGCAACAGCAGCAGCAACAGCTGCAGCAACAGCAGCAACAGCTGCAGCAACAGCAGCAACAGCAGCAGCCGGACGAGGTCAGGGAACAGGTGAGGCGTGGCATTGAGTCGGGCATAAGGTGTGCCACTGGGTTGTGCCCGTTTTTGTTATTGATTGATATCGCGTTGCCTTTCGCTGCAGACCGGCAACGCTGTTGGTGGCGGTAGCAACTTTGTGCGTCCGATTGCCTTCAAGCCCATTCCGTTTGAGCCGGACTACCGCATCGCCTCCCAGCAGCAGCAGCAGCAGGCATCCGCACAGCAGCCAGTGTCCGGCGAGCGGTACGGCTATGGATCGACACCCTCCCTGGTGCCGCTCTCCAGTGCAACGGCCACACACAAGTTTGGCAGTAAGTATACATTGATTGACTGCATTTACCACTTCTACATTTTTTGTTCTTTGTTGCAACTGAATGTCTCTTGCCAGGCACAACAGATTTGCGCCACCTGGCGGCACGTAGACGCGGCCATCGAGTTGTTCAGCGCAGCGGCAACGAGGATGCCCTTGGACTGGGTCTGGGTCTGGGCATGGGTCTGGGACATGGTCTGGACTGCCTGACTGGTCATGATAGACCGGACGGCGCCAGCAGGTAGCGTTTATTGCATGCAACTCACCTTAAGTAGAGCCGATAACTAAAATAACTCTTTCGATTTGTCATCATCTGCAGCAAAAGCAGCGCAGTTGCGGCTGGCAGCGATCTGACGCCCTCGCCCTCGGACTCTGGCATATCGGAGCTGGAGGCGGCGCTCAAGGATCGCGATTCGGAGTTGTCGTACCTGCGACAGGCAATGGAACAGAATGAGAAAGTAATTTTCAAAGTCCAAAAGGTTAAATAACAGATTCACCGAACCGCCCGCCTCACTAAAATTTCTTTTGTTCTTTTGTTGATTGTTTTTTTTTGGATTAGGACAAGGAAGTGTTTTGGGAGCACGAGACAAAACGCCTGAAGCTCTTCTATGAGAGCCAGCAGCGCGAGTATCAGCTGAAGTTCAAGAAATTGGAGCAGCTACTGGCATTGCAACAGTTTCAGCTAAAACAGCACAATTTGCGCCAAACGGAGCAGTTGCACAAGTTGCAGCAGCAACTCGACCTGACCAGATGCAGCAACAAGAGTTTAAAGAACTCGGAGCAGCAGCTTCAATACTCTGCCCAGGAACTCAACCAGCAGTTGAGCGACGCCCAGCAGACAATAAGTGCTCTGCGCGTCCAGCTGGAGGACAGCGAGTGGAAGGTTTGTGAACGGAACGGGGAGATAGCTTTACTTAAGACGCAGCTCAAGGAGGCGCATGTAAGTTGCCACAAATTGTGTGCCGCTGTGAATTTCGATTGTATTTGTTGTATTTATTTTTGCTTAGATTGAAATCAATATGAAGGATCATGCAATTGTCAGCCTGAGACACAGCAGCAACATTAGCAATATCAACAACAATAACAATAATAACAACAACAACAACAACAACTGTAAGACAACTACATGCCAAAGTCAACCAAAGCAGCAGGCGGAGGAACAACAGCAGCAACAGCAACAGGAGCAACAGCTGCAGCAGCAACAGCAACAGGAGCAACAGCTGCAGCAGCTGAACAAGATTATAGCACTCAAGGATCAGGTGATTGGTGCGTTAACCAACGAACTGGCCAAGCTGCGCAAGGAGCTATCCGATCTGGCCATTGCGCACGAATACGGCGAGGAGCCGTGCGGCAGGTATACGCGCCTCAAGCAGCAGCTGGACAATCTCAATGAGATCTGCCAGAAGACGCGCAAATATACGACACAGGCAGCGACAGCAGTTGTGGCGCCACCAGCGGCACCACAGCAACAGCAGCTGGATGCAATCATGAAGCGACTGCAGCTGGATCAGGGACAGCCGGCACAGCAAACACTGGACACGCTCATCGAGGAGTCCACCACCTATGCCGAGGACATTGCCAAGCTGCGCGAGAAGCTCGACGATTTTCGCATCAATCTCGAGCTGGAGAAGCGTCAATGGTGTGCCGAGAAGGACAAGGTGCTCGGCTATCAACGGCAGCTGCAGGCCCACTACATACACATGTACCAGAAGCTGCGTTGCCTGGACAAAGCTGCCACCAATGCAACGCCAGCGGTTGCCGTTGCAACTGCCACAGAGATTAGCAACCAGAGTTGAACAGATCCGCATTCGCATTCACCTTCGCCAATCTTATGGTATTTTTGCCAATAATTTGCTAATGCAATAAGCCACTATTTTGATATATATATATATATACATATACCTATACCTATAAAGATGCTTCTGATCCATATTACATTATTATCCGACTGCAATTAAAGGAGTGAATCCTAATTGGCTTTTTTTTTATCATTTTAGTTCGAGTCCAAACTATGCCGAGTCTTTACAAAATCTTTTCAATACGATTTTGGAGTAAGTGTTTTCATTATCTAGATATGTATGTGTATTTGTGTATCTTGCCTGTACAGCGCAGCAATCTTTACCGTTATAATTAATTAATATAACAATGAAAATCTAAAGCACAAATCAAAAATCGATTGTGAATCTGCCTAGCAAAAGCAAGTTAAATGCACCCAGCAATATGAATATCAAAACTAAATGCAATTATTATTTTTGATATATTTTTAAACTATATATATATATATATACAAATCTATACTACATATATATTACTTTTGTTTTTAAATTTTTAAAATACATAATATGTTAAATGTAGTTACAAAAAACAAAAATCATTACGTCAAAAAAGAAAGTAAAGAGAAAGAGAAGAAAAACATTTGTTGCATGAATCTGTATGCTGAATATATATACTATATATATATATATATATATATATATATACTATATAGTACATCAAACATACATGCATACATATGTAATATGTCGTTCCATTATGTAAATGAGATAATCAAGAATTGTATTTATTTATGATGACAATTACACCTAGTCATGAATAGGTGTGCAAGAGCAATGACTCAACAGGGCGCTATAAATAATAATAATAATAATAATAATAAAAAAAATGTTTAATTACAATATATGTTTGTTTTAATGTGTAGATATTTTAATGCAGAGGCCTTTTCAAGCTCATTGTAAGCATTTATCAAAAGGCAAAAAAAAGCTGTCTTAAATACAATATGACATTCTTTCGTTATCACACAAACACTCGCACACACACACTCGCACACACGCACACACACACACACACACACATACTTAAGTATCCAGTCACACACTCTTATATAATTATGTGGCTTATATTGTATCGATATGCTAGGCACACTCCTCCACATATGTGGCGGGAAAGATGCCAATTTGATTGCGCAAGGCGCCCAGCCACCAGCCGTCATCCTGTTTGGCATGAACCTCGATAACATCGCCAGGACTCAGTTCCAGTTCATCGTAGAGCTTTGGTGTATAGCTATAGAGCGCCTTGCAGCGTCCAAGCACCTGACACTGGCCGCCATCCTTGGAGCTGACGCTGGTGAAATTGCTGTTGGTGCCTTGCGAGGAGCTCATCGATGAGCTTTGCACCTCCTGGGCATTTTGATAGAAATTCTGTGTGTTCACCTGTGGCTCAGCCTCATCCTCGTCCTGCGAACTGAACTCATCAAAGTCAGAGTCCTGCTGATTGGAGCCACCATCCGCCTGGCCACGATCACCATTCGTCTGGCCGCCGGCCAGCGTCTTGGACTTGACTGTCGCCACAGTTGCCGTCACGGCACTTGCTGCCAGCGATGCATTCGTTGTCGAGATTATCTTTGGTTGGCTGGTAAAAGTTTCAATATTGCTCTTGCTGCGATTAAAGTTCTTGAGCAGCGCCGATGTTGGTGCGGCCACCACGCTAATGTTCGCACAGGAGCTGTTGTTCTGGCTCTGCAACTGTGAATAGTCATCCTCGTCGGTGGCATTGGTGTCGCTAGCATCCTGCGACAGCAACGTCGTCGATAGCGGCGTCTTGTCATTGTTCTTCAGCCAGTTGGGCACCTTCAGAATGCTCTGCTGTAATCCGGTGCGATCTCGTGTAATCTATTTTTGATGACAGTTCAGATTAGTCGATTATATATATATATATAGTGTATATTGTTTGAAGCTGACCTGTATGTGCTGCGCCAGCGGATGTGTTGTGCGCGGCTTGTGATCCAATTCCAGCAGGGCCGAGTGCAGCTTCAGACGTGCACCCTCCAAATAAGTCAGCATAGAGCGAATCTGCTCGACAGGATGTGTTATAGATTATATATTGCAAAACAGTTCAAAGTTCATAATGCTTACATGGTAGAGCTTGTCGGTTATATTCTGATGCTCCTGGTTGTTAAGCGAATGGGATAGACCGCGTAGGCCATCGCGCGAGCGTCGCTCCCGCTCCAAATCGGTCTTGACCAGCTGCAGGAGCTTAATCAGCGAATGCTTGCGCCTCTCACGATTCATGGCCAGCGTGGTGTGCTCGCAATAGAAGTCGGGCAACAGCTGCTCGCTGGGACCCTCGGAGTTGCGTCGAATGTTGCGCACCACCTGCATATCCTTGGCCACATTACACGCATCCAGTTGCGGCTGCAACCCAGTCGCAAGACCACTCAGTATCGGATGCATGTCGTTGATGAGGCGCGCATATTGCTGCACAAAATTGTGCATGTTGCCCACACGCTGCTGTTCGCTGCTTTGGAGTTGGGAGGAGCCGCGCAGAACGGCCATCTCCCAGTCGACTCGGGCACGCTCGGCACGCACACATAGCGTATAGTATTCGACGTCTGCCCGTTTGACAGCCTCCTCGGCCTTCTTGCGTTTGTTGTCCAGCTTGACGCAATCCTTTTCGGCGGACTTCAGCTCCTTCTCGGCGGCCAGCTTGTTGGGTCCCTGATGCAGCAGCGCTATCGATGGCGACTTCTGTATGCGCACATCCAGCATTGCGTCCTGCAGTTTCTCATTTTCCCGGGCGGCCGTGTGCGATGCCTTCTTGGCCTTTGCCTCGCTCACT
Source organism: Drosophila mimica (assembly GCA_037043585.1). Lineage (NCBI taxonomy): Eukaryota > Metazoa > Arthropoda > Insecta > Diptera > Drosophilidae > Drosophila > Drosophila mimica. The sequence goes on along the minus strand of JBAMBE010000748.1, from coordinate 5,551,193 downwards.
CGCCACTCGCTCAGCACACGGGCCGCTTTGTCCACATTGCTTTCCACCTGATTGGAATGGTTTAGATTAAATGAGACTCGTTGGATTCACATTGGGATGGGGGGTGAAGAGGTCGCCGCTGTTAGCTTACCGCTTTACGGGTCTTGTGATGATTGTCGACAACCGTCTTTAGCGGCTTGACGAGCTCATCGGTCAGCGAGGCAGCCAGCTGGCGATGAATGTCACTGCGACTTTCCATCTCTGTAGCAACACCACGCCAGGCATCCGCCACGCTGCCAGGTATCTCCCGTCCGGCTTTATTTAGTTTATTCGCCAACTTCGAGAGCGACTTGGAGTAGATCAGCTCCGAGTCAGCGCTACATCAAGTCAAAAATTCATCATGAATACAATTATATCAACAATGCATACAAACTTACCGCTCCTGCAGGACACATATGAGTTCCTTGCTAAAGTCACCGCCCTGTTTAATGTAGCGTCTCAGTTCCTCAAATCCGTTTTGTCCCTATCAAAAAGAAGCGACCAAATGGAAAAGAAAGAACAATTTAAAATGATGCTTAACATGGATTACACACTCTACAAAAGGGGAATAGATGAAATTGTGATCTAGCCGTGGACCAAACAATGCATTCTGCCTGTACCTCATCCTTGAAGCGTTTAGCGTGCGGCGACAGATCCTCATCACTGGGGTGCTGCGACACCGAGGGCTCATACTCGGTGCGATCGGTTCGTTCGGTGACATCCTCGCAGCTTTCGGTCATATCACGATCCCGATCCCGATCCCGATCGCGATCACGACTTCGATCTGGCGACATTGACTGGCGACTGGCATTGCCGAACGACTGGTTGAGATTGGTTTTGGATTGAGCGACACGTTTGAGAGGCGTCTGTTGGCGCACCACCTCCTTCAGCTTGTTGCCCTCCTCGCCCAGCCAGTTCTTCATGCCGTGCCAGCCCTTGCGGATCTTCTCCTTGTTGTGATTAAAGTTGATCAGACGCTGGTTCTTGTTCTTCAGCAGTGTGATGCGACGCTCGTTGGGACGCAATTGATCCCGATGCGTACAGTACTCGAGATCGATTTCACGACTGAAATCCTCCGTCTCGTTGATCTGACGGGTAATCTCCTGCAGCTCATCGATAGATACAAACAGGTTCTGGGCATTCAGGCTCTGATAGCTAACCGATTTGAGATCATAGTCAAACTCCTCGTTGATGCTAATCTGGCTGTGGCTCAGTTGGCTTCGGCTCCGGCTTTGGCTTCTGCTTCGGCTTCTGCTGCTGCGACAGCTTGTAAGGCTCTGTTTGGATGGCCGCTTGGAGGGCATTGGCTGAAAGGAATCGATACTCTTGAATCGTTCCTGCTGCGCCAAATAGCCACAGATGACGGGTGAGCTCGGATGCGAAATGTCCTGCTTGCTGATCCTATCGCATCTCTGCGTCGAGCTGGCCAAGTTCTCCTTGTTATCGCTGGCCGCCAAACTGAGCTCACTGGTGCCATACAATTCCGGCAATTCCGGCAGATTGAGACCAAGCTGTGGCGGCGCTGTCATATTCATGTCCAGCGTCATCGATGGCGACTTGTGCAGATAGACCTTCAACTCGGAGCGATGCAGATTCTGTACGGATTGCGACTGCTGTTGTTGCCGGGCAATGCGTGGACGTCGTATTGGTGCCTCCATAAGTGGCACGACTGTTGGTAGTTGCGGTTGCTGATGCTGTTGTTGCGGTTGCTGCTGCTGTTGTTGCGGTTGCAGTTGCGGTTCTTTTTCCAGTTCCGGTTGATGTGTTGGCGTTACAAACTGTTCCGTATCCTCCGTTTCGGGCTCTGTCGCTTGCTCGATTTGAGGCATTGTGCTGCAGGCATCGACAAACTCCTCCTCATCCGAGCTGCGCGGCGTTAGAGTCCGCACCATCGTCGATGTCTTGGCAATGCCGCCACCAATCTGCTTGAGACGCGCCTCTGTTACACCAAAGCGATCTGTGTCCAGTGTTGTCGTCGATATTAGAATGGGGGCGCCAATCTCTAGACGATGATCCTCCGAATTGCTGCCAGTCATATTGTAGCTGCCAGTGGCCAGTTTGCTGGGTGAGCCGGAGCGATCCTTGCCAGAGCCACCACCTCCGCCCGGCAGTGTCATGCTGCCTAGATGGCGTCGGCTCAGTTTGTTGCCCAGCACCGAGTAACGTTTGATGCGGGTCAGAAATCCTTTGCCGCTGCTATTTCCATTATTATTATTATTATTGCTGTTGTTGTTGTTATTGTTGTTGTTGTTGCATATGCTGTTGTTGTTGTCAACGGTAGGGATATCGGCAACAGCCGAATTGTCCTTACCGCCAAATTTGAACTTGTGCACGCGCAAATGATTCATAATTCTATGCGATTTAATTTCGATTAATAAAATTTCGATTAAGTTTTTGATTCGAATTCGATTTGGCAGCTCGGCGTCAATCTTGCCAGCGGTTGCATTGCGTGCGCACTGTAAATTGTCCGAAAACTGAACTGAGTGTGGATAAGGAAAGTAGAACTGACGGCAAGTGCATAAGCAAGCGTGGACTAAGAAGAAGTGTAGAGGCGATGGGGCAGAAGGAAGCCAAAGCAGAAGAATAAACACGGACGAGAAGAAGGTTCTTTCATGTTGCCATACTAACGACAACGCTATACCCTTTAAGCAATCATTACTAAAATATCAATTTATCATTTTGTATTCTTGCATAAGTTCAGCTAAAGTCATGCACTTGGTTAAAGTTTAGTCGGCATTGTTACAAAGCAAAACAAAAAATAATAATCAGTAAACTCTCTGCATTATGTCAGTTCGAAAACTAATACGCTCAATGCTACTCTAAGTCCATAAAACATAGTCGCGACGCTCACCTACATTCACGCACACACACACATGCACACGCACGCACCTCAATTGAAAAAGGGGGAACAGGGTACAAGAATGAGCTGCAGTCAAAAAGAGCAATAAAAACAACACAAACTCACTTTATCTCTCTCTCTCTCTTTCTTACAAACAAATGTCGCATTGTTTGACCCCTGCTTATAATTTAAAGGCTTACACATGTGTATATACAAACATTAATACATCGCTACATTCATATGTGTATATGTACGTAAACATGCCTGTACATTGCTTGGTCACAGCGACCCTCCGATCCCGATTCCCCATTAATGTTCTTTTGCTCCACTTTCAGTGCAGGTAAAGATTACAAAACGGTTTGTTTATTGAACCGCGGCGACGAAGGCAACACCGGACAGCAAGAGAGTAGAGTGCATTAAGAATTAAGAATAGGCGTGTGAGCACAAAGAAGAAGATCCATAAGGGGCAAAGGCAGAGAAAGACCGACCAAGTCTAAACAGTGATGTGCGTTTGTTATGCATGCCGAGAATCGCCGCGTTGGCATCAACAAAAAATTGACAGAACTGTCCGAAGCGCCTTCGACGATGCGTCGTATGTTTGTCAATGTTTTGTGTCTAGTACATACATACATAGGTATGTTTGTGCGTACATGTACATGTATGTACGCAGAAAGCATGAGATTAAAGAGTCGATGCTCATCTCTGAATTTAGTCGTGTATACTCTGTAACTTTAAAGTTGAGTATGCTCAAATTGCGCACATGTATGCAAAGAAAAATTGATATAATTTCGAAAGATTTAAAATGTTTTATTTAAACAAAGTCAATTTTAAATGTGGTCCATATATTACATATACATGTACATGTATGTAAGTATGTATACATTTGTATATACCATGTATTCGGTAGGAGGTATCTCATAGCGGGGTGCACTCTTGACTAGGGTATTTTTGCGTTTTTCTGAGCCATTTTCGTTTCATTGCTCGCGCTTGCAATCCGTGTTGGTAATTATAGAAATCATTTATTTATGAACTATTTACGTTTGAGTTAAGCAAAGATGATTGTTTTCCACTGTAAATCGGCAAATGCGACTTTCGAATGCACTGCAATTGTATTTGAAACTGAGATTTCATTCAAATCATTATAGAATCTAAAGGCCACGGGTCTCTTAAATTGCAATTTGTACACTAAGAAAAATAAATGTCAAGATAATTACGTTTTTGTTTAAAGTGCCAATTTTCTATATGTTTTCACGATGTAGAGTTTCTTTGAAATTAATGTGTATTTTTCCCGCTATATTGTTATGCATGTAAGGTGTATTTTAATGCATATGTGTGGGTGTGTAGAATCGACAAACTTCCAGTTGAAAGTGAGCGAGGAGTGAGTGGGGGGTAGGAAAGCGAAGTGGAAGTTAGCAAACAAAGCTGCTGTCCGATTAAGCTGCGCTCTGCTTGTTGTTGTTATTATGCAAACATATGTGAATACATATGCAATTTTGTTGTTGCTTGGGCCGATGTAAGCTAATATTGGTGTAGGGTGCATGTTCAGGTTCGGGTTCGGGCTCGGTTTTGTCTGGTTATTAACTGCGCTCTGCTTGTAACACAGTTTACGCTTCTGCTTCTGCTTCTGCTTTTTCCATTCGGATGCCAACAAGTGAAACCGTAGTAAGTAAAACAATTTAATTACTTTTTTGTTGCTGTTGCTGTTGCTGCTGCTTTGCAGCTAATTGCATTTGTTATTTGCAAGGAAAGCACGTGAGAAAGCCCAATACAATTGTGCTTGGCAGCCCACTGGGGACTACCCTGTTTCTGAACGATATGGATATGAATATGGATGGATTCTAATCAGAGAGATCTCCTTTAGCCCAACTCCGTAAGTGCTGCGGAGGAATATATATATGTATATATATATATATAAATACATATGTATGTATATATTTAATGAGGGGTGTGTATATGTAATGCATACATGCAAAAAACACATTTGAGGGAAATGCAACACGAAAGCGTGGATAAGTCACGTAGCAGGCTAATGGAGTGCAACTTGAACTGGAGTGTGACAAGTCACAGAAAACAACAATTCAACTAATGAACGCACTGAATCTGAATCTGAATCTGAATCTCGATCTGAGTGTGAGCCCTATTAGCCTCTGTCTGAGCCTCAAGCACAGAGCCAGAAGAGGCCACTTGAGTGAACCTGCTGAGGAGCAACTACGACGACGACGATTGCTGCGACTACTACTCCCATCCATAACAAGGTCGGAGGCTAATTGCAAAGGGCGCACCGAAGTTGCCGCAGTCGGCGAAGCCTGCAATTATGGGCGGCGGCGGCGACTGCAACAAGCCGGGTTTAAAAGTCAAATAACATAAATTATTGCCAGACGGTTAAGAAAAAAAATTAAAATCATCTGAAAACAATCAGTGGAGTGGCGGCGAGCCGCTGGCTGCCACATGCTATAAATAGCCAGCGACTGCAATTGCAACTTGCTGCTTGCATCTTGCCTCCACACAAGCAACAACAACAACAACATCTGACAATTGAAAATCCTTTGGCTTGTGCGTGCGGAGCGGCATCCTTTTTTTTTGCCCATTATGGCAATTTATGGTTAGTAAATAAGCAAAAAAAAAAAAGGGGCAGCAGCCATAATTTGTAAGCGGAGAGCAATATCAAGGTCATCAGTGCTATCAAGGTTGCAGCCACTAAGTTAATAGCGATCACTTATAAGTTGAGGGCATGTTTTATGCAGAGGCAACCATCGGTTGCTTCTCTCTATATAGATTTATATGGATCTAGTCAGTTTTGACTGTTAAATACTAACACCATTCAACTTTGCAATATTAAATGGAAAATTAAAAAACATTTAAACTTAAAGCAAAACTACAAAGAATGGTAATCGTCGAGCAAGGCTATATCGTTTCGGCTAGTGATGCTGACCAAGAATATATATATATATATAGATATATATATATATATAGATATATATGCTTTATGGGGCTGGCAACCTTTCCTTTTTGCGTTATACATTTCATGGCAAAACTAGAATAACCTCGACAGGTGTTGTATTCAAAGAATGCAAACTGATATTTGATTGCAAAGCAGCCGATGCGAAAGATATTCCTATTTGATAAGCAAATTTATCTATAAAACTATCCATATGCAGTCTAGATAATTATACAATAATCTTAACTGATAAATGCATTAGTCTCTTTGCTCTTTAGGAACAAAATTGGGAGAGCACAATTCCCCCAAGTTTATTTCCAGCAGTCTCCATTAAGGAATGGTGCAAGAGCGCGGCCCAGTTTTCTATTCAATATATCTATATATATATATATGGACATATATATATATATATATTTGTTGCATGGAACAATCAGCTTTATTTAAGACCCATCGTTAGATGCCATTAAAATGAATTCTTTGAGAGCATTTAACATGTAAATACAAATATATAAATACATATGTATGTCGACTATGTCATGCCACAAATTGTAAAAGCTTACATGTTGCAACAAGTGCCCCAACAACAAAACAAGAGCAAACACCTGACAAATGCATTTATCTTGCATGTGGGAGTCATATTTCCATTCAAATTTTTTGAAACTCTACGCGGAAGCTAAGGGTAAATGTCTAATCGAAACTGCTAGTGTTCAGATATATATATATATATATATATATATATATATATATATATATATATATCAGCACAGACGTGAGATGGCATTTTATTTGATTATATAACACGAGCAGTCGCCAGCTGGCAAAGTACACGTTCTGTTGCACCTTACACCTTCATGTGTGGCATTAGTTCAAGGGCGTATCCAGTTTTGTGTCTATGCAAAGTTGAGTTGTCGGGCAGCCGAACCACCCCTGCCCCAGCCCCCTGCCCCAGCCCCCTGCCCTTGCCCCCTGCCCCATGCGTACGGCCTTGCATTTTTAGCCAACCCCGTGGCTGGGCGGTAATTTATGGGCAGTATTTATCTCATTTAGTGTCGTAAATGATAAACAATTTGTTGGCCGATCGGCATCCGTTGCCAAAATCAAGGAGAGCCATAAACGACAGTTGAACACTGAGCAAAAATTTGGAAAACTGCTAGAAACAGTTTCAAATCACATTCAAAAACGAGTTTCCCAATATTAGATTTTTCACAGATTTAATTAATTAACTAATTGTTTGTAATATAAATAAGTGAAAATGTCGCATTTTCCATGCATAAACATATATACATACATATATATATGTATGTATTTAAATATGTCTGTACGTATTGCAGAAAGGGTTAAGTTACAGACGAATTGTTATAGTGTCGTGCTGTTGGTTTTATTCTCTCAGTGTATACAGATGTTTTTCTATATATACATATGATTATAGATATATATATATATGTATAAATATATCTGCTTTAGATTATATGCGTAGGAATGTATATAGTTATTTAATTGCTGATCATTGACGATTTTAAACGCATTAAAAATAGCTAAAAGCGATATTACATTATATTCTATGAGTCTGCGTATGGACTATGTACATATGTACATAGATGTACATAAATATGTACATATATGTATACATACACATACACATACACATGTGTTTGAGTGTTGGGTCTGCGGCGCTTTCTGTTTCACTTAAACAAATATTTTCGCAACTTATCTCGAAATGTTGCGCCAAATGCAAAAAAAAAGGGCGGGGGGGGGGGGGGTTGAACAACAAGGCGAAAAGTTCACCTAATGAGGCACTTAATTGTTGAATTGTTACGATTCCGAATTCATATTATTTGCTCAATGTGATAATAATAGGAGTAAGAGACACGAGCTACTTTAAGTATGATTAAGAATTAAGAATTCAGAAATGGAAAATGCGTCGTTTGTTGCAAGAGAGTAAGCGGAAACATGAACATGTTTTACTTTTATTCATTTGTTTTACTTTTATTTATTTAAGTTGTTGGTGTTAGCCAACATCTGGTTGATTATCTGTCTGACAACGAGTGCAAATAGTAACTGAAGAAACTATCGAATCATTTAATTATACAGTAGTTAAAAGTTTGTTTGTGTTGCATTTGAAGTAACTAAGAAGTGATATAGTGGGGCATGAACCAGGCAATACGATAAACACTCGCAACTAACTTGTGTAAGCAAAAGCAACTGATTAGCTCCACCGATAAAGATCGTGAGCGAGAGATTGCCACGTTTTTTTTTTCTCTGTTTTATTTTGTTGTTTTGTTTGTTTTATCTTTATCGGGCAGCTTGGCAGCTGTGCAAAAATATGGCGGAACATCCAGTCAGTTAAATGACTAGGCTAAGATAACTGAGCATCACATGGTCTTGTCCCGTACCGGAAATGTTACCAAGCCAATGCTCAATTGAAATTATGCATAAGTAAGTTAAGTAGCTGCTACTAAGATTGTTTTGCAGGATGGTCAACTCAACTGACATACATATGTGGGTATGTGTGTGTGTGTGTGCGTGTGTGTGTGTGTGTACATTCATCATTTAATATAATTAACCTCGAGTGAGCGAGCTGCAAACGGGGGCCAACTGCATGGGGTCTGCGGGGTTCAATGAAGTTGAAATCATTTACCGTTCAAGTGTCATTGACATATGGCAGCAGCAGATGCAAACAAAAGCTGCCTGCTATGCAACAATGTAAAGCTCGCCAAGCAAGGAGAGAAGAGAGCGGCCAGCAAATTCCTGTGACACACTATCTCTCTCTCTCTGTCTCTCTCTTGCACTTTTGTCTGGCTGTCAATCTTATTAGAAAAGGGCTGCATTTTATTTGGATTGGAATTGGAATTGAACATATTCGGCTTATGCTTTGTTGACCCATTGGAATGTTGCTAGAGTTTCTGTTGTTGTTGTTGTTTTTGGGTTTTCTTATGCCGTTGCTGATTGAGAACTATGCTGGATTTATGTCGTTGCCATTGATTTGCCTTGCTTGCTGTTCTTCTTATTCTTCTTCTAGCCGTAGAAAGAATAGAAAAATAAAGAGGTGCCTAATTAAGAATGCTTGGTCGTCTCAAAGAATTAACTAACGGTTGCTGACGGCGCTAAATAAACTGACTAAACAACAATAACAATAACAATAACTTGAAGGGCCTCAGTGTTTACGCTAATGGGGTCGGGTCGACAGGGAGTCAAGCAAATATTGAATAGATCGCATGCTGTCTACACCTATCTTAGATAGAGGCCCAAAAACGTCTATGAAAATATATTATTATTATTTTTTTTTTTTGCGTCGTGTTATTGTGTTCTATTTTAGCCTAAACCGAAACCAAATAATTGGCACAATTTCAACAACCGACCAAAATGTAGGAGAAAATGTTTAGACTATCATTTGGAAAAGTTGCGGTCGTAAAATGCATTTGTCTGCCAAAAACAAAAAACAAAAAAAACACGAAAAGAAAGATCGACACTAGAAATACACAGATTGCAATGCGTGAGGCACCAAAATAAATATATGTGAGTGCATATGAGTGTCTGCCTCATATATATGTATGTAATTTGTCATACGGTTGACCATCAGGAATGAACATTGTGTTTGCATATCAAGCTCAAGTTTGATTTTGTCACATGTCACATTAAAGATGGAACATGAAAGATGGAAGATGAAAGATGGATGATTAACATGTCTTCAATTGTAGCCACAAATGTTTTCTTTTGTAAGTGACAAGTGCAATACAATGTGCATCACTAGATAACAAAACACATGACAGAGAGTTGCACGATTTACACAATTCCATTAGAGCTTCAGCAACAAGTGTATTTTTCTTGTTTTTTTTTTTCCACACAGTTTTTTGGGCTGCCAGAAATCGAATCGAATCAATGAACAAAAATTAGATCACTTTGCGATTTCATGTTGTATTTTTTCACACATTTGGTACACACAAATTAGAACAAAAAAATAATTTAAAAACAAAAAAAAAAACAAAATATATGTATATACATATATGAATATATATTTAGCATTAGTTTTTGAGTGTGCGTTATGTAAAAGCAAATTACCGAAAATAAATGATATTTTAATTAAGTGAACACAGAATTTACGTCGACAACGGCGACGGCGACGACGACGTTGGAGGCGACAGCGACATTTACTACGCCCCTCGCGGCGACTGTTACTCCCTACTAAATTTAGAACGGGCTACAATTATAGCTACTATTACTACGTCGAGGCGACGTCAACGACGCACAGCGGCAGACTAAGCGCAGCCAGCTCGACAGCAGCTGAAGCAGCAAGAGCAACAGCAGTCGTAGCAGCACCACCACCACCAGCAGCAGCGACTAACGCAAACAGCAAAAACAATGAGAACGCTGCGAGCGAAGCTGTTCTGACTAGACAGATACCCGTGCCACGGCAGAGTTTCATCAATGATCGATGCAACTGAGTATTTCTCTTGAGCGAAAAAAAGTGAAGACGTAAGAAAATGTAAGCGATTTAATTTATTTTCCTTATCGAATTATCTACTTTCATCGGTTTACTCTACTTAATGAGCATAATTATTATGATACACCTTTTAACACGCTCATTAACTAAATTTAATTTTTATTTGGTTTTATTTACGATCTGAGAAGAAAATAGAAAATTAATGGGTCTCTCATTTGCAGATTTTTTTGTATTTCCAGACTTACTGCCACTGCTACACTGGCGCCATCTGTGAGTGAGTATGCATGCTCTTCGCTATTAAACATAAACATAACAAATAACAAAAATACAAGCAATATGTCGTCTTTTTTATAATTATGTGAACCGAGCATACCCCAGCATCTAATGGGAACGGGTATACAAAACTGAGAGCACAGACCAGGAGAGCGTAGAGTAGTTCTATAGAGCACAGAGCGTGAAGCATGGAGTAACAAGCGCAGGCGCATTATGCCGGCTGCTGCACAATTGATGCTGCTCGCTGCTGCGTCGACGTGACGTCGCTGCCGTTGGTGCTGGCGCTGCGGCTGCTACACCTGCTGCGATGTTTGGCAACGCGTAGGCCAAATATTTGGACGAGAGTGCGCTCTTACGGTACATCATCCAGCAGCCAGCATCTGTCGACGCAGCATGTAAAGCGGTACTCGCTGATTGGGCTCTGCACATTTACCGTTTGCCATGGCGCACAGTGCGACCAAAGCTAAGCTAATCGTTGTAACTCAAGTAATTGAATGAACAACAAAGCAAATAAGTAACAATCAAACAATAATTCTTGCTTCACGTTGCAAATGTTTAATCGTTTTACACGACAACAGTATAATTGCATTACAAAATAAAAATTAGTTAGAAAACGTTTTTCTCTATTTTTGCATATTGGACCTTAAGCCGTCAATTGTTAATATCATATTTGTGTAAGGAGCAGATAAGAAAACCTTTTTGATCGACTCTGAAGCGCAAAAAATTCTGAAACAGTAATGGACAATAAAACAAGTTAATTTTATAAAAATATATATTATATACATATATGTGATTTTGGTACCACTGTGCATGATGTACGCTACAATAATTTAAGCAGCTAAGTGCACGTGCTGCTGCTGACGTCGCCGTCGCCGTCATCGTTGACAAGTACCGGTATTATGGGCAATGTCAGTTGCAGTTGCATAACTGCTGCAAATTTATGCAGCTTAGCAACCGCATCCGCAGCAGCACAGTGTGTGTATGTGTGTGTGTGTGTTTGTTTTATGAGCATGTATTTATTTTCATTAGCACTGAGCGCGTGATTATCACAGAAGCCGCAGTTCACACGACGCGACGTCGACGTCGACTGCGACTGCTGCACTTGCCGTTTGACCGAGATTCGCAGGGTTCTTGCACAAGTCAACAACAAGTGCTTCTCCACAAGCATCTCCAACAGATGTGACAATAATGGTAATGGCTAAAAAGCCGTTTATCGGGTTTGTTTTTTATTGTTTGTTTTTTTTACTTCCTGTTCTTTTACTGTTGTTGTTATTTATATATTTATTGAATTTTTTTCAGCAAAGTTTGTTTTTTTTTTTTTTTTGGCATTTATGTGGCAATCTCTTGCTAATAAGCAATTTATTGAAGTATTGCAACTTACTTGGCTGGCATTGTTTGGTTTGGCTGGGTGTTAAGGTACTGGATATTGTATTTACTTGAGCTTACCTGGAATCATAGAGAAATAAAAGATTTAGTTAAGATATTTTTTGTTGTCCTAATAGACATTTTAACTGGGCGAGTTATAAGAGAATCTATAATAAAAATCCATTACCAATACCGACACCATTGAGTACATGTAAGCGTAGAATGTTAAAGCCATGGTCTACTGATAATACTAATGTGTTTTCCTTATAAAATAATCTACTTTCTTTTCTATACTTTTCTCAATGAATATAATTATTATCATACACCTTTTAGTGCGCTTTGTAATTCGAATTTTTATTTATTTTTTTTGTGTCTTGGGTTTGACAAGAAAATATAAATTTAATGTGACTCTTTCGTTAAGCAGATTTTTCGTATTTCCAGCCGATCTATTCTTTTATATTTTTGGCTTATTTGCTGCTCTGTAGAAAAGGTCTTTACTCAAAAGACTTCAATTTATGCGACTTACTGCTACTGCTACACTAGCGCCATCTGTGAGTGAGTCTTAATATTGAAAGCTGTTTATATAGCTTTTATGCTTGATAGGAGCTACTGAGCTTTAAGCTAACATAATTCAAGTCTTAAACCTGCGCAGACAGCTTATTAGCGCTGGTCAGTAATTAGCAATCAGAAGACCTTGCAAATTATTTATTTGCACAAAAATGGTAATATGTTTGTATGTGTGTGTGTGTGTATGTGTGCTGAGTTATCTGTAGCGGGAACTTTGAGTGGAACCGCTTTTAAATAAGTTGCACTTACTTGCTAAATACTGACTGGCTGGAAAACGAGTTTAACAATAATATTAAATCACACAAAAAATGCGATAAAAGTAAATGCGGTGCAGGGGTGGACATTTGGGTTGCCATGGCGTCAATGGGGGGCATGGAGGAGTTTTGGTTCGATGGCTTGGGCAACATATAATAAAATTAATATCCATTAATTGACGCGACGAGAAATTGAGTTAAGTTGAAGTTGAGATGTTTGTTTTATGGTAATTATTGGTTGGTTGGTTGATTGGATGTTGGCGACGTATGGAGTTGGTGATGGAACACACACGTATGGAAGCGACAAAGGAGATCGAGTTCATCGCTTACCTGCGCATTACCCATTAGAGCATCGTCTTCAACTTCAGCCTGGATGAGCTCTTCAACATTGGCATATAACGCCTCCACCTGCTGTTCTGTTGTTTGTTGTTGTTCCTTTGACTTTTGATTCTTCTTGTTTTGTTTCAGATTCGCATTAAGATTGATCGCCGACTTGGATTTGCTTTTTGCATAGCGAGCAGAGCAGCGCAAGCTTTTAAGCACGCCATATGAGCGCGCATTCGCGAGCTTTTACAGATATATAGAGAAAGACACGGAGAGAGAGAGAGAGAGAGAGAGAGAGAGAGAGAGAAAGAAAGGTAGCACACGTTTGGGTTTGCACGTAGCAAGGGGATGTGTGGCGGGGTTTTGCTCAATTTAAGTATCATCATCATCTTTACATAATACACAATACATATATATATATATATATATATATACAGGCAAATAGATACATACATATACATATGTACATACACTTACAACTAAGGTGCAAATTGTAATGAGTTAAGTTTGATGTTCGTTTTTGTATCTGTGAGTACGAGTTTCCATTAGTAATGGTGCAGTTGGTAGCGGGGGTAAAGAGGGGTAGCTGCGAGCACGCTTTGCCACTTAAAAATTACTAATTACTATGAGAAAATGCAAAAAAACATATGTTTTTTTGTAAAATGTGTCAGAAGAATTAGCAAAAAAAAAAAAAAATAAAATAAAGAGTAAGAATTATTCGCCTATTGACAATTTAATGAAGAATAGAACATTTAATTTGTTTATTTTGTTTTAATTATATATGTATGTGTTTATACGAAATTGTTGCTATCATTACGTTTGACGTAAAAACATTTGTGTTGAGTTTTCCACTAATGAAATTAAAGAAAACATTTTTAATCGATTTTGGCCAAGATTGTTTCATTTTCTTCAATTACTGTGATGGGTAAAGCTTGAAGTGCATTTAAGTTAGTGTTGTTGTTGTTGTTATTGTAAGCTACAGCGGTTGCAGTTGCAGGTGCAAGTATATCGTCAGGGCTGCAGGCGAGAGATGGGGTGGGGGAAGATTGTGCTGCTGGTTGCTTACAGTTATGCTGTCCACTTTCTATTGACGACGTGCCGGCATTTGCCATGCACATACATACATACATATGTATGTATGTAAATACTTAGATACATATAAGCATAGACATGTCCAACTGGTGTCAGTCGCCGTGTCTCTGTTGCCCAAAACTATGGCATTGCCAACTTCCGGCACAAGTCAAGACAACAACAACAACAACAACAACAATAACAACAATAACAACAACAATTACAAGTCACAACTGGCTGCCGTCTTGAGTATGAATGAAACGCTGCTGCTGCTGCTGCTGCTGCTGCTGCTGCTGCTGCTGCCATTGAATGATGATTCAATGGGTTTAGTTGCAAGCAACGTTCGCTTTCTATATATAGACATATGACCGATGTCGACTGCGATTGCAAAATGTTACCGTGCCGATAAAAGCATTGAACTAAACAATCAACAGCCACGGCAACTTGGCTTAGTTGAAATTATTAATGACTTGTTAGGCACTGCGCATTTACCAACGCAACTTGCAAGTGTTCAGCAGCAACAACAACAACAACAACAACAACAACAACAACAACAGCAACAGCAACAACAGCAACATCTGATGGATCAACAACATGTTGCGCATACGCCGCATGTGCTTCTGAAGTGGGGCAACCATTGAGCGCCATCAAAGAAAGTTGCGTCTGTGTGTGGTAAACGATGGTGTTTTGTAGAACAAGTCTAACCAGAACGAGAACCAGAACCACAACCACAACCACAACCACAACTAGAACCATAATCACCAACATTCGAATCAGAACCAGATTCACTCGCAACCAGTCAACATTTTCAATTGCACGGCAGCAATTAACGGGCCAACTATTTGAGACAAAGCCTCGCCAGCTGAGTGCTGAGCTCGAAGCTGGGTGATCGGTGATCGGTGATCGGTGATCGGTGATCGCTGATCGCTGATCGGTGATCGGTGATCGGTGATCGGGGCTAGGTGCTGCTCCAAGTCCACTGCACGTATTGCGCCCTGTGCCAACAACAAAAATAAGTCATTGACGAACTGGCGCGGCAAACTTGTTAAGAACTCGTTGCGAGGGTCGCTTGAGAGGTGCAACCAAAGCAAGTGCAGCACAAAATTTAAAATATCATTGAGCAAGTTGAAAGCGATTTATTATCGTTAATATGTGACTTGAATAAGCTGTGAACTATAATTAAAATATAGCTTTGCAAAAGATAATGATGAGAAATTAGCCAAATATGTTTTGCGATAATTTCTGACATTTTCATGATACATTTGCATAGTTGATTTAGCGTTCTCTGATAAGCAGAGTTGGAGTGATTTTTTGCTAATTTTATTACTTAGCTGCTTTAGTTGCCAATTGTATAGATTTTTGTTTGAATACTCAAT
This sequence comes from Drosophila mimica, assembly GCA_037043585.1. NCBI lineage: Eukaryota > Metazoa > Arthropoda > Insecta > Diptera > Drosophilidae > Drosophila > Drosophila mimica. The sequence goes on along the minus strand of JBAMBE010000748.1, from coordinate 5,535,727 downwards.
TAAATTGATAATTAAGCGTAGCTTTTGAGGTTAGTTTTATTTCACACAAACGTAGTAAGCAACCCTCGCTGGCATTGTTCAAATAACATTGTATTTTCCACTTCGCTGGGCTTTCAATGTGTCAGCCTTTAAATGTTGCTCAATGAAACTTGCCCCATCCATGAGTGAACGGGGCACGAAAGTGCAATGGGAAATGCTCGAGTCTCGATTCATCATCGGATCTGAAACAGTCGCATTGCTGAGTAATGAACTCAAATCGAATTGTCACTTTTTATCGTTATCATTCTTAGGCAATCCAAAGTTCAGCAAACTGTGTGTGGCACAAGGAGAACTTCATTGAATACCACTCTAAATTAACCAACATAGTTTCAAAACTAGCAGCTAAACTAAGTAAATGCATTTCTTAAAGGAAAATGCTCTACTTGAGAGATCTACTCCAGATATATAGTGTTTACCTTGTTTACTAACAAGTTTAAACAGATTTTCCCTTAGATATATCTTTTTGTGTTATCAATCAATTGTTATCTATAATATAATATATGTATATTAAAAATTTCTACAGTCAAGTCAATGTAGCCAAGTCATTCACTATGACAAGTCCAATCTCAGAGCTAAAGTTATCGTATTACTCATGAATCGTATTATATATTTATAGAGATATATATACTATAATTGTGTCGAAGATTATAACCCTTTTTCTTAAACTATTTCCAATTGAGTCATCTTCGAACAACTGTGTAAAAGATTTGAAAAAGTGAATATAATTTAAAAAAACAACCCTTAAATTTATATTGTTTCTTAGTCGGATATTTTTAGAAAATATATTACTTCTGATTACTACTGGTTGTAAAGTAGTATCATCGCATGTTGTGTACAATTCTCGAGATTTTGAATTAGCTTTTTAGTTGCTGGACAATTACTGGCAATTGTTAAGAGATGTAGGTCAGTGACGGCTATAATAGTGACTAACCATGTGCCACGCCCCCAACCTATTTCATAAGAATTTTCCACGTAGCTTGGCAATAATTACCGATGTACTGCGATGATGACAAATGGTCGTTGGTAAAAAGTATTTCGCTAATTTTATGTTTACCATTTTAGCAATTGTTTATCAGCGAGTGAGCAACAATTAAAGCCATTCAGCTAAAAAGCGAACGACGCAAAATAAATACAAATAACCCAGAATGAGTATCGATGTGGGCGGAACAAAGCGAACTGTTATTGAATAGAACTCGAACTCATCGACACTGTGCCGAATTTCGTTGACTTCGTTTTCGAATAGCTACATTTCGAGTCTCTGGAAATGCTCTTTTTAGATTCTAAGCAAAGTCTGTAACGATTTTCAATTTTCAATTTGAAACTGGAAGGAATGATTAGCTTGGGAAATATCCTTACATAGTTTAACAGTGTAATAGCAATAAGAGCAAAATAAATGCTCTTTTGCTCCAGCAATAGCAGTAGCAAGAAACAAATTTACATTCTGCTATCTGTAGTTGGACTGCTATTATTATTCCAATAGATAGTTTTTTTTTCATGCCTTTTGAAGTATGATTGTTTGATCTAATCTGACATATATTAGCATATGTCAACATGGCTGATCAGGAATATATATGTTTACTATCTGTAGTTGTAGCAGAGCAGAGCTGCTATTATTTAATTAGGTAGTTTATTTGAATGCCTTTTGCAATATGATTTTCTGATCTAATCTGACATATATTTGCATATGTCAGCATTGATGATTAAGAATATATATGTGCACTTTACGGGGTCGAAGAAGAAGAAGAATACGTTACAAACTTGATGTCAAAATTAACAATACCTTTAGCAAGAGTGTACAAATAAGAGCCAAGTCATGCGGGTGAAATGATCTATTTGTTGTAAGAAATTTCTTATAATTGATATTGTTAAGAATCTGTTGCTGCTGCTGCTGTTGTTGTTGTTGTTGTTGTTGTTGTTGCATGTAACGAGGTCAGCCGCCTAGGCCATAGTCTAAGCCATAGTCTGGGCACGTTTTTGTTACAATTTCCATTTCAATTTTTGGTGTCTGTCTTGAAAATCAATTAACATTTTAGTTGCCACCGTGTCTCAAGACTCGAGTTGGAGCTCTTAAGCTGCTGCTGCTGCTGCTGTTGTTGTTGCTGCTGTTGTTGTTGCTGCTGTGGCTGTTGCTGCTGTTGTTGCTGCTGCTGTTGCTGCTGCTGCTTTTGTTGTTGCTCGGTGGAACGCGTATATGGGCCATTCAGACCTGATCGTAGCATTGAACGTGACTTGGCTTTAACTCTTATTGGTCTTTGGGTTTTGGTCTGTGGTCTGTTTCTATTTCTGTTTATTGCTGTTGATGTTGTTGTTGTTGTTGTTGTTGCTTTGTGTGCCTGTTGCCCCCGTTTCAAGGTCGCAGCAAAACGATGTTGAGTGCATTTTGTGGGCCACCCATGACTGGATTATTTTCAGCCAGATTTCCACAGTAGCTTTCCACTTAACTTAAGTTTCAGTCACTATCTTAGCTGAAATTGTTGCTGTTTTTTATTTATGCTAAGCTTTTTTTTAATTTTTTTCTTCATTCCTATTAATGTTTGCCTTGTTGAGAGATAAAAAAAACCCACACTCAGTCGTAAAGACTTAAAAAAAAATATATATCATAAGCATAAATATAATAAAAAATTGTATTTAGCACATGTTTTTGCATTGTTAAAGTTGTTGTTTATCATATAATTTTAGCTGTTTGTCATTCGCTTTGTTGTTGTTGTTGTTGTTGTTACCATAACAACCCTCCTCCTCCCATCAAACACATCTCCTTTTGTGTTGGACGCATTTTGCAGTTAAGGTTTTTTACTTTACTGTTTAATCTGTCATGGCAAAAAAAAAAATAAAAAAAAATAGTAATGATACAACAACAACAACAACAGCAACAACGATCCACTTTCACTGCTTAATTGTCGCAAAATTTCTTTGCGCTGCCAGCTTCCAACTTGCAACTTGCCGATTCGCGAGACTCCACAATAAAGTGCCAACTACATTAGTTAATATGTAACTATATGTGTATATGTATGTGTGTATGTGTTTGTGTGTGTGTGTGTGAGCTATGAGGCAACGAAATCAGATACCGGCAAAATCCATCTCAGTAACTCAAATAATTGTGCAGAAAGTTTACTTCTAAAATGCATCTTTGTGTATTTTGAAAAAAAAAAACTCTAAAATATCTGAATTTCGGAAAGAAATTTGTTTGTGCATTTTAAAAATTATTTTCTATCATTAAGAAATATATTTCTGAAAATTACATGAAGCCTTTCTAATTCCAAGAACTTTGTTGCGCATATTTAAAATTTTTGTTCTCATGTTTTTTTTTGCTAAAAAATGGGTTTTCTGAGTGTAACTAAAATTGCACAATAAATTTAAAAAACATCGAAGGCTTGTTGCCTTTGAAGGCTATACAGCTATATAATTGTCCGATATTTATAAACCTTTGCTTAAATTTTGGGAGCAGAAAAACACTCGTTTCTAGTGAGTTTGATTCCTAGTTTTTGAAAGACAGGCTCTTCTGATTTTTCGAAATTGGAGTGGTTTTTTTTTAAACAAGGAAACCATGTCTGGAAACTAAATCATGATAAGAAATGCATTGCTTTTAAAAATTGAATATGTTTTGAAAAATTTAGTTCTGTGGAAATTTTATTTTTTGAATTGATTTCTATATCAATATCGAATAATATATACAAAAGTAAAGTTCCTTGTTTGTTTAGAGTAATCTTTCGAAAACCATCTAGTCAAGACTTTGGTCAATTTACTTTCTTCAATTGATGAAAATTCATCGAGTGACTCGATTGTTATAATTTCATGATTGGAGGGAAAAACACCGGAAGCAGTTTTGTAATGGGACCAAGAAACGCATTCACGATCCACTCACAGAAAGCGATTTCGAATTTTTCGATTTCGAATTTTCGCTGAAATCGAAACAGAAAATTGGCAATCGACTGCGAGTATTTCTCAATTTTGGGGCCACTTACAGAGAGTTAGTTAGTTGGCAACTGCAATTGGACAAGTCATCGATTTGGCTTGCATCAAAAAACACAACTAGCCATGTTTTTATGCAGTTGGTAACAGATGCATTGGCAGCGAACAGCTTTGAGCCAGTCAAATTTGACATCCATCAACGGATGGGTTGAGTTGAGTACTTTGGATACTCCTCTTCCTTTTCCCAAATATTATTATGGGATCGGCATTTGCACATCCGGTGGCCAAAGTTTTCCGCACTCTCTTTGTTACATGCTCTTTTTTTTTTCTTTTTTCCTTTTTTTTTTGTTTACCAACATGCTCTTTTTTTATGGGTAATTTAAATATCTTTTCTTTTTCTTTACGAAACAAGTCGGGTAATTAAAAGTTCATTGTCGTGGTTGTTTAAACATGTTGTTGTTGTTGTTGTTGCTGTTGTTTTTTGGTTTTCTTAACAATGTGGAAACAATTTTGCAATACGCCTGCCCAAATAAAAACCAAAAAAAAAAAAAATTACAAAAAATAATAATACTAAAAACAAAACAAAACAAAAACAGAAAATGGAAACCAGTTGATGAGACTTCCACACACACAAAACGTTTTCAGATACTCGCATCCATCCAAAACACAACCACAAATTTTCCCACATTGAAAATTATGACAAAATGTGCTGGAGGAGGCATCATCAAGTCATCGGCATCGCCATCGCCATCGTCATCGTCATCGTCATCGTGATCGTCATTGGCACTCATGATGCTGTTTGCTGCAAGTGGCAGGAAAAGCATACGCCAAGATCACGTACCCAAGTTCCATGCTCATAGTGAAAGTTGCAGCAGCTGCCCGTCTATGGCTCTGGCTCTGGCTCTGGCTCTGGCTCTGGCTCTGGCTCTGGCTCTGGCTGTGACTGTGTTGGCCATGGCCCGGCTGGCCACCGGGCCGATACCCCTGCTGCTTGGCTGGCCAATGGGCAATGGCAATGGCCAATGGCTTGGCTAAGCTGATGACAATTTGCCGTAATTGAACTTGAAGTTGACTCTAGGAAGCAAATGGACTCGGTGCAGCTGCAGCTGCACCTGCACCAAAGATGCGCCCACCAACAACTCAGTCACGACATTTGCGCAATCAATGCATCTGTCTGTCTGTCTGTCTGTCTGTCTGTCTGTCTGTCTGTCTGTCAGTCTGTCGGTCCGTCCGTCTGTCTGTCCGTCTGTCTGTCTGGCAACTAACGAAATTAAGCGACAGTCGCGTGGGGGCGTCAGAGGAGTGCTGCTTATCACAAATGCCACAAAGCATTTTAGGGGCCATAATATGATTAGCGAAAGGGTGGGAGTGGGGTGTGGGGGGTAGGGGGTACCAATAGATAACAATATGATCTTTATTGCGAGTATTATTTTGTGTGCGAGTGTGTGTGTGTGTGTGTTTGTGTGTGTGGATGTGTGGAGAACATTTGAAGCTAGACGAAAGTGGGCCCATTGTTGACTGTTTTTGCCTGTTGCTAAACTTGGAAAGAAAGTGGCGCAACGCCGCACACTGGACAATGGGTAAAATGGGTAAAAAAAAAAATAAATGTAAAAAGAATAACAACAAAAAAAAGGTTAAAAAGCAGAGAAAAAATACGTGAGCTCGGAACGCAAAGTTAATGACAGACGAGCGACGAGAAAGAATGCAGCACATAAACTAGATCTTATCGCGCTGATTGCTTACACAGCCACATGCCACATGCCACATGCAACATACATACAAAATTGAACTGTTGTCAGATTGCGACTAAAAAAATGATGCGAACAAACGTTTTACTAATCGTATCCGATTATCGAGCAACTTTCAAACAAATTATTTAAATTTGGCACAGATGAGTCAGTTCGATCAGAATTGGATATATATATATATATATATATATATATATATATATATGTATTTACATATATTCTCATACACCAATACGGATTTGGAGCTGGGTAATATCTCATAGTCGCAGTCACTTTTGATTTGTTGTATTTTTATATAAAAATAACCTTTAAAAAGTTGAAATGCTGCATTTTATTCAAAATTAAGCACACAACACTTAAGATATATTTAAAAACAAAAACAAAACAAGAAAAAACTGCTATCTTTGGCACGCTGACGACTAAATACCCTTCTAAGCTGGGCTCAAAAACGATTGCGTGCAATTTTTGATTCTATATGATTTACGATATACCATTTATCGATATCGATAATTTTATTAGTAAAAAGCATATTGGCAAAATAAGCTTGGGATATCTTCTTAAATATAAAAGTTGTTCACATAAGAACTCAGCCTTCTACCTATTGTTCCTACACAAGCTATATGATATGGCAGTCCGATCTCGATATCTATCTTTCTACCTCAAATCTAAGAAGTACGTATGTGGGGTAAGTTTGGTTTGGATATCTTATTATATTATCTCTTTCACAGATTGTTCGCATATCAACTATATATATATATATATATATATAGTAATTTGATCCGTTTGTCTTCGGCACATGTACCTGCCTGCAATATAAATATATATATACATATGTCATATTATATACAGATAGTTTCCAAACTGTGGCACTAGTTTGCATAGACGGACATGACAACATTCAAATACCCTCTCTGCTAGGGTATTCAAATAAAATTTGTTAATTTCTACGATTTATAATGTATGCAGTGACCTCAAGCTTCAAATTTCTTGCTGCGAATTAATCAACGGGCAATAAAAATTGATTAGCATTTGAATTTCAGTATTGATATATATCATATACATATACATATATATCTTTAGAATAACATCCGACACTATATATGTATATATGTTTATATATATACATATGCATGTTCTTTCACTTTCGTGCCACTGTGCGCTTAACGGCAATTCGAAATACTAAAGATACGCACAAAAAAAAAACAAAAAGTCGACCAGAGCTTTGGATCATAAATCATAGAGTAGCATCTATCGAAATTTTCGATCAGTTGTTGTTGTTGTTGTTGTTGTTGTTTGGGGAACGTGCGACGATCCGCAAAGCAGGTCAGATGCAGATGCGTGGGGGCCAATTGGCCAATCGGGCCATAGATGGCAAGACAGGTTAATTAACGATTTGTACTAATTAACTTGCGCATCTGCGACAAGGGACGGACAGGGGTGGGCAGAGACAGAGTGTGTGTGGCAGAGAGAGAAAGAGAGAGAGGAGCAGTTAACAAAGTCGTTGCACACTCAAATTGTCATAAATTGTGCAAGCTGGGGTTAATTGTTGGTTGCATGCATAACTTATTAGTAAGTATTTGGATTAAGTGCAGTGCACTTGGTTAGTTAGTTAGTTAGTAAGTTAAGTTAACTAGTTGGGTCAGTTAGTCGTCCGTTGGATTGTTGCATGCATTGTGAATCATTTGTGGCTCAGACTCACCCATGAATTATCTCGGAATTGTGACATATTTCGCGTGGACATTTGGGCGGCGAGTGCCTCCCAATACAAAATAACGGGACACAATGTATTGTTAGCGGTTCGATGTTTGCTTTGTGTAAATGGATCTGTTGGAGAATATGTATATATATATATATATATTTATATGTACATCTATGTTTACTACTATTTTATGTTTGACTGTTGCCGTCTTCGCCGCGTTTACTTTCAATTTCGTTTGCAATTTCTCGTTTTTTTTTTGTTTTGTTTTTTTTTTTAATTTTGTTTGTTTTTTTTAGCAATTTTCGATAAGTTTTTTCTTTGCGCTGTTACGGCGGCATCGGCTTTCATCCAAGCATTTTGTAAGCTAAGCTAAACTGGACACACAAACACACATACACAGGCACAGGCACACACACAGTGTCACAGATTGCAGTTAAGCGTAACGCATGGAAATGAGCGCCAAAATGTACAACAGAAATTGGAAAAAACACACACTGAAAGAGCGCTCGAGATACATTTGTATCTATGTATCTATACATATATTATATATATATATATATTTTGTTTTTTTTTTTTCTGTTTTTGCAAGCACTCAGCCGAAACTGTGCACAGCGATTATTATGTTTTATGTTAGGGCATACAAAGTGTGTTTTTATATGGAGGAGACACCACAATGCGGACAAACACACAATGAACACGACACTTGGCCACAGATGCAATTGTTTTACGGCGACAGGTTGGTTTTGAGATACATTTGGGCCGCACTTGAAGCAACAACAGTAACATACATACTGATGGGCCACAACCTTGCTGGCTAAAGCAATTTATTTACATTTGGCAGTTGCTGTTCGCTGTTGTAGTTGCAGTTGCAGTTGCAGTTACCCGTTTCCACTTGAAGTTTCAGCAGTTGTTTTAAACAACAACAAAAAAAAAAAAAAAACCAAAAAAACAACAAGAAAAACACTCGCCGAACGTTGGCAAATAATAAAAGCAGCAACTACAAAAACAACAAAAAATGAAGCAAAAATAAGCGCGATAAGCAATTAGCCGAGCGCGGGTTTTGCCCTCAAACGCTTCGAACCGAACTTGTTGACTCTGCGCCGCTTACTAAACAACGACTGCCCCAGTCAGATACTCGGCCCGATACTCAGTCAGTACCCCCGTCCCCGTCCCTGCCCCACACCCCTTTGCCCAACATCAGCAACAGCTACGAACTTTCTAAACGCTTTTGCGACGCTCATCGCTCATCGCTCGTTGCCAGCTCGCTCCGATTGCTGGCGATGCCGCTCTTCAGACTTGATTTTCTTTTAGCAAGTGCAGCTCGCTCAGAGCCAACAGGTGAGCCAACAAATGAAGCCGGGTTCTTGCCTTCGCTTAGCCAATACACCCACCCAACTGCAATTCGCAACAGGTATTTTTATTTATTTAGCAAAGCTTTTCTTGATTCGAAAAAATCCACAGAAATAATGACAATAATCTAAAGATCGGTCGTAACTTGGCCAATTCAGGGATTAATCAGTGATTATTTGTGCCACAGAATTGAGCCAACGGTTTTAGTAGTCTCTTGAAAAGCTTACTTAAAAGGAACTTGATTTTATTGAACATTTTTGTTAGATCGGTCATATCCTTTTCAGATATCAGCGAATCATCCTTGGAGTTATCTAAAAATCAATAACTTTCTGTTTAGCGGTTTTCCATTATTTTATGTGCTGTAAACTAAAATTGAAAAAATTGTATACAATTGAACAACAAAACATACAAGGTCCTTTATTAGCGGGTTTTTTTTTGTGCGTGTGCTTTTTGCGATTGCATTTGCTTTAACTCGTAAGTATGTTAAACAAAATTATTAACATTTAATACATTTGTTACATTGGCATTGAATTGGAAGCGATAAATTTCAAATTTAAACATTACTTAAGCAGCCCAAAAAGATTGGGGGCGTAGACATTGTTAGACATGATTATTCTTAATATATTTTCATAAATTTATTTCAGCTGCCACATTTTATTCAGTACATAAACATTCATATACATATATCGTTTCGAATGAGATAGATAAAGATAAAAAAGAAAGAGAGAGAGAGAGAGAGAGAGAGAGAGAGAGAAGGGAGAGATAAAGCTTGATATAGAAAGTTGGCACATCTTTTAATAGTATGTAAATGCACAGATTGGAATTGTTTGCTTTAAAGTTAAAAATAAAATAGATGTGCACAAAATAAGGGTGTATTTGTTATCAAGATGTAGAAGTTAAGATCAGCGCGATATTTGAAACCAGACACACAAATACTTTCACAACAAATATACTTTTTACTAAAGTCAGAGACCAACATTCTTATTCAATTTTAGTCCTGCTGATTGGCAGTTGATGTCGTTGTTGTTTTTTCATTTAATTTCTTCAAAATTTTCGTTTTTCGTTTTTGTTTTTTCTTTTTTTTTTTTTTTGTTAATATTGCTTGTATTGCTTAAAGTGGTGCACTGTGCAAAAAGATCGGAACGTAAATATTTGCTTATTGTTGTGTCAGAAAGTGGTGTGAAAATGTTGTATATTGTTCTTAATATATCATAAGTATGTATGGTATATATATGTATATGTTATATATGCTCATTTCGAAAATACTCGTTAACTCTGCTATATTCGTTGGCTCTAGGTACACTATATGTTATTTTAAAATATGTATGTATCTGTATCTGTATCTGTATGCATATACATAAGTAAGCATTTACGTATTTATTATAATTGTTTAATTGTTTCTTTGTTTTGTTGATTTATCGTTATATCGTCATTTTCTAAAGCTTTCTGTTTTTGTCGCACAATTTGTTGCTATTTTGCTTTCGAACTGTTAACATATGCGATTCGAATTTCGAACTATACATACATAAATTTAATACAATATACGTATAACATAAAACGTTCATTACATGTGTAAGTATATATAAATATATGTATATATATATATATATATATATATATTTATGCGTTATATATTAGTATATGTGCGCTTTTGTATATGTGTATAAAGTTTAAAGCTTCTTGTATGAAATGCCGCACAGCGCATTTGTTTATGTATAACTTTTGTTTTGTTTTTCTTTTATTCTTTTTTTTTAGCGTTCTTTTGTTTTGTTACATTTCGTGTTGCACTTAATTAAAACACGCAGCGCAATTTACAACAGAAATTTGTTTTGGGAAAGGAGGGATTTTGCAGGAAATAGTACACATAAAACTTAATTAAACGAAACCGATTGGAACATTCCAATACAGTTCACGCATGCTTACATACGATATATATATATATTTATATATATATATATATATATATATATATATATTGCAAAATACAATTAGTTAAAAAAAACTTTTTAAATTTATAGAACATTTCGGTATGCATTTCATAATTGTTCTGTTGTTGGCACTAACGATGCGCGAAACGCTAAATTAAATGCATAAAAAAAAAATATATTATTTATATATATTTATGCCATATATATATTAGAAAAAAATATTTAGTTAAAAATAATTGTTTTGTATATTTGAACTAAGTGCAACAAATATCGCTTCCTCGTCATTGTCATCACGATCATCATCTTATTGTTGCTGTAATTGTTGTTCTAACTGCAGGTCCTGGTATTGTTGTTGTTGTTGCTGCTGCTGGTGCTGCTGCTGTTGCTATAGCTGTAGCTGTAGTTGTGAATAGGCTCCTCATTTGTTGCTGCCACAGCAGCAGTCATTTCAGAAATGGCCGTTGTCGGTGTGCTCGCTTTTGATGCAAAGTAAACCTCGTAGTTGTAATATCAAAGCTCATCGCTGGTAGCCGGATGCTCCTGCACGTACTCCTTTGGAAAATAGCCAACCTACGGATAGAGTTGAACTCAATAAATTGACACGAAAAACAAGTAAGAAAGTTATAGTCGCGAGAGAGCTTGATTAGGAGATAGCCTTTCAAGAGTTGTTGGCGCAGAATTTGTTTATGAATTTTAAGCAAATCCATTTTTTTTTATCATCATTTAATGGCATTATTATTTGAAAGGTCAAATTAAATGACTTTCAATTGGACAGACAGCTAGGTGGACAGACAAATAGATGGACATAACTGGTAATCAGAAAAAAATATACAAAATGAGGCTAGAAATGCCTTCTTCTACTCCGTGTCAAACGCTTACTCATTTAGAATAGTCTCGTGACTCACTTATAGCTAGATTATATTATAGTTGGAATAGTGCATTGAATTTTGGGCTTACCGTATCACCAATTTTACCACGCCACCAGCCTTTGCTGTCGCCGTCCTTGCCAATTACAAGTACCTGGCAATCTGTGCGCAGCTGGAGCTGATTGCTGCCCTGCTTCGGATCAAAGTCGTAGAGGGCGGTGGCGATGACCTCGCGAAAGGGCCACTGCAGTGACTGATTGAGCCTGATACGACACAAAGAAGTAACAATGTTAATTCGAGTTGTTTTATCGACGCAAACTAATAACTTACCCGGCAAAGTTTTCACCCAGATCATTGCGCTCATAATAGGAAACCAGCTCGACGATGGTCTTGAAATGGCGACGGGAGGATAAACAATACAGCATGGACTCGCCATCGTTTTCCTGGTTGATTTTCATGTGCTTGATGACATGATCATCGGTTCTACACAGACAATGAGAGAAATTTAATATGTGGTTGTCTAAATTGAGTTGATTTGCACTCACTTCAAACTAAGGGCATACATCGTCTCGTGCGGCGAGGAGGCACCCTGTGGACGCACACGGAGCAGATAGGTGCCTATTCGTCTATTTTCCAATCGATTGGCCGCCGTCTCGCGATCCATGTTGCCCACAAACCAATTAAACTCGGACAATTGGCGATCGCAGACTGGCGGCGGTATGCTAACCGGATTCTGTTTGCAGCGCCCCGTCGATGAGATGCAGCCCCGATGCACACTTATCTGGCACACCTTGCACCGATAGCCCTGATGGATGCGACCCTTCAGAAACTTAGAGCAATGCCGGCACGTTGTGGGCGCATCAAAGGTGTAGATTTCCATTTTATGATCCGTATTGCGACAACCAGGCGGATCAAGGCTTTCCCTGTATAGGAATAAGAATCGTTAAGTTAATAGTGATTGTCAAAATCTGCGCGCATTAAAACTTAAAATAGTTAATTGAGTTTTAGTGATTTTTGTTTATAATTTATTGTTATAATTTGCTACGGATCAGTTATCATAGCCCAATATTTGCATACATACATGGCTTCGGTCAGCGCTTTGCGCCATTTGTCCCGCTCATGCTCCGACTTCAGGTATAGGGTGAAGGCAGTCTTGGCCGATTTTCGTGCAAGCAGCAGCTGATATTTGAAGCGCGTATCGCGTCCAAGGGTGCGCCGTGAATGACTCTGCTCGACGCGATAGTCGGCGAGATTGTGCGAGTCGCGATATGTGTACTGCATGTCGCCGGTTTTAATGTGCATCGCCTTGACCAGTATCAGAATCTTGTCAAAGACAAAGGCGTAACGCATTTTTGTCTTCTGATCCTCGTGCGCCTTAATATGCAGATCGCCGTCGAGCAATAGGCGACCATATTGCAGTAGATCATTGCCATTTTGCGGCAAATTTAATTCAAATATGCTGTCCTTGACCTTTTGTATGATGACCAGATGATCAGAATCACGCTTCACCTCGTTAATGTATTGCGACACATCGATCATGGCATCTTTGGCACGCTCTAGCGAACGGTAGTCCTCGTGCAATGGCGACGTCTCCTTCACCAGCTTGTCCAGCAGCAGGTGGTACTTAAGTATGCGCTGCATCGGCACCGACAGGATATCCCGCAGCTGCAGCTTGCCCACGTTGTATTCACGTTCACATTTTTGCACCAGCTGATCAATTATTTGGTTCTTCTTGCACACATCGGCCAGATAATCGATGGCGTTAAGCAGGCAGGAGCAATACTCGCCATAGATGAGAAAGGGTTCGCGAAAATCAAGGAATACCTGTCCCATTTTATTCTTTGTGTTTGGCACCACCGATTCGTGCAGCTTCTCCAGAAACTTGGTGTGAATGTCAGCCAGTTCCTAGCATAAAAGAAATCACATACATTTTAGTTTTATTTACAATATAATTTACAATATAAGCATCGATTGCTCACCCGAATGCGCGGAAAGATGAGACGCAGTTCATCCTGATTGAGATGACGCTCGAGTGGCAGCATAAACTTGGCTTTCAGCGCATTGAGCACATCCAGATAGTTGGACTCGGTGTCGATGAGCTCGCGTATGACATAATCGCGCTGCTCAAAGCTGGTCGCTGATGTGGTCTAAGAGAACGGGTAGGGAAAAGATGGGCAACCATTAGTCAATTTGAGCTGAGATTAGGCAACAGCCTCGTCACAAGAGTCATGCAACAAAGCATACACTTAACAATGTTTGGCAGGCTATTTAGATAATGTATAAAGTTGAACCAAATTACTACCTGGCCTCTACTCGTTCTGTGCAGCGCACACAAATCTTGATAGACCTCCTCTTCCTTTGTGTTGGTGTGATCATAAGCGGTTCCATTGCATGCAATATTGTCGGTGGTACTATATGAAACACAAAAAAAAAGTAAAATAAACAAAATAAATCATAAACGAAAAAAAAAACTCATAAGGTATGCAAAATAAACATATTTTTAAATTCAAAATAAAATCATTTAGCGCTTACTGCTCTACAATAAATAAAATATATCGTTTACGCAGCGAAAAAAAAAATATCGATAGAACGATACAACATAATGTGTCTCATCGCTTAAGCAACAGCGCGATTAACATAGTCATGTTAACTTAACATACAACGAAAATAACCAGGGCAGGCAGCAAAACGCAACAGCAACAGCAACATCAGCCAAGCATCCAATTTCGACTTTTTTTTGTTCGTTTATTTTATTGTGCACGTGCGTTGAAAGCATTTTGAAGCGCTAACTGCGCAATGGATCATCACACATATGCAAAAAGTGGCTCCAAGAAGTGTAAGCAATGCAAATGCATTTGCATCAACTGGCTAAACGTAGAATCACAATTGCAGGGTCCGTGGAAGAGAAGCGTCTACTTGTGACCAAGCGCATCGAAGCCGAAGATTTATTCTCCAAATATTCATCCAAGCAAGTAGAGCCATGGAAGTAAGTTTCACATCTCGTTTCACACATAGCGCATAGAACATACATTTTCTTTGTTATTATTATTGTTGTTGTTGTTTTTTGCTCTTGTTGTTTTTGCCTTGCAGAAAATTCAAGGACATGGCCAAAATTGGCGACTACAGTGAACGAGCGCTGCGCAAACAGTGGCTGAATATGGTGCAACGCTATCGCGTCCAGAAATCCAATATGCAGGTGACGCCGCTCAGCAAACAATGCATCGATGTGCTCAACGAGGAGTGGGAATACTTTGGCGAGATACACGCCTACATGAACCAGAAGACCACCGATCTGCACTCGTATGCGCTCAAGGAGCCCAACAACGGCAACAGCAACAGCAACAACAATGGCAACGGCAACAACAACTTGGCCATGCTGGGCGTTGTCAATGATCACAGCTTTTGTGCATCGCTTGAAGCTGTGAAATCAGAGTTCAGTGTGCCCGATGTGGTCATTAAGGAGGAGGTCGACTCGCTTGATGTGCCGAGTGAGGAGCAGCAGGAGTCGGTGGGCATGGAAAAGACTGGCGGCGACATTATCATATCGCAACCCTACAATGAATTCAATACGGTGGCCGGCGAGGGCTCGCAGTCAACGATGTACAGCGACTCGGAGTCGGAGGAAAGCTCACAGCCCTCTGATCCGGTGGCCGTTGAGGTGTCCGACTTGTCGGAAGTAGATTCTGTCATGGAATCACCAGTGCCAGCAAAACCCGCCTCAGATATATGTGAGGCAAGCACAGCGGAACCGGTACCCGCATCCTTTGAGACAGCATCTGTGTCAATGCCGATGGATGAGCAGACGGCGGACAAGTCATGGGTACGCTGGGCAGCGAGATTGGCAACGATCGTGGAACAGACGAAGGCACCCACCAAGCCGGTAAAAAGAATGCGAAAGGCATTAAGCGAACGGGACAAATATTATAGACATCGACGTCGCTACGAGCATCGCATGGAGTTGCGTCTGGGCAACCTTTGCAAAGTGGCCGGACAGCTTTTGGAGCATTTGGTGCCTGGCATGAATGTATCGCCGCTGCTTATGAATATCAATAACAACGTCGACTACAATTGCACGAGCAGCTGTGACAATAATGATGACGACACCGAGGATGACGAACACGTTAATGTCAACAACGATGGCCAGCAATAAGTTGGCACCAAATGATTTGGATGCAAGCTTAAGACGCTAAACAGATCATGTTCCTCTCACTAAGAATCAGACATGTAGTGGGACTAAAATGAAGACTAGTTTAGTTCGCAATATTATAATTTGTTATGTTTTTAAGTTATACTATTTGATGTTGACTAATTAGCTGAACAAGTCTGCGCCTATCTCAATCACACATGTATATAAAAATTATATATATATATACTTATAAATGTATCGATATGTTCAAATATGTATATAGTAAACATTTACACATACAAACACACAGAACACTATCCTGGCTGTTATTTTCCAAAGCGACTGAGCGACTAAGCTTAGGCCGCTAAGCGATTTTACTACGAATTGTCTGTTGTCTAGTCAAATCCGACATTCAAATAAAGACATATTTATTAAGCCATAAATTGCACGTAATATAACCAAGCCTAAAAGGGACAAAGCAAATCGTTTAGCAAGTTCCTCAAAATTAAAAAATACAAAAAAAAAAAACAAAAAAAATACCTGAGCGACAAATATCGCTAGTCGCTCAGCTTAAGGAACAGGAGAGACGTCTCCCGGAGACGACGACGGGGAGACGGTTAAAAAAAAGGGAACTGTATTTAAAGAAAAGACTTGAAAAGCACGAAACGCTCAGCGCTAGATAGTTCAAAGTACGATCTCCTCGAGGTCACAAGGAATTATTGTAGATACTCGCTTATTGTTAATCGAAATCAAATAAAAAGTAAAAATATAATAAAACACACAAACACGGACACATTTACGAATTATGAAATATGCATAAATATGTATGTATGTATGTAAATAATAGCAACTGCAGCAGAAAAAAAAATTGCATTAATTGTTCAACAAATTGGTTGTTCTTGAAAACTGAAGATGTGGCAAAAATTAAAAGACTTTTGCGATTGCAGTTTGTCATTCAATTGGAAATCGCAATCACAGTTATATGCACACACACACACATACACTCTGATATATATGATATATATATATACATATATATATATACATACGTATGTTATATGATCGAGCTACTCAATAAACTACTTGTATTTGATCGTTCCAAGAGTGCCATTTGTTATGTTTGAAAGGGACTTGGGATATTTAAAGAAATGCACAATTTTCCACAATTACTTGAACTACGATCATATATAGTATAGTATAGTATATAGTTTAGCTATATACATATATAGTTGATTACACACTGCGCTTACTAAATAAATGATGAGCTCAAAATAAATGTGGTTGACAAAACTAATGCAAGAGTTGGAAAAATGTTTGCTTAGAATTTAGATAACTTTTGTAAAATAATAAATATCGAAATTCGCATATCATAAATTTGATATATCTTAATTACAGTTCAACTCAAATCAATGGACAAATTCTTTGCTTAAATTGAAAATTTGCAACTGGAGTTGAAATCGAAATGGGTTATGAGCCCCAGCAAGATACAAAGTAAATTAGGGGGGGGTGCATGGGAGATACCCATTTGGCAAGCTGTTATCTGAAGCTGGTAAAAAAAACAAAACAATAAAAAAACAACATTTTGGATCGATATCAATTTTGGATTGTATCCGCCTGCATTTGCTGGATGACTCACTTAATTCGTGACCAGCATAAGCACAAAACTAACGGAATTCCGTCATTTCCGCTTGTAGCGTTTACCATTTAAGCCCAAATGGAATTGCATTATTTATGATGTGCGAATTGGGCCCGTTCAGAGTAAAGGGTACAGTGAAAAAAAGAGATAACGGGAAAAAGAACATAAAGAGAAAGCTAAAGCAAATAGAAATAAAGAGGAAAATGGCAAAAACATAAACCGACATATAGTAAGTGACCTTGAGACTTGCAGTGCAGGTGGATCTTGTGAATGTTGGTATATATATTGGTAAGTGATATGGGGTATACGGTATGAGGGGTATATATGGGGTATGGTACAGTGGTCGCTCGCAATGTAGTACGTTTCAGTTCCACTACACATAAAGTTTATAAATTGCAAAACAATTTTGAAATTTTTGAAATCGAAACTTAATTCAACAAAAAAGAACAAACTATCATTTTATATGCTTGAATATTTGTAAAATTTGATAAATAAAAAAAGAAAAAAATAAATAATAATTGCGAGAGAGCACTGTGCTTATGGATTATGTACATATGTATGTATGTGTGAAGATATATGTATGTGATTGGAGTGGGTTCGTGAGCATTGCCATAGTGTGATATAGAAGATATAGCCAGTTTGCATACATACATACAGATACGAGTAGAGTCAAGGTGGTTCGCTAGTTGCAAGTTGAACGTTGCAAGTAACAAGCAAGCGGTCGTGGTACAGGTACAGGTACAGGTGGTTATAGGTTGTTAATTGATTGATTGATTGATTGATTGATTGATTGGTTGGTTGGTGAAATACAGTGTTTTAGAAATGAGTACTAGTATGAGTGAAAAGAGAGACAGAGAGAGAGAGAGAGAGAGAGAGAAGAGAGGGAGAAAGAGAGAGTAGGGAGTATATGGCAGCACACCTCTGGTTTGACCTTTGACTGGAACGTAACGTAGCACAGATCCTCGTAGACCTTCTCGTCATCCTCGCTGTAGATATCATTGATGTAGGCGTACTCGTGCTCATTTCCGTGCGCCGACGGTTCCGTGGACATTAGCAGGGATGAGCGATAATTGTAGACGGCAGCAGCGGCACGCTGCAAACGCTGGCTCTCGCTGAGGAACAGCAGCGACGACGATGATGAGCTGCTGGACGGATAATGTCGCCCATCAAAGCTATAATTTGTGCCCGCCAATGATGATGTATCAGAGGATGCTGCCACGGCTGCCGCTGCTGCTGCTGCTGAGGTGCTGGCCCTGGGTGAGTCCATTTGGGGTGTGGGCGTGACACAGTCGGCTGCGCTGCTGCTGCTGGCCACACTAAGCGACAGATCGAAGGATAGAGCGCGCAACTGTCCCTGGACGGATTGATGCACCAGATCAACGTTGACGGTATCCGGATCAATCGTCGAATCGCACATGTTCGACAGTGAATCCTCGATATAGTCGTCAATGTCCTCGGTGCCATTCTCGATCGTTATGTCGCTATTTTCATCCTCGACGGAGAGCGAGCCGCTGTGCGAGGTGTGCTCGTAATAATCCGAGGATGAGGATCCAGTTGCATCCAAGCTGCCCGTTGTCTTGAATTGATTGCTGCTAGTCGTGGATTGTGGTGGGTGGTGCGCGGTGCGGGCATGGTGGGGTGTAGACAGGCGTGCGGGCAGACGAAACATCACACACACACACACACACACACACACACGCACACACACATAGAGGGATGGGGAAGTTATGCGATATTCAGTGAAAATTTTTGGGGCAGCGAGTGGATAAAGCAGAGATAGTGAGAGTGAGGTAGAGAGAGAGAGAGAGGGAGTTGTACAGACAGGCGGAAAGTGAAAAATAGGGTGAGAGAGAAAGAGAGACAGAGAGAGAGAGAGAGGAAGAAAGAGAGAGAGAGAGAGTGTTAGATAAAGCTTGGGCATGGATATTATGTATTTGTTGTTCTTGTTGGTTTTTTATTTGTGTTACTGTAGTTGTAGTTGTTGTTGTTGATAAGCGGTCAGACATGGGCTTAAGCGGGTTCTCGGAACAGACGTGAGCGCACAATAAGACTGGAGAGACTGCAGATCCGAACAAAGTGCTTCTCAAACAGGAAATGCGAAATACACAAAAAAAAAAAAGAAAAAGAAAACCAACACATTTCAACTTGCAGCAGCTGCAAGGCGACGAAGAGATTGGTTTAGAATGCGGGGTGGGCAGAGTGCCAGGGCGTCATGAGGGAGACAGACAGGGTAAGCGGTGGGTCTGGGGCTTGGATGTTGTGGCATAGAAAACGAACTAATGATAACAAAAACAAAAAAAAAAAGAAAGAAAGCAAGCAATCAACGGCAACACACTTACGTGGAATGCAAATCCTTGTAGATGGCCTCATCCGAATGGGAACGTTCGCTGGGCGACACTTGCAAATTGAAGCCGCTGCAAATGCAAATGCAACAAAAAACAGCCAAGTTAGCAATTAATATTTGCAAGCGCAAAAAATGAAAACTTACAGCAATTCTGGATGCATTTGCTGCACCTTGCGGCACTGCGACAGCTTGGAGAGCGTGATGAGCACACGATGGAAGTTGGTTAAATCGTAGAGCATCGTTGGCTCAAAGAGATCCGCATCACGTATATTGAAATGATTGTGGCACACATCCAGAAACAGTTTAATATTCTTGCAGCACAGAAACTGAAAGCAACCAATCAACAATAATTAAAAAATGCTCTTGTATATAAATATATAATAAATATATATCTGATGTTTATCAATTCACCTGGGCCATTTGTGGCTTGCGATTGAATTCGCGTGCATCCATGCTGCTTGCATCCAGATGGATGATCAGGTTGCAGAGCAGGACACCATCGCGCAGTGTCATGGCCAGTATGCGTATCTCGGCGTCGGGCAGAGCGGCCTTGTGGTCAGCGGGTATAACCTTGCAGCGCACCAGCCACGCAACGCATTCGCGCCACAAATCTGCGTTGACACCAGCCGCTGCTGCTGCTGCCGAGGTAGTGGCAGAAACTGAGGTCGAGGTCATCGCGGCTGCAGTGCCAGCAATGCTGCCAAAACTGTTGGTGGCCATCGTTTGGGTGGGGGCTGCAGCTGGAGCTAGAAACTGGGGCGTGTTGTTTGCAGGTGCTGCTGCTGTTAAAGCGCTTCAACTGTTAACGGTTGGGGCGGATCGGGTAGCAGTGACGGTGACGGGGCGTCGATTAGGGCGTGCGGCGCGCGCATAAATTTTTATTTTTTTTTTGCTGTTGCGTTTAATGAAAACAATTGAAATTCATCAGTTGGCCGTTGCGCGTTGCCGTCAACAGATACACAGTAACAACAACAACAACAGCAACACGAACAACAACAATATGAACAAGAACAATAACACGGACTGCGACGGCGACGGCGACAGCAACGGGAAATCGCACTAAAAACAACAACGACTTGATGCGAACGCGAGCGGTCGGACGCTCATTTGATTTCTTCTCTATATTCAATTGATATTTGCTATTCCACACTTCATAGATTGCACGGCGGCGCTTACATACACATGCACACACACACACACGCACGCACGCACGCACACAATCAAACAAACATGCACGCATACAGCTGAAGAGGATGCGGTTTCGGTTGTTGTTAATATCGATTGGTTGTTTTTCTGATATCGATATTTCGATATCACTGATTAAGTTTTTAAATGAAATTGCGTTTCTTAAGCCATTTTTTTAAAAAAGGTGATAATTTCTTTATTTAAATCAACTAATTTAGTTGATGGATGACGAGCACTGTTAGCCCACATACCCACGGTTTTACTCAAAATGGTACTGTTTTACTCAAAATGGCACTGAAATTAATTTCCTTTTGCGATATATCTTATCGATTAAGATGGCACCGCTGTACACATGGTTGCATTTTTGTATAACGTGCCTTATTTAAATTACATTTCATGATTTTTCTTATGATAACTGAAATGAACACGAGCTTGATAGAAGCTTAATACAATGACAGAAGATAAATTGAGCAAATCTGTTCACAAACCAAATGTCAGTAAATAATTTATAAAGGTTGCACACGATTTTTTTATTGTTTTTTTTTTTTGCTTTATTTGTATATATTTAGATTGTTGCTACAGATTTAAGATATAGGCCTACTTCGAAAGAGAACAACTTTAAATTGGTCTTGTGCAATATATGTTTGACGGTTGATAAAAGCATTATTTTATTTATTATTTCGATATTATTGAAATCTATAAATTTTTAAATAAATCTTCAATTTTTTTTTTTATTTTTAACAAGTTTGAATATGGGCAGCTTATTTCCCTCTTCATTTTAAAAGAGGATCAATATATTTAAATTACGCTCAAAGTATATGGTTTTCATTTACGACTATCGACAGATGGACCAGATCTGAATCAATTTTGAGCTGTGCGGGAACAAAAGCCGCACTGGAAGTATGAAATATGGTTCAGATGCTCTTATCGTTGTATGGCCAGCGCAGCTGTATTTTATAGTTGCCTGCAGTGGTCGTAAACAAAACAGGAGCAGCAACACCCACCAAAAAAATAAAGAAAACGACTTTAAGCTTCGATAAACAAAACTAATCCAAAACGAGGTGGTGGCCATTCCTCGTGTGCACCTAACAACAACAACAATAAGGGCAAGTGCGGCGTGGGTTGCATGACACTAACTTTTCATACCCTGCACCCAGTTGAAATGGGTATTAACAAGTTGTGTAAATAAATTTTACAGTTTAACAGAAGAATGCTTCTCCGACCACATAAAGTACATATACTCTACATATAAAAAACATCTTCATCTGCTCCGGAGAGAGTCATTAGAAGAGAAATTTCTTTCTCTGTTCAGTAAAACGCTCGATCGACGAAGAAAGTATTTTATTTCCACGTTGCGTCCGTATTTTAAAGTAGAGTAGGATAAAAATCGATGGAAAGAAAAAAATAAATAGCAAATTGGACGCGTAAATATCAAACTCAGATTGTGATAAATTGATCCAATTGAGTATTCGCGCACCGATTACAATCACTGTGTAATTGTCTTGCTAGTGTTTTTTGCTCAAATGTATGTTGCAAGTTGAACGGCTCTTCATTTTTTCGCTGCTCCTCCTGGCCACAAGAAACTAACGAGCAGATGAACTCACACATTCGTTGTGTTATTGCAAATGTGTGGCGTGTTTAAATAAGCTCGAAAATGTTTATTTTATTTACATATATATTTAAAAAAAAAAATTTTTTTATTTGTGTTATAAATAAAGTGTAAAGTGCATTTTGATTTTTAAAAATTTTTGTGCTATAAAAAGTGGTGTTGAGTGAAAGAAATTGCTCTATTGTTGCTGCTACGAAAGCACAGAGTGAATTTTTTTTCGGGGATTTCATTTTCGTTTCCACACACATCAAAAAATTTAATAGGAAAATTATCTTATCACATTTGGTTGATTGAATTGATTGGTATCATAAAGTTATGACACTATTTTTGTATAGAAATACATACTTTCGGATGCTTTCTCTCGGCTCTATCAAGATTGAGACAAGTTTTAATTTTAGTATGTGTATGTCTATACCCAGATAGGGTATTTTCTAGTCGATAACTCTCGACTCGAGAGAGCACCTTTTTTTTTATTAATTCACAAATGCCAGGCAAGGAAAAAAAGAACGATAAATTATGAGCTTGAGATAAAATAAAAAGCGCAAATTGAACTGGACGTAAATTAAAAACAAAAAAGGAAGCAGCGGAAAATAAAACGACCACAGCACAGAAGACGCAGCAACACCTGTACAAGCATATGTACATACAACTGCGACATGTACATGGACATGCAGACATGCATACCTTAACATGACCAGAGGCACAAACAATTTGACGGCCTGTCGGGATGTCAGCCTGGAGCTGGCCGGCCTGGGCTGCGTGCCGAAATCAAAGATAACGACTCATCAACGGCGTCATAAAAACGTGACATCAATTTTATTGCTGCGGGACGTCAGCGACAGCAACATAAAAAAAAACAGCAGCAGCAACAAAAACAGCGATGGCGACGGCGACGTCATCGTTCGCGCGTCGCGACGCAAAAGGTCACGTAAAAGGCAAAGCCAAAAGCAAACGGCAGAGCAGAGCTAAAATCTTAACAGGGCAAATCAAAGCAATGGCGGCGACAGCGACAGCGACAGCGACGCGCGAAAAAGTATTGTGCCATAAGCTGCGGGACAAAAACTAACATAACGCGACGCAACAGCAAAGAATAAAAAAACACAGCCCACTTCACACGCTTAGATCTGATGATTAAAATGATTTTCACATTTAAAACACTTTGATACTATCGTGTTTTGTTTTTTGCAATATAAATTTTTTGTTTTGTTTTCCAATTATTTATTCACATATACAGAGTATTTTCGTGAAAGTATGGTTGTGTGATTCAAGCATTCAACGATCTATAAGCGTGTGAACAGCATAGTATTTGTACAATCAAATTCTTATTGCTGTTTGTTTTTTTTTGTTGCTCCGACTGCGCAGCCAAAAGGGCGCCAGCAAAACGCACAAGGAGCTAGCAAAAGTAAATGAAAAGGCGCAGGCGACAAATGTGTTGCTTACGTAAACTATTTAACGCAGTTATCGAAATACATGCTCAATTGCACACGACTCCAAGGGTCCTGTTTTATTTTAATTGCATATGTTGCTTACTGTTTTGCTATGAGCAGTTTCTCCCTTACGAAGCTAGAAGCAGCCTGACCAATTATGTAGCAGCAGCTGAATTGCTTCAAGTTTGGAAAGCGATCGATTTCTAAGCATTTCGTAGTTTTAAATGGGAACTTCTTAAGAATTTGCCTTGTCTACCATAAAAGTGGCTTTAATACATACGTATAAGTTTTATTACTGTTTGTTTCTTCTTCTTTTTATATCCGAATCTCAACCTGGTGGGGCGAATTAATTAGTCTAGAACTCCGATTGCACAAATACATAATTAATTTGTGAAGCAATTTTATTGTGCATATCCTTTTACAAAACTAACAGAAGAAGTAGTAAAAAGAAAAAATAAAAGGGAATGATAGGGAGAGTTAGAGGGAGGGAGAGAAAGAGCTATAACAATGCAAGCGGAGTAAGCTGTAAAAGAAACAACAGTTCATTCTTCACCCTATCCATTTGTCTGATTAATTATTGAACGTTCCCCAGGCGCGCATTAAAATTCATTTGATGCGTTTCTTGTCGCCTGTGCCAAATTTTGTTACTCTGCCACTTTCTTTTGCTTCAATACACTGAACGAAAAATAAGGCAACATTTTTCTTATATATATTGAACTTTGATAATTCAAGTTTTACTTTACTCGCTGTCTGTATTTTTTTTTTATTTTATATATTGCATATTTTTATGGCTGCAGGGTATCTTCGTTTCCAGAAATCGCGACTGGAATTGTTTCTAGCTCGTTTTTATGTTTTTTTTTTTTATATTTGATTATTTTGTTTTGTTTTTTTTTTTTTTGTTATTTGCTGTTTTGCGCTAGTTGGTTGATAGAATGCTGGGGAATCGCTCAAGGAAGACTGCGCACAGCGAATATTTCAAGTATTTAGACAAGTTTTTTGGTAGTAGCAACATAAATAAATAAATGAAATCAATTCGCTGCTCGTTTTGGGGCAGCGCTTGCGATAGGGGTTACGAATTGCTCATAATCCTGAATGGAGTGAGTGGTCTGGAGTGGAATTGCTGGATGGTCTGCACTGCTGATGGGAAGAGGGTGGATGGGGGGAATTGTAGCGTAGTGGCTCCCAGTTGCTGATTGCCATCGGACGCTCCCCGACGCTCCTGACTCCGTGGCCTGCTATCGAGCACCCCGTCACGCCGCCCACGCACGCACCAAGTTGATTAATTGTCGTCGCTATACAAATACATATACAAATACACATACACATGCAAATACACATACAAATACAAGTACAAGTACAGTAGTCGCTTGGGAGTCCGAACTGACTTGGCCATAATCATGTTGAGTACATTTCAGACGGGTGCGTTTGCGGAACATTTTTGGTTATCACTACTGATCCGAATGCAAGGGAATTGCACAAGACATGTACTGTTTGAGGAGCAGCATTCGCATTAGCGAGCTATCACTGTGGCAGAACAGCACAACAAAAGTGCCTCAAATCACGTACAGCAACGAATGTCGCAGCTGAAACTGCTTACAGAGGTCAACAGTGGGCGGAGGCAGGTTGATTGGGCGTTGCTCGAATGGGTGTCAAGTCTCAGGTAGCTACTTAGATTTCGTTTGTGGTTGCTGCTGCTGCTGCTGCTGTTGTTGTTGTTGTTATTGTTGTTGTTGCTGCTGCTCGCATTAACATAAATAAATCACTTGGCGCCATCAATCAGTCTGTTTGCATTTGGCCACAGAAAGCCAAACGCCGCCAAGCAGCACATTGCACACACACACACACACACACACACATACACGCCAAGCCGCAAAGTGTTTGCCTGCCACAGCTACTTGAGATGTGTGCCACCGCACAATTTGCCTTTGGCATTCTTTGTGAGCGTTGTTGTCGCCGCTTTGCTTTATGCTTACGCGCATATTTCTTTGATTTATCGATGTCTCGACTATTAAGCAATTAACTTTCGGGACAGCCCTTGCCTTGCGTGTCCCTAGACAAGGACCAACCATCCTTAAGGACTTCACGAGCGCACAAGTCGCCATAGCAAAATGGGCAAAGACAAAACCACAAAAAAAAGAAAAGAAAAGGAAAAAGCAAAAACTAAACTAAATAAATAATGTGGCAAATGCAAAAAGTTTGTTGCCACCCTGCGGTACAAAGTGCAAACAAGCAATGGACGATGCGTTGCGGTCATTTTTATTCATTACTCCCCATTTGCCTCGAGCGGAGTGTGAAAGCAGCAGAAGCAGAAACAGCAGAAGCAGAAGCAGGATCAGCGGCAGCAGCATCAGCAGCAGCAGCAGCAACAAGGACAACTTTGGCAAGTAAATAGCTAACCCTGAAAAAACTCACTCTAGAATAAAACTACACACGAAATATGTTTGCATCAAAAATGATGTTGCACAATGAGCAAAGTTAGCTACCAAATTAAGCACAATTTAGCTTCAGTTGTAGTTTAAATTAATTCATCCGACTGCTGAGAAGAGCCCCTAATTAGCCATGCTTAAACTAATATTTAACTAAAGTAACGCTGTCAAAGATAGCTGATTGTTCTCAAGGTCTGGTGTATGCAAATAAATGCTTAATTATGTTCCAACAACAATCCCAATGGTATTGTGCAAAATATGTGTGCTCAGTTCGTTCTAGTTGCCAATTCTGGGCTGATTTATTGGTGCACGCCATCTAGCGGACAGCAGCAACAACAGCCGCCTCATACCCCCGGCGCAAGTAAAGCCATTACACATACGCCACGTGGATGGCATTCACACACGCGCCTATTTACTTATGTGTCCACACACACACACACACACACATGTGTGTATCGTGTGTGTGTGCAGAGATGCATAATTAAATGCCACAGAAATGAGCTTAATAATTACTTAGTTCAACCTAGCAAAAAAACGGGACAAAAAACCTAATAAATAATAATAAGCAAAGCAAAGAGCGCAACAAAAAAACAAAAAAAAAAAAAAATTAAATTAAATGATGAAAAAAAAGACTGCGAAAGCAAGGCACAAATTAATTGAGGCAACACACGTTCGTGTCTATGTGTAAGTGTGCTTGTGTGTGTGTGTGTGTGTGCGTACGAGTGTGTTTGTGTGTGCGTGTGTGTTGTAACTTGCGCCTGAATTAGTTTGGTAAAGTTTTGTGCTTTTTGTGCTTTTTAGTTTGACTAAATTTTTAAAACATTTGAAAGGCAGCTTCGTGCTGGGCAACCACTAGCTATATACATATATATTTATATATATATATATATGTACACACATTTTAAATAGAATCACATTTTACATGCTGCACACACACACACACGTCTGCACACACATTGGAGATCATGTGTCACCAGTTGAAATAAAGCGCATTTAGAAAATGAGACAATTGCTATCTTTGGACAGTCAAACTTTGAAAGTATCTTTGAAAGTATCCATGCAACAATCAGCACAATTTATTTTCAATTTAGAACATGATTTTCATACAACAATTGTATTCAAGAACGATTGTTGGTTGTTTAAGAATTTTCATTTAATTCATGGCTCCTGCAAGCCAAGATTTTTATATTTATTGTTAGAGTAAGACTGAAATTAAATTTTTGCAGAGCGCATACTAATAGCACTCACTGTGGCCACAGGGCAAAGACTTTAACGTTGCCGAAAACTTAGTTTCAATGCGAAAACATAAACAACCAGAAATTTCAGCTTGACTTTTGTACGAGTGTCCAAAATAGACAATGGCCACTTTTTCAAAGCAAACGCGCCCCCAACAGCTTAACGACTATAGCAAAGGAGGAGGCGGCAGCAACAACAACAACCGACCACAACAACAACAACAACAACAACAACAACAACAACAACAACAACAACTATCAGTAACACAACAAAGAATAGTGCAACATTTTCAAGGCAGGCAACAAAACGGAAACAAAGCCGAAAAATTGCCTAAGAGTCGACAAACACACAAAGAGAAGTCACTCGGCCAAAACGTGCAAAAACTATTTTCAAACTTTGGCAACTTGGAAAGGGCAACAATAATAACAACAACAACAACAACAACAACAACAACAGCAACAATAACAACACAATGCGCCAGGAGCCAGTTGCTGGCGACGGGGCTGCCAAAAGTATTTGCAAAGTGAGCGCCAGGCAAAAGTCAAGGGCAGCTAAAGGGACCAGAACCCCAGGGCGGAGAGCCTCAAACCTGAAGCTCCGGTCATAGCGAACAGCAAATAGAAAAAACCCATAAAAACCAAAAAAAAAAACCAATCAATAAATGCGAAAAATTGCCCAATAAACAACAACACACATAGAAAATTTAAAAAAAAAGTCGTATGAGCAACGCCACAACACAACTGCAGCAACAACAACAACAACAACAACAACAACAACAGCAACAATCGGGGCAACCACAGCCCAAAGTAAAAGGAAAGCTGCCTGAAATTCGATTCGGAAAATATATAACTGAAAATCTATAAATTCGGGATATAATTCGAATTATTCATTCGTAAACATGATATTTATTTGTTTAGATTCACAGTTTTGGGAAACTGCTTAAAAGACGAACTCAGTAAGATTTGAGACTGATGTTATGTTACAGGGGGAAAACAGAGTATTCTGCAGTCGTATAGCTGCCGACTGCAAACTCTCTTCCATTTTTATTGTTTTTAATTGAGCACAAACGGCTTCAG
This sequence comes from Drosophila mimica, assembly GCA_037043585.1. Classification (NCBI taxonomy): domain Eukaryota; kingdom Metazoa; phylum Arthropoda; class Insecta; order Diptera; family Drosophilidae; genus Drosophila; species Drosophila mimica. The sequence goes on along the minus strand of JBAMBE010000748.1, from coordinate 5,507,123 downwards.
GACTCGAAATGGCATTTACTTTTGGGCTTGGCTGGCATAAAAAAAGCAAACAAAAACTGATCCTCTTATCAAACAAACTGCTTGCGAAATTGCAAATAAAGTTTCGGATCCTAATTGAACATTAATTGGATTTAACTTTGCCAACTAACGGCGTTCCACTCGGTCTTATTCCATTCCAGCTTTTAGCAAAATATTAGTAAGCCTTACATTAAGACAACTGTTTAGATACATTAAGGAATTGATTTACTTCATTTAATATATTTTTTTTGTTTATTTATTTTATTTAATTTTTTTTTTTATATTTATTTATTGTCGATTAATATCAATCGATAAGAAACAACTCAAATAGTCAAGTATCTTATGCTAAGAAATCTTAAAAATCTTGTAGATATTTTAGTATTTTTTAAGTTATTTATAATATTAATTTTATTTTAAATTAAATTTAATTCAAATTTTTTTTATTTTGTATTTTTGGTGTCGACTGATTTTAGTTGACAATAAATAAATAAATAAGTCTATATCTATGTAATTGTAGCTGATAAAGATAAATACTTATAAATTTATATAATTTATATATTTTATTCACTATATCTGACTTACTTTATTCCATCTATTAATTTATTTCTTGCAAAACTTTTATTGATTAATTTAAGTTATTTTATTTATATTATTTTCTATTTATTTTACAAAGTAAAGTACATTCCCAAGCTATTCATAGATACAAATTGTATCTTTCATATCTTGTTAGCAATATTTTCACAGAGCAAACATATGAAATTCAATTCGAATATGCGACTAATGCTGGCCTCCAGAGTAAGTAAATAACACAAGGATCTACAGTGATTAAACTTGATATGCGATGACTAATAAATGTTAACTGAAAGTCCTTTTTGCTCTACCCACAAACTTTTGAATGTATCCTTTTCGTGCTTTTGATGATATCGCACAATCTCTCCCATCTCAGCCAACTGACAGCTGAACCTTATTCATGTTACTGTTACTGCAACTGTTCGAAGTCATGTCCATGTCCATGTCCATGTCCATGTCCATGTCTATGTCCTGGTCCTCCTGCTAGTGTTGCTACTGCTGCTGGTTCAGTGCCCACTTACAAATTGAGTAACACACCAAAGCTAAGTGATGGATGTGTTGCCTGTGAGGCTTCAGGTTTCACAGCCATGCAACATCCACAAAACGAAAATCGACAACGACTGAGAGAAAGAGAGCGCGAATCAAAGAGAGAGAGAGTGACAAAGAGAGAGAGAGAGAGAGAGATGGAGCAAATTGAGAAACTTAGCTTAGATTTTGGCTCTTCATCAGTTGCCGCTGCCACAAAACTTTTGGCACAGTCAATTGCGGCAAAATGTCACTCAATTTAAAGTTGCCAATACTAACTGACTATCTGACTATTGGTCATTCTGTCCTCATCCTCATCCTCATCCGCTCCACACAACACCAACACCGAGTGACCAGCCAACGTACCTTTTGAAAACACTTGCAACTTTTATTTGCCGCAAGTTGGCGCTGCCCATTGAAATGTTGAAAACGTTGCAAGCGTTGTCCTCGTCTTGCACAATGGTCGAATGGACCAATCTTGTTAACTCTACAAATTGCAATTCGTGATACTTATGAGAAATAATACTTTGTTGTCGGACGACGCAATCCAAAATAGGAAATAGGAATTCTAAGAATTTAAAAATATTATTAATAAATTTGACAGCAAATGAAGCCATATTACAAATGTCGTCCACTTCAGATGGGGTATGTGACAAATATCCAATTTTAAGTTACATTTTGACAAATATTTTGTTTTTACTTTGCACTTAATTAGCGTTCACTGATCAGTGGGCCCACTGTGCTAAGAGGGCAATTCACAAAATCGAAATTGAAACCAAAATCAAGCGTAAAATTCATTTGAAATGTTCGCACCGAACCAAACCATTCCAATCATTCTGACACCTTGCCACCACCAACTGCCACCGAAGTAAGTGTTAAAAATGAAAAAAAAAAAAAAATAAAAGTAAAGGAATTTTGGCATTTCTTGGAAAGCCAGGGCTGACTGAATGCAATCATCGATATCAGCTATTTATTGGCTTCAGAAATGGGCAGCATTTCTTGTATTCCCATTGTTAGCCATTGTTGTGTGAGACTTGAATTTATATTGACGTATCTGAAGTCTTTTTTCAAGGATTATCTTCTGTGTTAACTTTGAAAATATTGTGTTAAAGGAAAATTAATATCTTATCTTTTTTAAAAATAATGCACACAGAAATATTAAATAATCTACATTTTTGACACACGGAAATGGGGGAGACAAATTGAGTTTTTTCCTTGCAATTAGGGAACATGCTCCAATTGGCGTTTATTGATGATGGCAATCTAATTATGATCGAAGTACTTGAATCTTAAATCGAGACCAATTAGATGTTAAATCGAATTACTCTTAAGGCTTTGGGGATGTTAAATGTATCTGCTTCGAAGCCGATTTGCAGCCCTGTATTTCGGAATTTAACCTCTATTTAGGACCGAGGGCGGGTGAGTTGGCAGAGGGTTAGGTTAGGTTCGCACCGGGTTTTGCTGCTTGCTGTGTGTGTGTGGGTGTGTGGGAGGGGGGGTGTGGCGCGTATATGGGTAATTGTTGGCCCGCTTGATTTGATTGAAAGTCGTGGCAAGTGCCGATATAGAGGCAGAGAGAGAAAGAGAAAGAGAGATACAAAGTGAAAGAGAGAGAGAGAGAGGGAGAAAAGGACGGTGTGCTTGTGAGAGGGCGTAGTAGAGGCGTGGTGCCGAGCTCGGCATATGATTGTGTAATTGATTTTATCAATAGCCAGGCAGCGCAAGGACAAAGGATGCGCCTCCAAGTGTAGATAGTGGTGCAAGTGTGTGAGTTGTTTTTCGGTAAATTTGCTGTCTTGGCTAAAGTTAAGTATTTCCCAGTCAAACGAAAACCAATTACCAGCAATGCGGTGGGGCATGGGGTGTGCCTGAGTGTGGGTAGGGGTGGGGTTGGTTTGTGGTGGGGTGGGGATACGGGGCGCGACACGCACGTACGCATTGTAATTTTCTTCTTTTTTTTTACATTTCTTTCTCTATTTTTAGGGCTTTGCGCTGGCGCCATTAAAAACCATCAGCCAAATTCTGACCATTGCGACTTTTGTTGTAGCCCTTTTGGCCTTCCTTTTCACTTATGCCAACTCCTTTCTGTTTGTGCTTTTGATTTTTTTGATTTTCCTTGGCATCACTTCCCGTGTAATTTGTTCTAATACGATTTCGCCATTCACAAAGAAAAGAAGCAAAAAGAAAAAAAAAAGAAAAAGAAAAACAAATAAAAGCAGCCCTAAATAAAAAAAATTGCGGCCAAGTGCAAAGTAAAGCGAAGCAAAGCAATCTTTGGCCCCAGACCATCAAGCTCATTGGCATCCACATCGATTTTCGCCTCGAAAGTGGATTGCTGGATGGGATAGAAAAATCCGCATTGAAAATGGGCCGCGCATCTATTTCCATATAAATTGGCTGTCGTGGAGCATCCAACGCTTCGGGCCGTATCGCGCCAAGCAACTTTGCCAATAATAAAGCGCCATTAGTGCTGCTACATAAAATGGAGTCGGCACTCGGAGTGAGGGTATCCCTTTGGGGGCAGGGTTATGCTGGGGAAACGATGACTGCTTGCCACTACGCATTGGGGGGGGGGGGGGAGGGGAGCGGGCTGCCTGTAATGGAGCCGACAGATAAGCTACACCAGAGGTGTGCCCACTTCGTACGCAGGTTTTTTGAAAAACAACTAAAAACAAAGCTAAAACTCAACTGCAGAAAGAAGCAACGAATATGAAATCGATACATTGAAAAAAATAATTTTATTATTTAATTAACTTATTTTGTACCATTTTGTTGATTGTTTTTGTAGCATATAATTTTAAGAGGAATCTTAGCTTGTGATTTAAAAATAACAATGTCGAATTTGCTATAATTTGATTAATAATCGAGAGCTGAAATATGCTCAGGGGATCGAGAAATATCCACTTACTGAGCTGAAAACCTTGGCTCCACCAATTTAGCGGTACACTTGGGAAAAATATAACATTTTAATTAATTTAAAAAATCTATTTAGTTTAATTAAATAAGAAAAAATTGAGTTACAAAGGCAGACAACAGCTGAACTCCAAAATGAAAGTTCAGAGAGAAAATATCATTACTATTTTGTAAATTTTAAAAATTCAAAATTTTTTAATGTTTTTTTTTTAGAAGTAAAGTTTTGCATTTCTACTAATTACTATTAATTTGTGTATTATTTTTTTTGCATTTTAAAATTATGTCTAGAAACAAGAATATTTTCGGTTTTCATGTTTCATTTTGAACTTTGGATAATATGCCACAAAATCAAGTCGATTTTTTTGTTTTGTAATCGTTTCTTAAGCTAATTTGAATAATAATCAGTGAAATAAATGTAGTAATTGGAATATGTTATTTTTTGAAGTGTACGACAAACATAATCTCAGACTTATTGCAACGCGACTCTGAGTTAGGTGCCTTTAAAAGGAGAGCAGAAGTACTATTACAGATAACATAGACAATTGAAGCACCGCAGCAATTTATGTGGAATATTGTTTATGTGTGCCAGTTTGTTATCGGATCTCTAAACACACACACACACACACACGCACACACACGCACACACGCACACACACGCAATCACACACGTAGACGTGGCAAGTGTAGCATACTTTTTGGCGCGCCCAACGCTGAGGGTGCCGATAAGCAGAATCGTCATTGTAGTCCTCCTCCATCTCCTCCTCCTCCTCCTCCTCCTCCTCCTCCTCGTCGTCGTCGTCGTCATTGGGCGTCTGGAGCTTGTTATGGTTAAAGTTTTAGTGGTTGTTGTTGTTTTTGGTTATTGTTTTTGTTTTTGTTGCTGCTGCTGCCGAATATTTTATAGCTGTCCACTTCCGTATGTAGCGCTGCGGGTCTTTTGCGTTTGCCTGTAGCCTCCGCCCCGCCAACCACAAGCCACATTCCCATCCCCATCCCCATCCCCATCCCCATCCCCATCCCCATCCCCTCATATTAGAAATGCCAGTTACACTCGGAAAACATTTGCCCAGGGGCTGCTGTTGCTGGTTGTTGTTGCCATTGCTGTTGCTGATTGTTGTTGCTGTTGCCGTAACGGCAATCAAGAAAAGTGTTGCGAGATTTTTATGGGGATCATATGAAATCATTTTGGACACAAAACTCATAGCCGGAGTGCGCATATTTCGACCATATATAGGCCCCATAGAAGGCCACAAATATTTTATAGTGCTTGCCCACGCAATTTTTCCCGTTTCTTTTTTTTTTAACGTTTCACTTCTGGTTGCATGTCCATGTCCAAGTTATGACGCGAAAGGTAATCAGTTAATTTAATATGCATATTACTTGTGTTGGTTTCATGAACCCGTTAATAATGTCTACAATTCCATAATGAAGTTGAGCTCAAGTATGTAACAGGCAGAAGGATTCCAGAAGTATCAGCCGAGTTGACATAGCCATGTCTGCCTATATTCAAAATCAAGTTAATTGAATTTTTATCGAATATCGATACAAATCGATAGCCTTTCAATTTGTATATATCCATATACCCATACATATGTTTGTTGAAAATATGGGTACCATATGAAAATCAAGTTAATTTAATTTGATCGAATATCGATACAAATCGATAGCCTTCTAATATGTATATATCCATGTACCCAGACATATGTTTGATGAACTGCAAATATTTGATTATCTCAGCTAGAGTATTCTCACTCGTCGATATATATATATATACGAGTATATATATATATATATATATATATATATATATTTCTCTAGATAAACTCTTCCTATCTACAGCTGACTGCAATCAGAGCTGTGTCCAACTATCAAGCTTGGAGTAAACATGAAATCACTATCATTCTTATCACGAACATGTTTACCACTGTCGTATCTGTGGCATGCAGATGTGATAGTGGATTTTAGTCATATATGTTTTCAGACCATTCGATTAACGGGTTTTTTCTTTCTTTGTTTGCTTAACGAAATCCAAATCCAAATGTAAGTGAAATCCAATTGTTTAATTACAGTAAACAGTGAAGTTTGCATCTCTTATTTCCGGCTTCCGATTTCCCCACAAGGTGATTAAGTATTTATGTGTTTAAATGGTTTTCGCTTAAAACAATAGCAAAGCATTTTGCATAACATGCAAAGGGAGGAGAACGAAGACTTTTGAAACCTCTCAAAATATATACTCAGAATCTACCAACAATTTATGGAATGTAATGTTTATTACAAATTTGCATTATCATAAGACAAACTTTGGTTTTTGCTGCGCACATTTTCAACGCTTCATTGAATAGGTGTGCGTGTGAGTGTGTGTGTGTGTGTGTTTGTGTGTGTGTGTGTGTGTGTGTGTTTGTGTGTGTGTGTGTGTAAAGTGTAAAGTAATCATTGAGCATTCACTGAAAGTGCCCCGTGGCCAATGATGCGGCACTTTTGTGTAAGACACGCGCACACACATGCGCAAACTGTGTGTGTGTGTGTGTGTGTGTGTGTGTGTGTGTGTGTGTGTTGGCCAACGCTTTACACATAATACAAACTCAATTAATAAAGTTTACGACCGCAGCCAGCGGAAAAGTGCGTTGATGAGGCGTAAAAGAGCTTAACCCTTAGGCACCAAAAACCTTAACCCTTATCCCCAGGCTGAGCGTGCACCTTGCTGTGTAAAATAGTAATGGCTAATGGCATTTGTGGAGCGTGTAATCGATGCCAGGCGACGCCACAAATGGTCAACCTTTAAAATGGCTTGATATTTGATTAGATTGCCCATTGATGAGGCACTCAACTGAAAGGCACAACAAATAAACACACACAGACACACAAACCAAATTGCGTAAAAATTATGTAAATAACCGCAGTTGAAGCCGAAGCTCCTTCTCCAAATCCATAACTGAGGATCTGCTAACGAGCCGACGTTGTCGCTGGCCACGAAACAAAGGAAAAGCAAAAGCAAATCCAACAATGCAAATCCTCCACAAACAACAATTCACTGATGATAATCTAAGTCAGGTAACGAGCCGGCCCCGAGCTTCCGACACGCATTCAGCGCTGCCGCCTATCCGACCACCACCTCCCACAGCCTCCCACACCCCGCACACCCCACCGCCCCACCACCCCTCTAACCAACAGAAAAAAGCCAACCACCCGTTGTGTTTTATGTTAATGAATTTATTTATTATTATTTCATTTTTTTTCATCCTCGTCGTCCTGTTACATTTTTATGGAGGTCTTGCCTCAGACGCACCCCCGCACACCCGCCCACTCCCCTGGATCGCCCATTCCCCTCCCTAATATGCTGAAAATTAATTTTGTGTAGCACCCGAGTAAAACCAAAAATGTAAGCCATAAAAGCCAACATGCGGCAAACAATGCGCATACGCCATGTGAACCGCCTTATCGGTCATAAACTACACACACATATGTACACACACACACACACACACACACATACACATACTTGCTACGTGTGCAACTCAGGGCTGGCTGTGTCAGTTGCGTTTACAGTTCAACGCTGTTTCAATTCACTTTTGAATTGTGCCCCCGATTGTCGCGTTGCCCATGAAAATGAAAATGGGTCAAGTTCAGTTTTTGAGACCTGAGTTCATAAACCGATCTGCAACAGCCCTGGCAGTAATTTTTTCTAATCCTCTTGTTTCATCATCAGCAACAAAACAACATCAAATAACAACAAAGAACAACAACAACAACAGCAGCAGCAACATTTACAAATGTCTCCCTTTGGACGCCGCCAGGCTAATTACAGCCACTGTGCGCGCAGCCACGCCCCCTTTGCCCGCCCTTGCCGCCCACATTAGCTAATTATTTAAAATGCTCGCAGACATTAAAAAGCACTTTCACCGAAAAACTGGAATGATAATCGCTGACGTTACGTCTGCGTTACGTTGTCTTTACCTAATACACCCCCTCCCCCTCCCTCTTCCCTTACTCTTCCCTTCCTCTTCCCTTCCTCTTCCCTTAGCCATCGCTAAGCCGTTGTTGGTGCTTTGGTGGCTTTTTTGATAATGACACTGATTAGTCAGCGCTTACGACAACTTCACGACGTCTTCGTATGTTTTTTTTCGCTCTGTTTTTGTTTTATTTTCACTTGTTTCGTCTCTTTTTCCTTCTCTTTCTCTTTTTCTTTCTCTTTTTTTCTGCTTCTCGTTCTTTTACTTGTTCTTGTTCGAGTATTCTCGGTCTGTTTCTTATCTATGATGGCACTGCTTGTCGCCTGTTAACGGTCCCTGGAACAGCTATCAGAGACTTTAAAGCCTTCCATCCGAATGACGCAATCACCCAATCCTCAAATACTTTCTCTCTCTCTCTCTCTCTCTCTCTTTCTGGCTTACTATTACACTCATATATCAGCATGAACGACCTTTCGCACAATTTGCCAATTTTGGGCTGTCCATTGGCCAAAAAGGCCATCCGGTTCCCCTCTGTCCCCAGCACATATGCACAAATATCCACAACAGCCGTGCCAAATTTAGAACTAATTAATCTTTTATTCCCGTCTCCACATATTTCACATACACTACAAAAAAAAAAAAAAAAAAAAAAAATTGAACGTATTTTAATAAAATCAACATATGGATAACTTATCCTATGATTCAAAAAGTACATTTCTAAAACAGATTGTTGTGTTTAAAAAAAGAAGGGTTTTCTATTCTCAATTGATTGGAAAATTTTGCTCAAATTTAAAAAAAATGTTGTCCAATTTCCCAGTTCTTTTTTTAACGATTGTTGTTCGCCAAATTAACCATATTTCTGAAAAATAGAAAAAATCTACTTCAAGCATTTTTTTAAGTTTATTTTGAAATTTATGAAAACCGGAAAATTTGTGCAAATTTCAGAGCAATTTCTGAATTACAAGACAATTTTTTTTCTCAGTGTACTAGTGACGAAGGCAACATAATTCTCGTGAATGTTGTTACTTCTATACCCGACAAAGTATCTGATCCTGAGATTGTTACCACTGTTGATGCAAAACACTTAAATGCTAATTTATCAGCCCAATCAGATGGTCACTTAACCAAATCTACAGCTCCGTTGCATGCCACTGTTAAGGGCAATATAACTCTTAGTGTACCCTGACAAACAACAACAACAACATATTTGTGTCCATTGATATCACATCTGATGATGTCAATGAATTTATTCGTGTTATTTCTAAGGCCAAGATTATTTAAAGCTGTTAACTATTGTTAGGCCCAATACGATTCATCGGTGAATTTCCCATATTTTCAAGTGTGTAAATTTTTTAATAGCTGTACTTTTTAATTATTTCGCTTCAAATGAAATATTTATGTTCCCACCTAATCAGCTGCATTCATGGCTAAGACTTTCATAGATTTGTTTGTTTGTTTGTTTTGAGAGCATGATATACGATAAATAGTAAAATGAAGGGGGGGGGGGGGGGGGGGGTGCGGATGGGGCTAAAACAAAAATTAGCTAACGCTGTGTGTGTATTCTATAAATTATGTGAGCTCTCGACTATTTTTATGTCTGAGCATAAACATTTCCATCATTTCAGATATGTATTTTTGGTGTAGTCCTAGGTTTTGTCTGCATTGTGCAAAACAAACAAAATTAAATGATGTAAAAACAAATATCTTGGGCACACCGAAGCTTAGATACTCTTCTCCTTCTCTGCCATATCAGGTTGTGAGGCTGACCAACAATATTTATATATTAATGGGATCCACGATGAATTGAGCAGACCCAGCACAAGTGGATAACAACAAATAGAAATGCCGAAATTGTTGTGAGCTAATTTCAATTACCTAATTGCTGGTAGTAAACTTAAATCAGTCTTAAATTCAAATTTGATAAATTGTAATCAATTTTGGGCGTAAACACAAAGGCAAAATAAACACCGGAATCCGAAAATTTGTTAATGAATAATGATTATTTTTTAGTTGTTCTTTTTAACACAGTGCGAAGAGCAAATGTTAAATTCACATTCAAGTGATTCGAATGGCGCTCATTTGAAGCAAGCATTCGATACAAATAAGTTTATTTATTGCGCAATTCATTTATAATTTTATGGTTTAATATTTTTCTAGTTTATTGGCAATTTTCTATTCAACTTTAAGGCATTAATCGGCAAAATGAACTGAAGACTATTAAGCCAAAGAGAGTGTAGAAAGATTGTAGAATTCAAAATCAAAATTGCCAATCGAATACACAACATACTGAATTTCTGGAAAGAACAACAACTTTTATTCGAATTTTGACTCAGAATCAATTTGAAATAAACTTTTCTTAATCTTAAACATGAATCACTTAATTACTTAATAATATGGTATAAGGTATTTATTTATTGTTCATGGAGTTAAGTGAATTTAAATTTAGGTTGTATCAATGTGCTCCACATCCTCCAGGTGAGTTTTCGAAAATGGTGACTCAAAGTTATTCAATTGCTCAAAGAAGAGGCAAATGTGTCCCAGCCAAACTCAACAATTCTTATTCAGAGCACGTGGCTTGACTGGGGAACATTCACCTCTTCCAAGACCAAATGTGGGCTGTGAGAAGGTTGGAGGAACATGAAGAATATATATAATATAAATACACTAAACAAATATTTAAGAAGAGGTTTGCGAAAGATGAAGATCTTTTCAAAATAAATACGCTTAACAAAAATTTAATAAGAAGAGCTCTGAAATTAAAATTGTGAAAGATTCCGATTTTTTTTAATGCCTTTTAGTGGGCAGAACTTGTGAGAAAATAATCTTTTTGATTTGAATTTTCTTTGTTACTAAAATCCACATGGATTTGGTGACCAGGTCAAAGTTCTGATGATTTTATTATTGATGTTTCTGCTCTCTCTCTCTCTCTGTCTCTGTTTCTCACTAGATATGTCTAGCTTTTTGTCTCAGGCCGTCTCCTTCAAATTAACACTTATTGGCTGCTTGGGTCCGGGAGCTATAAAAACTGACTGAGCAATTAACAAGCGTGCCAAAACAACAACAACAACAACAAAAACAGCAACAACAACAAAAACAGCAACAACAACAACAACAAATGTAAAAAAAATACGAAAGAAAATAAAATGTAAATTCCTAACTCGGCGAGCAACTCTCAATGAATGCCGTATACGGCAGGGCGGCAGGACACCCATTACACGCCGGGTGGATGGTGGAGGGAGGGGTCGGTTTCGGGGGCGTCGCGACGGTTCCGTGGTCCGTTATGTGTTTTTTGGTGCTGCTGCCGAAGGTGATTACGTCATTTAAAGACACGCAACTTGGCAAAAGGCAAATGTTTTCATTATTATGTTACGCGAGTGCTGCTGCTGCTGCTGCTGCTGTTGTTGTTGTTGTTGTTTGTTGGTTTGTTTGTTTGGTTGTTTGATTGACTGACTGACAGCAGTGCGTACGTCAGACCAAGTGCTCAATGCTTGACGCACGCGAAGTTCATTCAAGCAATCTAACATGCATTCAGATACGTATTTTTCTGCATTTGATGGGTTTTCTAAATCGAGTTTTGCTTTTCATTTACCATCTTTAAGATATTTTCAACTAGTTTTTTCTCATTTTATTTTGGGTTTTTTAAATTTTAAACGCCTGATATTAGGCAATGCTTATTCTATGTAGTTGAAGTTTTGGTGTTGTTGCTGTTGTTGCTGTTGTTGCTGTTGTTGTCGTTGTTGCTGTTGTTGTCGTTGTTGCTGTTGTTGCTGTTGGTTGTTGAGTAAGTTCTTGTCCGTGGTGCAGCTTTTAACACGCATACAAACGCAGCTAACACTCAAACAAATGCGTCTGCTCTCAGCTCGGTCGCTGTCTGTGTGAGTGTGGTGAAAAGCTTGTCTTCGTGTGCCATGCTGTGCCGTGGTGTGTTCTTGTTCCTCTGCCTGTGGTGAGTTTTTGCATTGGGCTGCGCTAGTGTGCGTTATATAAGTCGGCTATGAACCGCATCCCGCTGCTCTCCCCACATGTGACGTGCAGAACACACATACATATATATATATATTTATATTCACCACAGGCTGAGTTGGCAGCTCTATGCAGCCATTCATACTGCATGGGCCAGTACTTGTCTGTGTGTATGTAGTTGTCACACACACACACACACACGCACACGCAGAGGGAACAGGACTGAGAGGGAACTGGGAACTGAGACACACGGCTCTCATCTGGCACACCATTAAATGTTTGCTGGTTGGTTCGCTCGTGGAACGTGGCAACGCTTTCAGTCGTTGATTTGACCGCCAAACAAACGCAACGCAACACGCGGGTGCCACGTCGAACGTACACAAGAAAACAACAAGAGCAGCAACCGCAGTCAAAACGCAGCCAACAACAAATAAGCCAACAAAAAAAAAAAAACAGCAACAAATCATAATAATCAAATATATTTAATATAAATGGTTTTTTTTTTAAATTTTTTTTTCTGAAATTCCAATTTTTTGCACAATAAGTGCCTTCAAAAAATTGTTGAAAAACTCAATAAAGTTTTGAAATGTAAGGAAAACAAGTGAAAGTTAAGAGATAAACAAAAGTCCACAAAATAAACAATTCAAATGACAACAAAAGCAAACAAAAATATGCCAACATTGCAATTTGCAAATGAAAACATAAAACAGAAAACACACTCAGCAGCAACAATTCACAATAACAACAATGATAACAACAAGAGTAACAACAACAGCAACAATAACAATAACAATAACAAAAGCCAAACAAAAGTGAAGCTAAGCAGCCAATGATAAAGCCGACTCACAAAACAAAAGGACAAAACATCAAGTGTTTATTTGTTACTTGCGATAAATATGTGTATTTTTTATATTCGTATTTGTGTGTGTGTTTTTTGTTTTTAGTTTTTTCTTTGTTTGTGTTGGTGTTGGTGTTGCATGCTTTTGTGCTGCGCCAAACCCTAAAACAGATTAATTTTTTTATATTTTTTTTGTACACATAACAAAAAAGGGATCCCCGTCGAGTTAAACTATATATATATGATATATATATATATATATATATATATATATATATGTCTCTGAGGAGGGGTTGGCATCCGAAACGCTTACAAGACTTGACCCAAATTTACGTAGTGCGGTCCAGCCAAAGCAGCTCGAACGGGCTGCAGGTGGAAGCTGCGATGTGACTTGCACAGTCAGCCAGCTAGCATACACACACACACACACACACTCAGACACACACACATACACACACAAAGAGAGAGACACAAGCATACAAAGAGACAACGTGCAAGGATTATGTAAACAAAAATAAGTTGATTCGCTTCCACGGAAATAGCAGGTGCTGCTGCTGCTGCTACTGTCTGTCTGTCTGTCTGTCTATCTGTTCGTATGTCCACCTGTCAGTCTGTCATATTGTAAGTCTGTCACTCTGATGAGTTGCCTTTTCTCTGTGAACCCTCTGAACCCGCAGCGCACTCTACCTCAATGGGTGCAATCACCCACACAAAAGCCATGTAATCATAATAAATACAAAGTGAACAAAAAAAGAAGAAGAAGAAATATATATATATATATAGATATATATATATAGGAGACAGGTGGGTGTGAAGGTGTGGTAGGGCTTTGGTACGTGGGTAGGTGTTGCAAGTGCAACTCAATATGCGGCTGGATGCCATAATGCTTGCGTGCCGAGCGTCAATCGAGTGCTGCCCATTGTGGCAACAACAACAACAAGAACAAGAACAACAACAAGAAATGCCACAGCCACAGTTTCGGCTACTGCCTTTTTAATTTACATCAATTACTAAACAATTGGCCATGCAGCAAATCGCTTTGCATTCTGAATTTTGAATTTGTCAGTTAATTGGCAATCCGTTTGCCACTCGCAGCAATTTTAATTCGATTAAGTGCAATTTACACAATTTAATTACAATTTGTATCTGCCGCAATAAGTTGGCTATGACTTATGACATTCGTTGCCAGCTCAAATGGTTCAATATAAAAAAATTAAAATGGTTCAATTGGTTTACGATAATATCTAGAAATGCGCAGACATTTTTCGCTGAGATGATGAAAATCTTTCAATCGTAATAAGTAAAATTTACAATATATAACATATAATATATAAAATATTTTTTTTAAAGATAATAATCTTTCAATCGTAATGTGTAAAATGTACAGTAAATAAATTCATATATATAAATGTATATTTATTTTTTTTTAAGAATCCATTTTCAGCCCATGTTTTGCACATTTTTTGCCTTTACTACCCACTTCAAGATTTTGCTGTGCATAATATTTCAACAATGACAGCAGCCAAATAAAAATGAAATTATAGCCGAGTGTGCTCCAGACTTAAGTTAGCGACTTGAAGATACCCTGTAATTCAGATATGACACTGTTCAGATGAATGCGCTTAAGAAAAAGAAAAAGAATTGGTGTAACTCTCCACATAGCTATATTTGAATCATATTTATATAGAAGATCACATTACACACATATAGATATATAGATATATATATAGATATACTGGCTAAATCAATATGCTTTGTTTTGATGTTTAAATTAATGTGGCAAGCAATCGCAGTCATACGAGAATTTGTTATGACTGGTCGGCAATTCGAGTGCCGCACAAATATAATTTACAATCCATTTAATTCAAATAACTCGCTGGGTTATGGGCTTATTGTGGGCTAAGGGGCTTAGGGGCTTAGGGGTAACAGCGCCATTGCGACAAAGTTGCCAGTGTTGGCAAGTGCAGAATGTACATGTTCAAAGAAGGAAATACAAAAAAAGTGTAGCATACTTTCAGGCAGCAGATCTTTTGAGGGTAAAAGATGAACACAAAAATGCTGCAATAAAACTGCAATAGCATGAGAAATAAACGTTGCAGCTGAAACAAAAGTAACACTCACACACATAACGCATAAAAACACACACACACACACACACACACACGCACAGGCATACACACACATGCAAAGTTAGATAGACATTCATTTAGATAAAAGAGTCGAGTTACACCTACGAGTCAGCCGGAGGCACGATTTGAGTGGGTGGCAAGGGTTGGTGCTGTTGCTGGTGCTGGTGGTGGACTATCTGCATCTCTGTCTAACACTGCATTAGCAGCCAACTGTGAACGAAATAAACGTAAAAATATTTTTAGTGCGAAAATTTTTGCAAAGAGCGGATAGCGCGAACTAAAATACTGAGAAAACTTTTCGCACGGCATAACACACAGACGCACACAGACAACAGGCATACAAACACACACACGCACATACGCACACACACACACACACTCGACCATACGACCACCTGACAAGATAACGGACAGCCATACACACACACACACATACATACAGGTAAGTCGGAAATGCCAATACCTTGTGTGCCAAAAAAAACAAAGTCACCCGAGGAGGGTCCGTTTGTGTTGTAATAAATGTCTGTGTGTGTGTGTTGGTGTGTGTAGGAGTGAATCTGTGGGTGTGGGTGTGGGTGTGTCTGTGTGGGATAAAGGTGCTGTTACTGTTGCTAGTGTCCGTTTCGGTCAGTTTTTGTAAGCAAACAGCTACAATATTAACTACAAATAATGGAATGCAATTTTCAAAGATTTTATATATATATATATTTATATATATATATATATATATATATACATATATATATCTTTATTTATTGTTAATCCTAGTCTATATCAGAAACAGCATACATTCATGAATGAAATATTTATTTGAGCTTAAATCTTTAAAAAATGTTAGTTAATGTTCAGATATTTTATATTTAAGAAAAATTTAAGGTTCTTAGATGCAGAATTGTTTGTATAAATTAAAATATGTTAATAGACCGATTTTTATTTTTATATTGTATGAATCGAAAGACAAATTAAGTAACTGTTTATGTTAGGTTAGTTCTGAAGAATATGTAAACGC
Organism: Drosophila mimica; assembly: GCA_037043585.1. Classification (NCBI taxonomy): domain Eukaryota; kingdom Metazoa; phylum Arthropoda; class Insecta; order Diptera; family Drosophilidae; genus Drosophila; species Drosophila mimica. The sequence goes on along the minus strand of JBAMBE010000748.1, from coordinate 5,491,208 downwards.
AGCAGATACTTAAGATGCCTGTGGCACATCAAAGAGTGTTGCCTACTTTTATGCGCTGGTTAAATGTGTGGTTTTGATTTTTTGGCTGCTGGCCCGCACTTTGCGTGCCACAACTTAATGGCACAGTGGCAACCTTGATAAAATAGTTGCGAGTAGTTGTTGTTGTTTGTGCTGCCGTTGTCTGCGTCTAAAATTAACAACATTTATTTCATTGCATTTTTATGCGCCTCATTGTGGGTGACATTGTCAACATTGCCGCTGCCGTTGATGTTGCCGTTGCCGTTGCTGTTGCCGTTGCTGTTGCCGTTGCTGTTGCCGTCGTCATTGTCATCGTCACTCGTGTCTGTGCCAAGCAAAACAAAGGCAACTTATTTTTATGCGACGCGCGTCAGCCGCAGCAGAAACAACAGAGAGCCAACAGCAGCAGTGGCAGCAACAACAGCAGCAGCAGCAGCAGCAGCAGCAGCAGCAGGCACCAACGCCACAACGTATATTGCTATAAGCCATCCAGCTCCTGCCCGAATCCCTTTATCGTTCATCTTCATATGCAGGGTTAAGTTTTTTGTCTTTTTTTTTCTTTTTGTTTTGTTTGAGTTTTTTATGCGCTTTTGTTAGCAACAGCTTCTCGTTCTGGCAAATTTTTAGTTGTTGCTGTTGCCGTTGGCAACTGTCATGAAAAGTTCGAGTCTAGAGTTGGCCTGAAATGTGTAAAATGTGAGCTGTGTGTGTGTGTGCTGTGTGTGTGTGTGTGCGTGTGTGTGATATGTTGTGTCGTGTTCATTATTCGATGTCAGCTACGGCAAGGCTGTTCCTCAAATTGAACAGCAAGCAAAGCCAGCCCTGCCAGACTCATCAAAATGTCGACTTTTTGGCTTAGAGTTGGATATCATGCAAATTGCACAACTGAGCAAATTAATTATCTCTCAGTGAGAGGGAGGGGAAGAGGAACGTGATCCATTATGATAAATGCATTGGTAAATGCATTGCACAATGGATCAATCAAAAGACCCTGTCATCCCGTCAATCTAGTCCATCAGAATTTCGTGATTGATCCGAATGCGGAAATAATTCTGCTCATAACTATTCAAAAACACACATCATGTGCTCCACTGACAATAATATATTAAATACAGTATTGTTTGGCTTTATACATATTATAGAGGAAAATAGTTATATATTTTCAGTAAGCGTAGACATTTTATTCAACTATCGTGCTGTGAAAACTTAAGGAATTAAATATAAATGCTTAACGCAATAAAATAATAGTGAGAATTGGCGCTTTCCTTGTTGTTATTGGCATAATTTTTGCTTGTTCTTTTTTTTTTTTGTCTTAAACAAATATTAAAAAGCAAATTAAAATACTTATGGAAAAGTTGTGAACAACAAAACTTGAGCAACTTAAAAGTTTGGCCCTAAAGAGCAATACCAGCCAAGTGTAGTCAAGAGGTGCGGTAATAAAAAAAAACACCAGCAGCAGCAACAACAACAACAACAGCAACAGCAACAACAACAACAACATGGGAAAAAAGAGCTCGAAATTGAAACAGGATACCATCGATCGCCTAACAACCGACACATATTGTGAGTATCCATCTATCAACAATATATTTAAATATAGATTATAATTATTTAAATTAATGTCACACATCAATCAAACTAAACAATTTCAATAATACCCAAATACAAAGAGCCAAAAACAAAAAAATACATTTATATACATATAGAGGGGCACAATAGATCTATTATATCTACAAAACATACATACATATATGTAGAAAGTGCAGCAGTTTTGTGGTTGCAAAGTGCAACGCTTGCGTCGCTAATGTAAACAGTTTTGCCACAGTTTGTGCAACCTTTTCTATGTTAATTGTTAGTGTTATTGTTGCTGCCACTTTAGCAGTGGAGGCAATTAAAAGCAACGCACTTATCAATTAGCCTGCGACACGGACCAAATCCCCTCCCCTTCCCTCTCCCTCTACCCCTCCCTCACAAAAACAAAAGACACGAAACGGGCTGTGCATTATTCTAAAAGTGTTGAATCGACTGAATTCGTGGCAAGATAACATCGGGACAACAACACACGAGGCACGCAAGCCAAATCCAAGTCCATCGCTGCCATCGTTGTCCGAAACATCTGTCCCTCCGTCCATAATCCCAGAGCCAACGCAGGACAACCCAAACTGAGTTTGGGGCTAATGACCCCTTTTTTCTTTTTTTTTTCGCTGCCTATTTTAAACAGAGTCTTACATTTACTTTACCAGGCTTAATTAATGTATTCTACCCTGTAACCCAAACAAATGCAGGTATATATACATACATATATAAATAGTAAATTGGAAATAACGATTAAGTTAAGTTAACCATGCCGAACCGGCTCCAAGTTACTAAACCGGAACCGGAAACGTAACTTTTCCAATCGGAGTTTCAGAACTCGAGCCGAAAATTAATATTTTTTTGAGAAAATTAGTTGCGCTGAGACAATAAAACATTCGTCCTGAAATTGAACTTATTTTTTAAGTGAGGGTTTTTATTTTCTACCATAATCAATTTTACTAAAATTTCAAGAAATTAATCTAAGTTTCGGACTGTTTTTTTTTGCTTTTCAAAATGTGCACACAGAAAATTTGTTTTCCTTTTGATTCTTTCATTATTAAATGTTAGTATTTTAAATATTTATAATTTAATTTGAAAAAGGTAAACTTTACTAAAATTTAGAGAAATAAATCTAACTTTTAGGCGGATTTTTTCCAAAAAGTGCACACAGAACATTAGCTTTCCTGTTGCTTTTTTAATTATTATTAAACGTTAGTATTTTACATATTTATAATTAAATTTTAAAAAAAGCGCGTCAGTTATTTAAAGGCAATTTTTAAATTTTTTTTTTATGTTTTGTACAACAAGGATAAATGTGTAACGAATAGACGAAATATGATTTGGCTAAGGCATTAAATATTTGACTTTTTGATTGATTTGCAATTAGTTTAAGACTTGAAGGGTATTCAACTTTGTGAAGGGTATTCAGCGTTGTTATAATTGTAAATGTTATTTTTGTGTGTATATTTTTATTTATATTCTGTGCGGGTTACTTAAAAATGCAAGTCAGCAACTTTGCGCCTTCAAACTTTGTTGACTAATTGCTTTTTAAAGTATTTTTCGCATTTCGTGCTCCGCTGATGCCTTTTGCGGACCGCAACCAATGTTGAAGGCAACAGACGGGCATATAAATAATTACGTTGCCGTGGGGCATTTGGTGGTGCACCTGCTTGGGTGGGTTGCCTGTGGAGGGTGCTCTCAAAGTGTTGACAGATTACTGCCAAGTTCTGCCCGTTTTTAATGTCCTGGTCCAAGCAATTTGTCTTGCGCCCCTTGGGTCGAGCTCGCCTCTCTCTCTCTCTGTCTCTGTCTCTCTCTGTCTCTGTCTCTTTCTGTGCAGCGCAAACAGTGCCCTAAGAAAACAAAATTTTCATGAAATTTATTTGCCACTCTGCTGTGCAACTCAATAATCTACAAAATGCTCTGCATTAATAATTAGGAATGGTTATTTACAGCTAACGAGTGATTATCTCAGATTAGGGCTTAGCGAATCTTATAACTTAAATGCAATCAGTTGCAATTCTTAAGTTAAGTTTCTGGCCATATAACTTTGTCATAAATTTTGGGCTTTGTCCCTTCAGTTTTGGGGGCGAACAACTTTTGCCCAAAGCCCATCAATTGAAGACTCCAAATTGCTTCCTGCACCTGATGCCAGCTTTAGCAACATCAACAACAACAACAACAACATAAACAACAACATAAACAACAACAACAACAACATAAACAACAACAACAAGAGTGAATTCAATTTTATTTATTCGGCAAACAAATGAACTGAAATTCAATTTATGAGCTCAGTGAGACATCGGGTCGTATGCGCAATATGGAAAAGTTTTTGGACCCGGAACACCTAGTCGATCTCAGCATTGTGGACTGTTCATTGAGTTGCCGGTTTGCCAATCAATTGGGAATTACATAATGATACCGTTTATATGTGCACACACTCACACACACACACACACACACACATCATACAGATACATATATGTGTATGTTTGGCAGGCCAACGAATGAATAAATAAATAGCTAAAAAATTTGATTAGTTTCGGATGGGTTGCGAGCATCGAATGACCCCAGCAATAAAATGCAAATCCCAAAACTACTGTGTGTATAAAATAGATACAAATTACGGTCCCCATTGGTCCGGGGCAAGGGCAAGGGCAACAATCGGGATGGGGTCATCTTTAGGTCATCGGTAGCCACAATATTCTACAAATAAACGGCCTTTTGCAAATGAATGTATGCTGTCTGCTTTATGTGTGTGCGTGTGTGTGTGTGTGCGTGTGTGTGTGTGCGTGTTTGTCACTCTAGTTGGTTGTCTGTCTGTCTGTCTGTCTGGGTGTCTCGGTCCACAGGTGTTAGCTATTGACCATGTTCTACACGATGGCAAATTAGCAAGTTTAATTGATTTCAAAATCATTCTGCAAACACAAACAAACACAAACAAACACACAAACACACACATACACATACACACTCACACACACTCACACACACACATACACACACACACACATAAATAACTCCAGATGTGTCCAATTTGTCAAGCAATAAAACAACACGTTCGTTAGTTGACCAAAGTGAAAGATAATCTATGTCGGGCATTAGTGTAACTGATTTATTTTGGATTGCAACCGATTGCGATGCTCGATAACCGATTGGATTACAACCCTGACTTGTCCGACTTGCAATTGATAACTTTTAAGCTTGCTGACGAGCAAACTGTGCTCAATTTGCCAATCGCTTTGAGCATTTGAATTTGTAATCGATTTTGATTCTACTCACATTCAAATTGGGTGTTTGTTGACCAGAATATTGCAAGCACTTTAAGCTTTTAAGCTTCTCCTGATACCAATTGTTATTTTTTTTATTGGTAATTCCAAAGCAATTTTGGTCATTTAGAACAGTTTCTACATATTCAAATGCACTTTTTTTCCCCCCCAGTAATTTGTTGTGTATTTTTAACAATATAAAAGTGCCAACAAATTGTTGTAGAACTCGTTAAAAAGCAATTAATAGCATTAATGCTTTTGTTTTGTGTCTGAAATACATTTGGAACATTTACGACATTCACTTAATTGCTGAGCGAACTACCTTTTGAATAACAATTCGTAAATCATTTCGAATGCAATGAAAATGTGATTTTGTTCTTTAGTTCCACACTCGGTTGCCAGATTTATGTTTTTATGTTTGCCAGTCACAGACCGCGAACCGGATCACATTGTTCCGATATGGTCTACAAAATAAACAAAATATTGCCCAGCTGTAATCGTAAGCGAAATTAAATGAATCACACCGAAAATACAATAAATAAGAGTGCTGTAGTCGAGAGAGCTCGACCAGCAGAGACCCAGACACTCTCTGTTAAAAGCAAACACATTTTTACACAAGTCGCATGCGTCCAAATTGTCGATTATAAAATTTGTTTAAATTTGTGGCTTTTATTGCCATTGAAAATCGATTACTCAACGTATCCTTTCTGAAATGGAGCAAATAGCAAAGAAAGTTGCTGCCATGTTCGAGTTCACTCTCTGAATAATTATGTGAATTACCAACTTTTGTGTGCACAGAAGGACTTCCCGCTGCCATCCTCTGCCCGTTACACACATATTGCCACAACTGGAATATTCCCCATTTGGCCCATAATGACTGGGTTCAGTTATAAAATGGGAAATCGAATCGGAAACATTTCGAGTCCTTGCGCTCCACACACACAGAATGCAATTAAAATGGCGTTGTAAACACCCATTGATGGCTGCGATTACACACATATTTCATGTAGCACAGGCGAGACCCTGTGTGCAACAAAAACAGCCAGTGAAAACATCGAAATATGTACATACATACATATATGTTGTATATATGTCTGTATATATGTCATATCATATGTGCGTGCGTATTTTTGTGGGTATTTTTGGGAGAAATGAAATCAGAAGTGCAGTTCGGTTCTGGGTTTCGCAGTTTGCCCGGTTCCATGACAATTGCCGCAAATTCTCGTTGATGCCACATTGAGTGTGCAGCAGATGTGGCTGGCTGGTTGCAAGATTGTGGGATTGCAACAAGCAGAAAGGATATTACTTCTTCCATTAAGGCTGCAGACACATCGAAGAAGAAGATATTCAGAAGTATTCAGCACTTATCACGCCAAATTGGACTGAGTGCTCAAGCGGTATTCATGAATGCAGTTATTCGATTAATTTCAAAACAATTCATTCATCTTAAATGGAGAGCACTTGGCATAAACAAAATAATGCAATCAGTTTGCTTCGCTAGCTTCTAATGATAAACAATTTTCCGATTTGGACAAACTGGTAATAAAAGCGCCTCAAGGCATCGTTTTAAACATGCTAATTGATATATAAAGATATCTATATATATATACATATATATACATATATATATATATACTGATTGAATTTTGCCTTTATCGATCTGCGCTTACATTAAACAAACTCGAATCGACGTCACTCTGTTGACTTTTATATAGGAAACTGTTGGATGTCAAAAGCATTCAGAGGTGTATCTTGAGATGTGTATAAATAGCGATGGAGCAGCGTCCTCCACTGACAGAAACAGTCGTTGACGTCGTTGGCAACAAGTCGTATGAGCAACATGCTCTCTATTTACAATCCACACAACAACCCACACATCGGACCAGTAAATGATGTTTTATTTTGACATGGCACACGTCAATAATACACGGCAATATAAGCGGACACAAAGCCACATGGTTGGATGAATGCGAACGAGTTGCCGCCATCTCCCTCTCTCCCTCTCTCTCTCTCCCTCTCTCTCTCTGTTTATCTGTCTGTCTGCGTGACGGGCTATCGATTACCAATCAATTCAGTACCAGCTTTGGCAATTGTTGACTTTATTCGGTTGCCGCCGCCCCGTGGATGAGTGTGGATATTGTGTACATTGAGGAACGAACACCTACAAGACACAGGAGCTGTATAACTAATTATAGCATCGAAAACATCGTTGCCACTCGAGTGGGTGAGCCATGTCGGAAGACAGCCATTGCAGATGGGTCACAGCTGTGCCTGGCAAGAAACACTTGAAGGACGTGCCATAACGTCATGAGAAATGACAGTGGCCGGCATTTTGGGTAGCCAGTTGACCGTGCAAGGCAGTCAATACTGTAAGCCTGGTCCTGGTGTTGGTTTTTGTGTGGTGCCATCGCCCAGGGGACTCGAGTGGTGTCCATTGGCCCGGCGCTTAACGGCAATCCCAATGTGTGTAATTTTGCGTGAATTTATGTTCTGGTCTCTCTAACATTGCTACCGCAACTTCCAAACCATTTTCCTTTCTTTTTTTTCTTTCGGAAACCCACACCTCTTCTCCCCCGTTGCATATCCCACACGTAGAGCTGGGAGCTGGGTACTTGTGGGCGGTACCGCCGTAACATGTGCGCCATTCACACGCTCATAACGGTCACAATGGGAGCTGGGCACCGGCCTGGGATCGGGAGACCGTAGCTTAAACGTTTTGTAAACGGCCATTAGGCCACGGCGATGGCAACCATGACCAAAAATAATAATAATAATAATAAAAAAAAACCCCACAAAAAAAAAAGGAAAAACCAAAAACAAAACATAAACAAGAAAAAACAACAACAACTAAAATATAGAAATGTTAATGCATAGAGGGAAAATTTGTTTGCCTTGGGCGTGGCTCGAAGACAATGGGAAAATGTTAGTACAAACGCTAACTGAAGCTGTCCGAGTGTAGACCACATTTGCCAGGAGCCAGGAGACAGGAGACAGGGGCCAGGTGCCAGGGGCGAGGGGGCGTGGCAAATGCATGAGTGTATTAGTGAAAGTAACGCATGTGGCTTACTTTAAATTGTTTATGTGTTCGGAGCCCGTCTCCTTGGGGAGTTTAAGTGAGAGCAGGCGGAGCGATGGTCACCTATTCACTTGGCCATTAATTCCACAAAATGAACACCGACTTATGTGAGCAAAAGTTAAATTTATGTATTTATTTTTTTTTTTTTGGCTAATTGCCAGACTAAGAGAAAGTTTTATTTGCCAGGTTTAAAACGAATTTTATACATTTCCCCCTTTCTTCTTCTAATTGTGATTAGATTTAAATGTGGAAAATTGGCGAAAAATTGTCATATGAAGATTGTTAGCTCGTCAGCTGAACATACTTATTTTCAAATTAATTTGAATTACATGCAGCAAATGGGTCAAATCAAATTGTATTTTTGTTCCGGTTTCAGTTCCGGTAAAGGTTATGCATTTGTCACACAATTTTTTTTGGCATTCGGTTGCATGTTGCATATTTATAAAAATTACGAATCGGTTACACAATTTTCTTTTTAATCAATTGTTAAAGTTGTGGTTCCGGTTCCGCTTCCGTTTCCTGTTTGACAACCGCTTTTTAACACTAAAACCAAATTTATCGTAAATTGTTAGAAGAAAAATTTGTTCTATTGGCGACCGAGAATTTGTTGTCCATAAAAGTACAAGTGCTAAATAATTGATAGATTTATATAGCTGAACTTTGTTTCATCACAAATTTTAATATTCCTTCCATTTCCATTTATTTTCAGTTACAGAAAAAGAAATACGTCAATGGTGAGTATCGAATGTGATTGTGATGAAAAGTAATTAAATGCTAAATGATTGATTCTATTTGGAAATATTTGCGATACGCAATCAATGCAGGCACAAAGGATTTCTAAAAGACTGTCCGAATGGCTTACTCACAGAGCAAGTATGTATTACACACACACGCACACACACACGCACACACATACACTTGGGCACACACTCAGCCATGTTTGTTTAAGCGACTTCAATTCATTCAAGTCATACAGTTAATTAAGTTAATCGCCTCAATATGCGAACACTAATTTCTTGAAATGGCAACAACAACAACAACAACAACAGCATTTCCTGCAAATTGTTCACGTTCGGCATCCTTGTATGTCTGGAGCAGAACTTCCTTCTGCCAGGATGAATGACAGCCCATTTCGAATGTGTTGAAGGCAATGTTGCTGCTGCTGTTGCTGTTGTTGCTGTTGTTGCTGTTGTTCCCATTGCTGTCGACTGCTGTTGATAATGAAATTTATTAATGTGCGCCTCATTGGAAAACATCTCTCAGCACACACACACACACACACACAGTTAAGCCACACCAGCAGCGCCCTAATTGTTTTCCATCTCTTGCCAGGGTTTTATCAAAATCTACAAACAATTCTTTCCACAAGGCGATCCCAGCAAATTTGCATCGCTTGTGTTTCGTGTCTTCGACGAGAACAATGTGAGTATTAAGGCCATCAGTTCGTGTCCTCGCACACCGCCATTCCCCGCATGTTTACCAAGTACCTCACGCACCCCACTCCCCCCCCCCCCCCAACCCACCACCCGTCAGCCAGTTAGTCAGCCAATTTCTGGCCTTGCCACGCTGCCTCGCTGCGGCTCTGCCTTGCTGCCTTGCTGCCTGCCTCCTTGACATTGCTGTATTTCTACGTAAGTCGAGCGCGAAAGTTGACGATTTGAGCCAATTAGCCAAAAATGCTGTTATATAATGAGGCAGCGAATGGTTAAGCAAATTTCGGTACACCCTTTTAGCCACTTTTCTGCCAGTTAAGATTGTTACTCGAGATGTGGAATTAAATGTAGAAATCTTAAATACATATTTTTTTTTTTTTTGTATATCCAATTATTAAAGATATAAACTTGCTCAGTTTTCTTGACAAAGTCAGCAAATTAATTTTAGAATATTGAATTTGTTAAATTGATGTAGAATAATTTGAAAATGACTTTTTGATGTAAATTAATTTTGAATTGGCTACAAACAAATTATGGAATTGAGGCAATCAGCTTATTTCCAACTCGATTCTGATTTGGATAAGGAGTCGTGGCAGCTTTTAACTGTTCATATCGTTTATATATACGTTCAATGCCCTATTCTTGCTGGCAACCCCTCGGGGCGACTCATAAAGAGACGCCTCCCCCCCCCCCCCCCCCTCCCTACACACCCCTTAACATGTACTCTTATTATTTATGACTTGCGGTGGAGGCGGTGACGATGGCGCCCTAAACTTGTTGTCTGGTTTCTGCACTGATTTGCCATGCTATTGTCCTCCTTCTGTCTCCTTCTATTCCTTCTCCTGTTTCTCTTCTCTTCTGTTCTGTTCTGTTCTGCTCTGTTCTGTTCTGTTCTGTTTTCTTCGTTTCGTTTCGTTTCGTTTCGTTTCGCTTGTTTGTATCACTCTTGTGCTCGCTAGGATGGGTCAATCGAGTTCGAGGAGTTCATACGGGCCTTATCCGTCACATCGAAAGGCAACCTAGACGAGAAATTGCAATGTAAGTTTTTGCCTCGAACGATGATAATGATAATGATAATGATAATGAGAGCAATCACTGTCGTCATTCGACTCTGTGCTCTCGACCTCCAATTAATGTCAATACGTACTTCTATCTATTTGATTTGATTTGTCGTTATTCGATGCAGGGGCTTTCCGTCTCTACGATGTCGACAATGATGGCTACATAACGCGCGAGGAGATGTACAACATTGTGGATGCAATCTATCAGATGGTGGTAAGTAAACAAGTACACAAGTATTCCCCTACCCACCACCAACCACCCACCACCCACCACACCCACAATTGTCAATTGCTATTGTCGGTCATTGGGCAATTTATGATGGTATTATGGTATTATTTATGTAGGGCCAGCAGCCCCAGTCGGAGGATGAGAACACGCCGCAGAAGCGTGTGGACAAAATTTTCGATCAGATGGATAAGAATCATGACGGCAAATTAACATTAGAAGAATTTCGTGAGGGTAGTAAAGCTGATCCACGTATAGTTCAGGCGTTAAGTTTAGGTGGTGGTTAAACAATTCAACAATTCAGAAACGCGCAACAACTCCTGTAACAACAACAACAACAACAACATTAACAACAAGAACAATTGTTTAATAAAGCAGCAGAGCAGATCAAAATCGCAGCGAAATGTTTCTTAACAGAAAAAAAAAACAAAACAAAACAAACAACAAAAAAAAGCAGCGCTTTTGTTTTTTTTTCGGCTACCATATTACACTCTCCTACACAGCAAAACTTATATAACAACGATACAAGTTAAACGATTAAAATAAA